>CM072227.1:57621664-57739164 GCA_036851935.1 Coregonus suidteri | reverse complement strand
CACCGGCCTATCACAACACAGCTCTACTAGACCCCATCACAACAGAGCTCTACTAGAGAGAGACAGCACAGCTCTACTAGACCCGGCCACATCACAACAACACAGCTCTACTAGACCCCATCACAACACAGCTCTACTAGACCCGGACCATCACAACACAGCTCTACTAGACCCCATCACAACACAGCTCTACTAGACCCCATCACAACACAGCTCTACTAGACCCGGCCCCATCACAACACAGCTCTACTAGACCCCATCACAACACAGCTCTACTAGACCCCATCACAACACAGCTCTACTAGACCCCATCACAACACAGCTCTACTAGACCCCATCACAACACAGCTCTACTAGACCCATCACAACACAGCTCTACTAGACCCCATCACAACACAGCTCTACTAGACCCCCCATCACAACACAGCTCTACTAGACCCCATCACAACACAGCTCTACTAGACCCCATCACAACACAGCTCTACTAGACCCCCCATCACAACACAGCTCTACTAGACCCCCATCACAACACAGCTCTACTAGACCCCCATCACAACACAGCTCTACTAGACCCATCACATCACAACACAGCTCTACTAGACCCCCCATCACAACACAGCTCTACTAGACCCCATCACAACACAGCTCTACTAGACCCCATCACAACACAGCTCTACTAGACCCCATCACAACACAGCTCTACTAGACCCCCATCACAACACAGCTCTACTAGACCCCATCACAACACAGCTCTACTAGACCCCATCACAACACAGCTCTACTAGACCCCATCACAACACAGCTCTACTAGACCCCATCACAACACAGCTCTACTAGACCCCATCACAACACAGCTCTCTACTAGACCCCATCACAACACAGCTCTACTAGACCCCATCACAACACAGCTCTACTAGACAGGCCCATCACAACACAGCTCTACTAGACCCCATCACAACACAGCTCTACTAGACCCCATCACAACACAGCTCTACTAGACCCCATCACAACACAGCTCTACTAGACCCCATCACAACACAGCTCTACTAGACCCCATCACAACACAGCTCTACTAGACCAGGCCCATCACAACACAGCTCTACTAGACCCCATCACAACACAGCTCTACTAGACCCCATCACAACACAGCTCTACTAGACCCCCATCACAACACAGCTCTACTAGACCCCATCACAACACAGCTCTACTAGACCTGCCCCATCACAACACAGCTCTACTAGACCCCATCACAACACAGCTCTACTAGACCCCATCACCACAACACAGCTCTACTAGACCCCATCACAACACAGCTCTACTAGACCCCATCACAACACAGCTCTACTAGACCCCATCACAACACAGCTCTACTAGACCCAGCCCATCACAACACAGCTCTACTAGACCCCATCACAACACAGCTCTACTAGACCAGCCCATCACAACACAGCTCTACTAGACCCCATCACAACACAACACTAGACCACTACTAGGGTCGGGCAGAACACAACACAGCACTACTAGACCACCCCATCACAACACAGCTCTACTAGACCAGATCACAACACAGCTCTACTGACTGAATCACAACACAGCTCTACTAGACCCCCAGGACAACACAGCTCTGACTACTGACCCGGGCCCATCACAACACAGCTCTACTAGACCAAGCACACACACAACACACACACTACACACACACACATCACAACACAGCTATACTATACCCCATTGGCACACAGCTCACTAGCACCATCACAAACACAGCACACCCCATCACAACACAGCTTTACTAACCCACATCACAACACAGTACTACACACACACACATCAACACACACACACACACTGAAAACAACGTACATTGTACTTATTTCATGCCATGGACAACACAGCTATTGCTAGAACCCAAATAATAATGACAGTTGCTTGCAAAAGTATTCATCCCCCCATGGGCGTTTTTCCTATTTTGTTGCATTACAACCTGTATTTAAAACACATTTTTATTTGGATTTCATGTAATGGACATACACAAAACAACAACAGTCTAAATTGGTGAAGTGAAAAAAATAACTTGTTTCAAAAACATCACTAAAAAAGGCCCAACGGAAAAGTGGTGCTAGTGCATAACAACATTCACCCCCCTGTGCTATGAAGCACCTAAATAGAGATCGGTGCAACACAATTACCTTCTGAGAGTCACACAATTAGTTAAATAAAGTCCACTTGTGTGCAATCTAATTGTCAGCATGATCTCAGTCACATATACACCTGTAGATCTGAAAGGCCCACAGCTCTGCCCCAACAACACATAAGCAAACTTTGATCACAACCACCAAGCGGGAAGCCACAGCTTCTCAAAAGATAGACCCCACAACATCACCACAGCAAGCTAAGCAGGCACCATGAAACACACCAAGGAGCTCTCCATCAAAGGTCAGGGACAAGTTCCCAAGAAGTACAGATCAGGGTTGGGTTATAAAAAACTATACTCAGAAACTTTGAACATCCCACGGAGCACCATTAAATCCATTATAGAAAAAATGGAAAGAATATGGCACCACAACATCTTGCCAAGAGAGAGCCGCCCACCAAACACTCACGGACCAGGCAAGGAGGGCATTAATCAGAGAGGCAACACAAAGACCAAAGATAACCCTGAAGGAAATGCTCTAAGCTCCACAGCGGAGATTGAAGTATCCCATCCATAGGACCACTATTAAGCACTACACTCCACAGGAGCTGGGCTTTACCCCATGGAAGACAGTGGGCAGAAAAAAGCAATTGCTTAAAGAAAAAAATAACAAAACACTTTGGTGTTCGCCAAAAGCCAGCTGGGAGACTCCCTCAAACATATGGAAGAAGGTACTCTGATCAGATGAGACTAAAATTGAGGCTTTTTGGCCATCAAGGAAAATGTCTGGCTAAACCCCATCACAAACACATCCCCTGACGCACCCACCCCACACCCCGCAAAACCACATCAGGTGGGGATGTTTTTCCCCAGGACTGGGAAACTAGTCAGAATTGAAGGAGGACATGGATTGCCCATCGCTAAATACAGGGAAATTCTTGAGGGAAACCTGTTTTCAGTGTCAGACCCATCCAGAGTTTTGAGACTGGGAACGGAGGTTATCCTTCCCAGCAGGACTACAATGACCCTAAGCATACTGCTAAAGCAACACTTGAGTGTTAAGGGGAAACATTTAAATGTCTTGGAATGGCCTAGTCAAAGCCCAACCCTCAATCCAATTGAGAATCTGTGGTATGACTTAAAGATTGCTGTACACCTAGTCGGAACCATCCAACTTGAAGGAGCTGGAGCAGTTTTGCTCTTGAAGAATGGGCAAAAATCACAGTGGTTAGATGTGCCAAGCTTCTATAGAGACATACCCCAAGAGACTGTGCAGCTGTAATTGCTGCAGAAGGTGGCTCTACAAAAGTATTGACTTTGGGGGGTGAATAGTTATGCACGCTCAAATTTTCAGTTTTTTGATTTGGTTGTTTGTTACATAAAAAATAGTGACACCTAGAACTATCAGAGATTAGGAGAGCGTGCGCCATACTATCTTCAAAGAGACCAAAGATGGTATCACAAAGTGGTAGGAAATGTGTGTAAATCAAATTGATACATACAAACCCCCCAAAAAACAATTTTAATTCCAGGTTGTAAGGCAACAAAATAGGAAAAATGCCAAGGGAGGTGAATACTTTCGCAAGCCACTGTATATATGGAATGATGTGTGTATATATACACTCACATACACTACCGGTCCAAAGTTTTAGAACACCTACTCATTCAAAGGTTTTCTTTATTTTTACTATTTTCTACATTGTAGAATAATAGTGAAGACATCAAAATTATGAAATAACACATATGGAATCATGTAGTAACCAAAAAAGTGTTTAAACAAATCAAAATATATTTTATATTTTGAGATTCTTCAAATAGCCACTCTTTGCCTTGATGACAGCTTTGCACACTCTGGCATTAACTCTCAACCAATTATTTCCAAGTCTTGAAGGAGTTCCCACATTCATGAAGGACTTGTTGTGTGCACATCCTTCAGCATGCGGTACAATCTCAGATATATACCACCTGTTCTGATAAGGCCACAGAGTCTGCAACACCCTTCACTCTGCGGTTCGACTCATCCCAATTCTCAATTTGTTGAGGTTGGGGGGGGTTGTGGAGGCCACAGGTCATCTGATGCAGCACTCCATCACTCTCCTTCTTGGTAAAATAGCCCTTACACAGCCTGGAGGTGTGTTGGGTCATTGTCCTGTTGAAAAACATATGATAATCCCACTAAGCCCAAAACCAGATGGGGATGGCGTATCGCTGCAGAATGCTGTGGAAGCCATGCTGGTTAAGTGTGCCTTGAATTCTAAATAAATCACAGACAGTGTCACCAGCAAAGCACCCCCACACCATAACACCACCTCCTCCATGCTTTACGGTGGGAAATACACCTTAAAGTGAAATGCTTACTTACAAGCCCTTAACCAACATTGCAGGTTTAAGAAAAATAAGTGTTAAGTAAAAAATATATAAGTAAAAAAAATATATATATATATTTTCTACGTACTCAAACCAGTGAATTTCACCTATTATGAGATCATTAACTTCATGACATACCTGCACACATTGAGTGCTTTAAGGGGAAACAAAGTGTGCTTTACAAGAGCTAGTGAAAAATGATATATACAAATTGGAAGAGAATGGGCATTAACTATTGTTCTACGCTCAAACCAGTGAATTTCAAATGAAGTGATCAAACCCAGGGCCTGTACTCTTCACATTTTGGTTTGCAACTCCAGAGTTGGGTTCAACCAGTGTTAAACGCCAGATTCTTCAAAGGGTTCGTTTTCCCACGGGGGGGCCAGTATAAAAAAAATAAAGTATGCATTCACTAACTGTAAGTCGCTCTGGAGTCTGCTAAATGACAAAAAAATTAAAAAAATGTAAAACAACAAATCCAGAATTTCTTAAAAACATCAAGGGACAGGACATCATAATCCTACTGGAAGCATGGTGTCGTGGAGACATTGATACTCAGTGTCCCTCAGGCTACAGAGAAAGTTTACTACCATCAGTCAAACATAAAATGTTAAACGGGGCCGGGATTCAGGTGGAATCATCATTTGGTAGGACTTAGCACTGAATGAAATGAAAAAAGGTACTAGCCACATTTGGCTAAAACTTAACAAAGGTACAATCTATTGTGACAATGATGTATACATATGTGCAGCTTATGCTCCTCCTTCAGATTCATCATATTATGATGATCAGTTTTTTGACAATCTCCATACAGAAATCATTAAATTTCAGGCAGAAGATAAAGTGCTTCTTGGTGGAGATTTCAATGCGAGAACAGGTTCTGAGCCTAAATACACTGATACGGGAGGTAACCACCACATATTTGGACACCCCTCCTTGTACAGTAGCCCTATTATAAATAATATAAATTGTCCTTACCAAATACTGAACAAAACAGGAAGGAGTTAGTGCATCTCTGTCGAGTCTTAGGCCTGTACATGCTTAATTGTAGAATCAGAAGGGACTCTTTAGGTCGGTTTACTTACTGCTCAGCTCTTGTGTAGTCAACTATGCCATCACTGAAATGGACCCCTCCTCCATTAGTGCATTCACTGTCAGACCACAGACACCATTATCAGATCAACATGTTTCTGAAGAAATTACCCGGCAATACTCATTTGAAAAACAGCTCAATAAACTAAAACCTGAACCAATCGTACAGACGGGCTCCAAACAGTGCAGAGAAAATCATTGAAACATTAAACTCAAATGAAATGATGAACTCTATACAGGTGTTCAATAACTCACAATACCAAAACAACAGCCGTCCCATATAGATTGCAAAATAGTTGGGAAGAGATTTTTGACGTACCGATTCCATGGCATAATGTTTATGAACTGATATGCAAAACGACGCCGGATTCAAAACTTAGATTTTTTCAATTTAAATTATTATATAAAATTCTTGCTACCAATAGAATGTTATTTGTATGAGGGATACAATCTTCCCAGCTCTGCAGATTTGGCTGTGAAGAGACAGAATCATTAGATCATTTGTTTTGGTACTGTCCATTTGTAGCTTATTTTTGGACACAGGTCCAGGAATGGCTGAAGGATTGCAATATTTGCATGGAGCTGACCCTGCAGATAGCACTACTGGGTGATCTGAAAAGTCATAGTCAATCGATCAATAATATAATAATACTTTTTAGCAAAAATGTTTATTTTCAATTCACGATCTGTAGAAACAATGAGAATAGAAAGGTTCAGAACTTTTGTAAAACATCAAAGTACAGTTGAAAAATATATGGCAAATAGAAATCCAATATGGATGGTGTTAAGAGATAGATGGGAGGTGTTGAATGGAGCTGATAAGACATGCTGTGTCCATAATAAGTATATAGGTAACATATTGTGAGCTTTTGTGAAAGAGCACAGTTAGAAAGATATGGCATTAAAGAAAATGATCTGCGTATATATGCGAGAAAAACAAGAAAAAAAAATACATATGGGGTGCATTGGAAGTGATGCAGACAATTACATTGATGGAAGTTACAATCTATCTGCAATATTAAAGCTGATCTACCCCCTAAAAAAAATAACAAATACAAATAAATTAAGGTGTCAATTCGGCTACTAGAAACATCAATTGCATGTTCCAAAAAGCAGCATCAAAAGCAAATCTTACAAAACCAAACAAATGCAACAAACAAAAAACAAAACATTCCTGAAAAATGGTTTGATAACGAATGTAAAACAATTAGAAAATGGTGGTAGTAGTAGTAGTAGTAATGATGATGGTAGTTGTAGTACTGATGTAATGGTGATGATGAGGTAGAAATGCTACTAGTGGTAATGGTAGTAGTATAGATATTACAGGTAGAAATGCTACTAGTGGTAATGGTAGTAGTAGAGATATTAGAGGTAGAAATGCTACTAGTGGTAATGGTAGTAGTAGAGATATTACAGGTAGAAATGCTACTAGTGGTAATGGTAGTAGTAGAGATATTACAGGTGGAAATGCTACTAGTGGTAATGGTAGTAGGATAGATATTACAGGTAGAAATGCTACTAGTGGTGATGGTAGTAGTAGAGATATTACAGGTAGAAATGCTACTAGTGGTAATGGTAGTAGTAGAGATATTACAGGTGGAAATGCTACTAGTGGTAATGGTAGTAGGATAGATATTACAGGTAGAAATGCTACTAGTGGTAATGGTAGTAGGATAGATATTACAGGTAGAAATGCTACTAGTGGTTATGGTAGTAGTAGAGATATTACAGGTAGAAATGCTACTAGTGGTGATGGTAGTAGTAGAGATATTACAGGTAGAAATACTACTAGTGGTAATGGTAGTAGTAGAGATATTACAGGTAGAAATGCTACTAGTGGTAATGGTAGTAGTAGAGATATTACAGGTAGAAATGCTACTAGTGGTAATGGTAGTAGGATAGATATTACAGGTAGAAATGCTACTAGTGGTAATGGTGGTAGGATAGATATTACAGGTAGAAATGCTACTAGTGGTAATGGTAGTAGGATAGATATTACAGGTAGAAATGCTACTAGTGGTAATGGTAGTAGTAGAGATATTACAGGTAGAAATGCTACTAGTGGTAATGGTAGTAGGATAGATATTACAGGTAGAAATGCTACTAGTGGTGATGGTAGTAGTAGAGCTAGATATTACAGGTAGAAAATGCTACTAGTGGTAATGGTAGTAGGATAGATATTACAGGTAGAAATGCTACTAGTGGTAATGGTAGTAGTAGAGATATTAGAGGTAGAAATGCTACTAGTGGTAATGGTAGTAGGATAGATATTACAGGTAGAAATGCTACTAGTGGTGATGGTAGTAGTAGAGCTAGATATTACAGGTAGAAATGCTACTAGTGGTAATGGTAGTAGGATAGATATTACAGGTAGAAATGCTACTAGTGGTAATGGTAGTAGGATAGATATTACAGGTAGAAATGTTACTAGTGGTAATGGTAGTAGTAGAGATATTACAGGTAGAAATGCTACTAGTGGTAATGGTAGTAGTAGAGATATTACAGGTAGAAATGCTACTAGTGGTAATGGTAGTAGTAGAGATATTACAGGTAGAAATGCTACTAGTGGTAATGGTAGTAGGATAGATATTACAGGTAGAAATGCTACTAGTGGTAATGGTAGTAGTAGAGATATTACAGGTAGAAATGCTACTAGTGGTAATGGTAGTAGTAGAGATATTAGAGGTAGAAATGCTACTAGTGGTAATGGTAGTAGTAGAGATATTAGAGGTAGAAATGCTACTAGTGGTAATGGTAGTAGTAGAGATATTACAGGTAGAAATGCTACTAGTGGTAATGGTAGTAGTAGAGATATTACAGGTAGAAATGCTACTAGTGGTAATGGTAGTAGGATAGATATTACAGGTAGAAATGCTACTAGTGGTAATGGTAGTAGGATAGATATTACAGGTAGAAATGCTACTAGTGGTAATGGTAGTAGGATAGATATTACAGGTAGAAATGCTACTAGTGGTAATGGTAGTAGTAGAGATATTACAGGTAGAAATGCTACTAGTGGTAATGGTAGTAGTAGAGATATTACAGGTAGAAATGCTACTAGTGGTAATGGTAGTAGTAGAGATATTAGAGGTAGAAATGCTACTAGTGGTAATGGTAGTAGTAGAGATATTAGAGGTAGAAATGCTACTAGTGGTAATGGTAGTAGTAGAGATATTACAGGTAGAAATGCTACTAGTGGTAATGGTAGTAGTAGAGCTAGATATTACAGGTAGAAAATGCTACTAGTGGTAATGGTAGTAGGATAGATATTACAGGTAGAAATGCTACTAGTGGTGATGGTAGTAGTAGAGCTAGATATTACAGGTAGAAATGCTACTAGTGGTAATGGTAGTAGGATAGATATTACAGGTAGAAATGCTACTAGTGGTAATGGTAGTAGTAGAGATATTAGAGGTAGAAATGCTACTAGTGGTAATGGTAGTAGGATAGATATTACAGGTAGAAATGCTACTAGTGGTAATGGTAGTAGGATAGATATTACAGGTAGAAATGCTACTAGTGGTGATGGTAGTAGTAGAGCTAGATATTACAGGTAGAAAATGCTACTAGTGGTAATGGTAGCAGTAGGGATAGTTGTAATATTAGTGTTAATAATAGTGGTGGTAGCATTCCTTTTAGTAGTAATAACAGTAGCATGTTTATTTTCCATGTTTAGCCTTTTATTGACCCTATTATTCATTCTAGTTTTCTATTTCTACTATTGACTGTTACCATTGTATTGATGTTATTTTTGATATACTACCATTTTATATTATTATTCTTAATTAAAATATATATTGTATACATTGTTGCTTTGGCAATATTGATGCAATGTTTTTCATGCCAATAAAGCAGCTAGATAGATACAACTATTAGGCAACAACAAAACGTTCCACTGTAACAGTGAAGATGTAAACTTGGCAGTAGAAAACCTAAACAGTATATTTGACCTCTCAGCTTCCCAATCAAATCAAAAAATGTCAAGCAGACAACCTAAGAAAATTAACAACAATGACAAATGCTTTGATGAAGAATGCAAAAACCTAAGAAAGAAATTGAGAAACCTATCCAACCAAAAACATAGAGACCCAGAAAACCTGAGCCTACGCCTTCACTATGGTGAATCACTAAAACAGTACAGAAATACACTACGGAAAAATAAGGAACAGCACGTCAGAAATCAGCTCAATGTAATTGAAGAATCCATAGACTCTAACCACAACACAGTTTTGCAATGAATGTCTACAGTAGCCTCAACAGCACTCTGTAGGGTAGCACCATGGTGTAGCCGGAGGACAGCTAGTTTCCATCCTCCTCTGGGTACATTGACTTCAATACAAAACCTAGGAGGCTTATGGTCCTCACCCCCTTCCGTAGACTTCCATAGTAATTATAAAAACTTCCACAGGATGTCCTCCAGCCTATCAGAGCTCTTGCAGGACGTCCTCCAGCCTATCAGAGCTCTTGCAGGACGTCCTCCAACCTATCAGAGCTCTTGCAGCATGAACTGACATGTTGTCCACCCAATAAAAGGATCAGAGAATGAATCTAGTACTGAAAGCATAAGCTACAGCTAGCTAGCACTGCAGTGTATAAAATGTGGTGAGTAGTTGACTAAGAGAAAGAAAATAGTTGAACAGGTAACAAATTCATTTATTTAAAAATGAAGACGCAAGAGAGCGCTAGCTATATTTAGTTACGCTTTTCACTTTAACTTAGCTAGCGAATGCAGCTAGCTAGTTTAGCCTACTCAAACACCCGGCTCAAACAGAGAGGGATGCTATATTAGCTAGCTGGCTATGGCTATCCAGCACTGGAACTCTTCCAAGTCAAGGTAAATCTTTAGGTTTTACTGATAATAATAACTAAGGAGGGGATAGCCAAAATCCAAATAATAACAAATAAATAATAATAATACCTAAGGAATGGGACTGCTCCACTACAAACAATAATAATAATAATAATAAAACTCAGCCGTTTCCAGCTACAATAGCCATTTACAACATTAACAATGTCTACAATGTATTTCTGATCAATTTGATGTTGTTTTAATGCACAAAAAACACCTTTGGGTTGAATTGGAACGCCGACTGCGAGCCAGGCCCAATCGCCCAACATCAGTGCCCGACCTCACTAATGCTCTTGTGGCTGAATGGAAGCAAGTCCCCGCTGCAATGTTCCAACATCTAGTGGAAAGCCTTCCCAGAAGAGTGGAGGCTGTTATAGCAGCAAAGGGGGGATCAACTCCATATTAATGCCCATGATTTTGGAATGAGATGTTCGACCAGCAGGTGTCCACATACTTTTGATCAAGTAGTGTATACTGCTCCCCACTGGAGACTTCAAGGGATGCTATGAGGTTTTACAGTAAGGAAAATAGTACTGTGAAATGTATTACAGCATCTCTGCTGTAAAGCAAAATTACAGTAGGGGAGAGTGGGGTATGTTGAGCCAAATGGGTTAGTTCAGCCACCCTTGTTTCTAGGAAACCATAAACAACATTTATCATTTGACCAAATATTTCATGGAGTCTTTGAAGGAATAAACCACATGGGAAAAGTGGTAAGCAAATTAGATCCAAAAAACAGATTTTCACCAAGTCAAATGAATTTATTGTGTTAGAGGTTTTCGTGATGCTTGTATCTAAACAAAAGTAGATCATTTAAAGATTGTTCTATACATCAGTTGGGGTCTCTATAAGCGTCAATATGAGGTCCTAAACCTAGCGATCTGCCAACCCTGTCCCGTGGCTCAACTTAACCTGTCCCGTGGCTCAACTTACCCTGTCCCGTGGCTCAACTTACCCTGTCCCGTGGCTCAACTTACCCTGTCCCGTGGCTCAACTTACCCTGTCCCATGGCTCAACTTACCCTGTCCCGTGGCTCAACTTACCCTGTCCCATGGCTCAACTTACCCTGTCCCATGGCTCAACTTACCCTGTCCCATGGCTCAACTTACCCTGTCCCGTGGCTCAACTTACCCTGTCCCGTGGCTCAACTTAACCTGTCCCGTGGCTCAACTTAACCTGTCCCGTGGCTCAACTTAACCTGTCCCGTGGCTCAACTTAACCTGTCCCGTGGCTCAACTTAACCTGTCCCGTGGCTCAACTTAACCTGTCCCGTGGCTCAACTTAACCTGTCCCATGGCTCAACTTAACCTGTCCCGTGGCTCAACTTACCCTGTCCCGTGGCTCAACTTACCCTGTCCCGTGGCTCAACTTACCCTGTCCCGTGGCTCAACTTACCCTGTCCCATGGCTCAACTTAATCTGTCCCATGGCTCAACTTACCCTGTCCCGTGGCTCAACTTACCCTGTCCCATGGCTCAACTTAATCTGTCCCATGGCTCAACTTACCCTGTCCCGTGGCTCAACTTACCCTGTCCCATGGCTCAACTTACCCTGTCCCGTGGCTCAACTTACCCTGTCCCGTGGCTCAACTTACCCTGTCCCGTGGCTCAACTTACCCTGTCCCGTGGCTCAACTTAACCTGTCCCGTGGCTCAACTTACCCTGTCCCGTGGCTCAACTTACCCTGTCCCGTGGCTCAACTTAACCTGTCCCGTGGCTCAACTTACCCTGTCCCGTGGCTCAACTTACCCTGTCCCGTGGCTCAACTTACCCTGTCCCGTGGCTCAACTTAAACCTGTCCCGTGGCTCAACTTACCCTGTCCCGTGGCTCAACTTACCCTGTCCCGTGGCTCAACTTAACCTGTCCCGTGGCTCAACTTACCCTGTCCCATGGCTCAACTTAACCTGTCCCGTGGCTCAACTTACCCTGTCCCGTGGCTCAACTTAACCTGTCCCGTGGCTCAACTTAACCTGTCCCGTGGCTCAACTTAACCTGTCCCATGGCTCAACTTACCCTGTCCCGTGGCTCAACTTACCCTGTCCCGTGGCTCAACTTAACCTGTCCCGTGGCTCAACTTAACCTGTCCCGTGGCTCAACTTAACCTGTCCCGTGGCTCAACTTAACCTGTCCCGTGGCTCAACTTAACCTGTCCCGTGGCTCAACTTAACCTGTCCCGTGGCTCAACTTAACCTGTCCCGTGGCTCAACTTAACCTGTCCCGTGGCTCAACTTAACCTGTCCCGTGGCTCAACTTAACCTGTCCCGTGGCTCAACTTAACCTGTCCCGTGGCTCAACTTAACCTGTCCCGTGGCTCAACTTACCCTGTCCCGTGGCTCAACTTAACCTGTCCCGTGGCTCAATATACCCGATTCGTTGTTCTAAGAGGTCACTTTGTTTGGGAAAAGCTATGTTTTCAAAACTGTAATGTTTACATGAATTCTGATTATTTCCGGGGATACACAACATGCTGAAATATATGTAGATATCTTTGTTAGAAAGAATACTATATTTCCCTTGACCGAGTAATGCTGAATGTAAAACATGGCTCAATTTACCGTACTCTCCCCCATTAAACTGGCCACTCTGGTGCCAGGATAATGCTGTAAATGTAGAGTGAAATTCTCCCTGAAATCTAAATTGGTAACAACATTAACCACAAATGAAATGAATGAACAGAATCGGTGTCAACAGAGAGCATCTAGGAGAGAGAAGTCAACAGAGAGCATCCAGGAGAGAGAAGTCAACAGAGAGCATCTAGGAGAGAGAAGTCAACAGAGAGCATCTAGGAGAGAGAAGTCAACAGAGAGCATCCAGGAGAGAGAAGTCAGCGCAGCATCAGGTGTTCCTCACGTCACAGTCACCTGTCTGCCGCTCATATCCAGTCACCTGTCTGACCCTTATATCCAGTCACCTGTCTGCCACTCATATCCAGTCACCTGTCTGACGCTCATATCCAGTCACCTGTCTGCCACTCATATCCAGTCACCTGTCTGACCCTTATATCCAGTCACCTGTCTGCCACTCATATCCAGTCACCTGTCTGACGCTCATATCCAGTCACCTGTCTGACCCTTATATCCAGTCACCTGTCTGCCACTCATATCCAGTCACCTGTCTGCCACTCATATCCAGTCACCTGTCTGACGCTCATATCCAGTCACCTGTCTGCCGCTCATATCCAGTCACCTGTCTGCCGCTCATATCCAGTCACCTGTCTGACGCTCATATCCAGTCACCTGTCTGACGCTCATATCCAGTCACCTGTCTGCCGCTCATATCCAGTCACCTGTCTGCCACACATATCCAGTCACCTGTCTGCCACTCATATCCAGTCACCTGTCTGACACATATCCAGTCACCTGTCTGCCACTCATATCCAGTCACCTGTCTGACACATATCCAGTCACCTGTCTGACACTCATATCCAGTCACCTGTCTGACACATATCCAGTCACCTGTCTGCCGCTCATATCCAGTCACCTGTCTGCCGCTCATATCCAGTCACCTGTCTGCCGCTCATATCCAGTCACCTGTCTGCCGCTCATATCCAGTCACCTGTCTGCCGCTCATATCCAGTCACCTGTCTGCCGCTCATATCCAGTCACCTGTCTGACACTCATATCCATTTTTATTTTTTTTACATTTGAGTCATTTAGCAGACGCTCTTATCCAGAGCGACTTACAGTTAGTGAGTGCATACATTTTCATACTGGCCCCCAGTGGGAAACGAACCCACAACCCTGGCGTTGCAAGCGCCATGCTCTACCAACTGAGCTACAGTCACCTACCTACAGTGGGGTCCCAAATGATTGACACCATGAATAAAGTTGAGCAATAATGACTGTATAAAATAAACAATTCAAATACGGAGCTATGTTGTTTACTAACAAAAAACAGAAATTATATTATATTACACTAATACAATTGCTCAGAGAAAGAGATTTTGTTTTAAAAAAATCAAAAAAAGGTAGGAGTCAAGATTATCATGAATAATGATGAGTGAGAAAGTTACAGAGGGTCAAAGGTCATAGCATGGTATTAGCCCCAAGACATGCTAACCTCTCACCATTACCAGTAACAGGGGAGATTAGCATGTCTTGGGGGTATGATCTTTGACCCTCTGTCAATAATTCTGAGCCTACCTTTTTGAGAGAAAAAAAGTATTGTTAAACAAAATCTCTTTTTTTGAGCAATTGTGTTAGTATAAAATAATATAATTTCCCAATTTTGTGGAGCATACAATATAGCTCAGTATTTCAATCAATCAAATGTATTTATAAAGCCCTTTTTACATCAGCAGATGTCACAAAGTGCTATACAGAAACCCAGCCTAAATCCCCAAACAGCAAGCAATGCAGATGTAGAAGCACGGTGGCTAGGAAAAACTCCTTAGAGAGGCAGGAACCTAGGAAGAAACCTAGAGAGAGGGAAGAGGGAGAGAGGAGAGAGGGAGAGAGGGAAGAGGGAAGAGGGAGAGAGGGAAGCGGGAGAGGGAGAGAGGGAGAGGGAGAGAGGGAAGAGGGAGAGAGGGAAGCGGGAGAGAGGGAAGCGGGAGAGAGGGAAGCGGGAGAGAGGAGAGAGGGAGAGAGGGAGAGAGGAGAGAGGAGAGAGGGAAGAGGGAGAGAGGGAAGAGGGAGAGAAGGAAGAGGGAGAGAGGGAAGAGGGAGAGAGAGAGAGAGAGAGAGAGAGGGAGAGAGGGAAGAGGGAAGAGGGAGAGAGGGAAGAGGGAGAGGGAGAGAGGGAGAGAGGAGAGAGGGAGAGAGGGAAGAGGGAGAGGTAAATGGATACCGCATTACACCACCTGTTGTTCTTCACAAGCCGTGAGATTCACAAACCCAGACTACTACTACAACTACACTCAACAAAATGCTGAGTTGTTTGGATGACCCTGCTGGGTTGCAGGCATTTGGTCACTTAGTTGGGTTGTTTTCTTTTTTTTAAACTGCTGGGTTATTGATGCTTGGTGCTGGGTTATTGATGCTGGGTTATTGAGAAATGACCCAGTGGGTCAGATCAGAAGACTGGAGGCGTGGCTTAGTAGGGGCGTGGCTTTCAGATAGTCATTTTTGACCACCCGTGAGAGTAAATGTCATTATTGAATGAAATAATGCTAGCTGGTTTTTATATATAGTACCAGTCAAACGTTTGGACACATCTACTCATTCAAGGGTTTTTCTTAATTTTTACTATTTTCTACATTGTAGAATAATAGTGAAGACATCAAAACAATGAAATAACACATACGAATCATTTAGTAACCCAAAAAAAAGTGTTAAACAAATCAAAATATATTTTATATTTGAGATTCTTCAAGTAGCCACCCTTTGCCTTGATGACAGCTTTGATAAGAGCGTCTGCTAAATGACAAAAATGTAAATGTAAATGTAGTATGAATCGACAGAACGGCCGCGTAGAGGAAGCTCAAGGTTCTGCTCGCCTGAGTTAGAATACATCATGATAAGCTATAGACCACACTATTTACCAAGAGAGTTTTCATCTATATTTTTCGTAGCTGTCTATTTACCACCACAAACCAATGCTCACACTTAGACTGCGCTCAACCAGCTGTATAGGGCCAAAAGCAAACAAGAAAATGCTCATCCAGAAGTGGTACTCCTAGTGGCCGGGGACTTTAATGCAGGAAAAATGAAATCAGTTTTATCAAATTTCTACCAGCATGTCACCACAGGTGAAACAACTCTAGATCACCTTTACTCCACACACATAGACTCTCCCTCGCCCTCCATTTGGCAAATCTGACCATAACTCTATCCTCCTGATTCCTGGTTACAAGCAAAAACTCAAACAGGAAATACCAGTGCTCAATACGGAAGTGGTCCGATGAAGTGGATGCTTAGCTACAGGTCTGTTTCTCTAGCACAGACTGGAATATGTTCCGGGATTCATCCAATGGTACAGTTGAAGTCGGAAGTTTACATACACCTTAGCCAAATGTATTTAAACTCAGTTTTTCACAATTCCTGACATTTAATCCTGGTAAAAATTCCCTGTCTTAGATCAGTTAGGATCACCACTTTTATTTAAGAATGTGAAATGTCAGAATAATAGTAGAGAGGATGATTTATTTAAGCTTTCAATTCTTTCATCACATTCCCAGTGGGTCAGAAGTTTACATACACTCAATTAGTATTTGGTAGCACTGCCTTTAAATTGTTTAACTTGGGTCAAACGTTTCAGGTAGCCTTCCACAAGCTTCCCACAATAAGTTGGGTGAATTTTGGCCCATTCCTCCTGACAGAGCTTGTGTAACTGAGTCAGGTTTGTAGGCCTCCTTGCTCATACACACTTTTTCAGTTCTGCCCACACATTTTCTATAGGATTGAGGTCAGGGCTTTGTGATGGCCACTCCAATACCTTGACTTTGTTGTCCTTAAGCCATTTTGCCACAACTTTGGAAGTATGCTTGGGGTCATTGTCCATTTGGAAAGACCCATTTGCGACCAAGCTTTAACTTCCTGACTGATGTCTTGAGATGTTGCTTAAATATATCCACATACTTTTCCTTCTTCATGATGCCATCTATTTTGTGAAGTGCACCAGTCCCTCCTGCAGCAAAGCACCCCCACAGCATGATGCTGCCACCCCCGTGCTTCACGGTTGGGATGGTGTTCTTCGGCTTGCAAGTCCCCCATTTTTCCTCCAAACATAACGATGGTCATTATGGCCAAACTGTTCTATTTTTGTTTCATCAGACCAGAGGACATTTCTCCAAAAAGTGCAATCTTTGTCCCCATGTGCAGTTGCAAACCGTAGTCTGTCTTTTTTATGGCGGTTTTGGAGCAGTGGCTTCTTCCTTGCTGAGCGGCCTTTCAGGTTATGTCGATATAGGACTCGTTTTACTGTGGATATAGATACTTTTGTACCTGTATCCTCCAGCATCTTCACAAGGTCCTTTGCTGTTGTTCTGGGATTGATTTGCACTTTTCGCACCAAAGTACGTTCATCTCTAGGAGACAGAACGCATCTCCTTCCTGAGCGGTATGACAACTGCGTGGTCCCATGGTGTTTATACTTGCATACTATTGTTTGTACAGATGAACGTGGTACCTTCAGGCATTTGGAAATTGCTCCCAAGGATGAACCAGACTTGTGGAGGTCTACCATTTATTTTCTGAGGTCTGAGGCTGATTTATTTTGATTTCCCCATGATGTCAAGCAAAGAGGCACTGAGTTTGAAGGTAGGCCTTGAAATACATCCACAGGTACACCTCCAATTGACTCGAATTATGTCAATTAGCCTATCAGAAGCTTCTAATGCCTTGACATCATTATCTGGAATTTTCCAAGCTGTTTAATGGCAAAGTCAACTTAGTGTATGTAAACTTCTGACCCACTGGAATTGTGATACAGTGAATTATAAGTGAAATAATCTGTCTGTAAACAATTGTTGGAAAAATTACTTGTGTCATGTACAAAGTAGATGTCCTAACCGACTTGCCAAAACTATAGTTTGTTAACAAGAAATGTGTGGAGTGGTTGAAAAACTAGTTTTAATGACTCCAACCTAAGTGTATGTAAACTTCCGACTTCAACTGTTTGTCCCTCTTACTGCCCTGAATGCCTCTGCAGATCGTACAGCTATTGTATGCAGTAATCATATGCCTATGAACCAGAGTAATACTGGTAGCACTGAAGTGGTGTGCCCTAGTAGGAAGTCCACTGTGTGCAGCTCACCCTGCACTAAGAAAAATAACCTGAGCATGTCTACCTCTGCACCGCTTCTTAGTAAAGCA
The DNA here is from genome assembly GCA_036851935.1 of Coregonus suidteri. Taxonomy (NCBI): domain Eukaryota; kingdom Metazoa; phylum Chordata; class Actinopteri; order Salmoniformes; family Salmonidae; genus Coregonus; species Coregonus suidteri. The sequence continues at coordinate 57,720,969 of CM072227.1, read as the reverse complement.
AGAAAAACAATAAAGCAACCCAGAAAACTGTTAAAAAATAGCCCACATTAACATATGTAGCTTAAGAAACAAGGTTCATGAAATCGATAATTTACTAGTAACAGATGACATTCATATTCTCACTATCTAGGGAAGGACATTCAACAAGCACAGCACTTACACAAATGACTGATGATTGGCTGAGAGAAATTGATGATAAAATGATTGTGGGGGCTGTCTTGTTAGACTTCAGTGCGGCTTTTGACATTATCGATCTTAGTCTGTTGCTGGAAAAACGTATGTGGTATGGCTTTACACCCCCTGCTATATTGTGGATAAAGAGTTACCTGTCTAACAGAACACAGAGGGTGCTCTTTAAAAAATCCAGGTAGAATCAGGAATTCCCCAGGGCAGCTGTCTAGGCCCCTTACTTTTTTCAATGTTTACTAACGACATGCCACTGACTTTGAGGAAAGCCAGTGTGTCTATGTATGCAGATAACTCAACACTATATACGTCAGCTACCACTGCGACTGAAATGACAGCAACACTTAACAAAGAACTTCAGTTAGTTTCAGAATGGGTGGCAAGGAATAAGTTAGTCCTAAATATTTCAAAAACTGAAAGCATTGTATTTGGGACAAATCATTCACTAAACCTTAAACCTCAACTAAATCTTGTAATGAATAATGTGGAAATTGAGCAAGTTGAGGAGACTAAGCTGCTTGGAATAACCTTGGATTGTGAACTGTCATGGTCAAAACATATTGATACAACAGTAGCTAAGATGGGGAGAAGTCTATAAAAAAGTTATGCTCTGCATTCTTAACAGCACTATCTCTCTGCTACCACACGGCAAGCGGTACCGGAGTGCCAAGTCTATGTCCAAAAGCCTTCTCAACAGCTTCTACCCCCAAGCTTCTACCCCCTGAACAGCTAATCATGGCTACCCGGACTATTTCAAATCAAATCAAATCAAATTTTATTGGCCACATGCGCCGAATACAACAGGTGCACACATTACAGTGAAATGCTTACTTACAGCCCTTAACCAACAGTGCATTTATTTTTTATAAAAAAGTAGAATAAAACAACAAAAAAGTGTTAAGAAAAAAAGAGCAGAAGTCAAATAAAATAACAGTAGGGAGGCTATATATACAGGGGGGTACCGGTGCAGAGTCAATGTGCAGGGGCACCGGCTAGTTGAGGTAGTTGAAGTAATATGTACATGCCAAATCTTTTCAGTCTCCTGAGGGGTAATAGGCTTTGTCGTGCCCTCTTCACGACTGTCTTGGCGTGTTTGGACCATGATAGTTCGTTGGTGATGTGGACACCAAGGAACTTCAAGCTCTCAACCTGTTCCACTACAGCCCTGTCGATGAGAATGGGGGCGTGCTCAGTCCTCTTTTTTTTCCTGTAGTCCACAATCATCTCCTTTGTCTTGGTCACGTTGAGGGAGAGGTTGTTGTCCTGGCACCACACGGCCAGATCTCTGACCTCCTCCCTATAGGCTGTCTCATCGTTGTCGGTGATCAGGCCTACCACTGTTGTGTCGTCGGCAAACTTAATGATGGTGTTGGAGTCGTGCCTGGCCATGCAGTCATGGGTGAACAGAGAGTACAGGAGGGGACTGAGCACGCACCCCTGAGGGGCCCCTGTGTTGAGGATCAGTGTGGCAGATGTGTTGTTACCTACCCTTACCACCTGGGGGCGGCCCGTCAGGAAGTCCAGGATCCAGTTGCAGAGGGAGGTGTTTAGTCCCAGGATCCTTAGCATAGTGATGAGCTTAGAGGGCACTATGGTGTTGAATGCTGAGCTGTAGTCAATGAATAGCATTCTCACGTAGGTGTTCCTCTTGTCCAGGTGGGAAAGGGCAGTGTGGAGTGCAATAGAGATTGCATCATCTGTGGATCTGTTGGGGCGGTGTGCAAATTGGAGTGGGTCTAGGGTTTCTGGGATAATGCTGTTGATGTGAGCCATGACCAGCCTTTCAAAGCACTTCATGGCTACAGACGTCAGTGCTACGGGTCGGTAGTCATTTAGGCAGGTTATCTTAGAGTCCTTGGGCACGGGGACTATGGTGGTCTGCTTGAAACATGTTGGTATTACAGACTCAGTCAGGGACATGTTGAAAATGTCAGTGAAGACACTTGCCAGTTGGTCAGCACATGCTCGGAGTACACGTCCTGGTAATCCGTCTGGCCCTGCGGCCTTGTGAATGTTGACCTGCTTAAAAGTCTTACTCACATCGGCTACGGAGAGCGTGATCACATAGTCATCCGGAACAGCTGGTGCTCTCATGCATGCTTCAGTGTTGCTTGCCTCGAAGCGAGCATAGAAGTGGTTTAGCTCGTCTGGTAGGCTTGTGTCACTGGGCAGCTCGCGGCTGTGCTTCCCTTTGTAGTCTGTAATAGTTTTCATGCCCTGCCACATCCGACGAGCGTCAGAGCCAGTGTAGTACGATTCAATCTTAGTCCTGTATTGACTCTTTGCCTGTTTGATGGTTCGTCGGAGGTCATAGCGGGATTTCTTATAAGCGTCCGGGTTAGAGTCCCGTTCCTTGAAGCGGCAGCTCTACCCTTTAGCTCAGTGCGGATGTTTCCTGTAATCCATGGCTTCTGGTTGGGGTATGTACGTACGGTCACTGTGGGGACAACATCATCGATGCACTTATTGATGAAGCCAGTGACTGATGTGGTGTACTCCTCAATGCTGTCTGAAGAATCCCGGAACATGTTCCAGTCTGTGCTAGCAAAACAGTCCTGTAGCTTAGCATCTGCGTCATCTGACCACTTTTTTATTAACCGAGTAACTGGTGCTTCCTGCTTTAGTTTTTGCTTATAAGCAGGAATCAGGAGGATAGAGTTATGGTCAGATTTGCCAAATGGAGGGCGAGGGAGAGCTTTGTATGCGTCTCTGTGTGTGGAGTAAAGGTGGTCTAGAGTTTTTTTTCCTCTGGTTGCACATTTAACATGCTGGTAGAAATTAGGTAGAACGGATTTAAGTTTCCCTGCATTAAAGTCCCCGGCCACTAGGAGCGCTGCATCTGGATGAGCGTTTTCCTGTTGATTAATGGCCTTGTACAACTCATTCAGTGCAATTTTAATGCCAGCATTGGTTTGTGGTGGTAAATAGACAGCTATGAAAAATATAGATGAAAACTCTCTTGGTAAATAGTGTGGTCCACAGCTTATCATAAGATACTCTACCTCAGGCGAGCAAAACCTCGAGACTTCCTTAGTATTTGATTTTGTGCACCAGCTGTTGTTTACAAATATACACAGACCGCCACCCCTTGTCTTACCGGAGTCAGCCGTTCTGTCCTGCCGATGTAGCATATAGCCTGCTAGCTGAATGTTATCTTTGTCGTCGTTCAGCCACGACTCGGTGAAACATAAGATATTACAGTTTTTAATGTCCCGTTGGTAGGATAACCTTAATCTTAAGTCATCCAATTTATTTTCAAATGATTGAACGTTGGCTAATAGGATTGATGGAAGAGGCAGTTAACTCGCTCGCCGTCGGATCCTTACAAGGCACCCGGATCTGCGTCCGCGATATCTCCGTCTCTTCCTCACGCGAATGACGGGGATTTGGGCCTTGTCGGTTGTCTGTATGATATCCTTCGCGGCCGCCTCGTTGAAGAAAATGTTTTCGTCCAATACGAGGTGAGTAATCGCTGTCCTGATATCCAGAAGCTCTTTTTGGTTATAAGAGACGATGGCAGAAACATTATGTACAAAATAAATTACAAATAACGCGGAAAAACACACATAATAGTACAATTGGTTAGAGGGCTGTAAAACGGCAGCCATCTTCTCCGGTGCTGTCTGTTACTGTATGATCAGACAGGGCCACAGTGTCCCCCAACCCCCCCTGTCTCAGCCTCCAGTATCTATGCTACAATAGTCTATGTGCCGGGGGGCTAGGGTCAGTCTGTCCTATTTGGTGAAATTCTCGTCTTACCTGGTGACCTGTGTGAACTTAAGCTCTCTCCCGACCTGAGCCCTAGGACCATTCTTCAAGATTACCTGGCCTGATGACTCCTGTCTGTCCCTGTCCCCAGTCCACCTGGCCTGATGACTCCTATCTGTCCCTGTCCCCAGTCCACCTGGCCTGATGACTCCTGGCTGTCCCTGTCCCCAGTCCACCTGGTCGTGATGCCGATCCAGTTTCTGCTGTTCTGCCTGTAGCTATGGAACCCTGCCCTGTTCACCGGACGTGCTACCTTGTCCCAGACCTGCTGTTTTGACTCTCTCTTTCTACCACATCTGCTGTCTCGACCTCTGAATGCTCGGCTATGAAAAGCCAACTGACATTTACTCCTGAGGTGCTGACCTGTTGCACCCACTACAACCACTGTGATTATTATTTGACCCTGCTGGTCATCTATGAACATCTTGAAGAACGATCTGGCCTTAATGGCCATGTACTCGTTTAATCTCCACCCGGCACAGCCAGAAGAGGATTGGTCACCCCTCAGAGCCTGGTTCCTCTCTAGGTTTCTGCCTTTCTAAGGAGTTTTTCCTAGCCACTTGTGCTTCTACATCTGCATTTCTTGATGTTTGGGGTTTTAAGCTGGGTTTCTGTAGAAGCACTTTGTGACATCTGCGGATGTAAAAAGGCCTTTATAAATATATTTGATTTGACCTACCAGCTACCAGTCAACGCCTGTAGATTCAGACACTACCGAGTAGGGTCTATCTGCAGACCGGTGGGTGTGGCTTGTAGTGACGATCAACCACACACCTCGCCCACCAAATAGTGCCACGCGAGAGTTGGGTTCAATAGGGTCTGACTCTAGCAGATATTGTGCTAGCTAGCTATTTAGTGTTGTATTAGCTAGCCAGTTAGTGTTGTATTAGCTAGCCAGTTAGTGTTGTATTAGCTAGCCAGTTAGTGTTGTATTAGCTAGCCAGTTAGTGTTGTATTAGCTAGCCAGTTAGTGTTGTATTAGCCAGCCAGTTAGTGTTGCATTAGCTAGCTATTTAGTGTTGTTTTAGCTAGCCAGTTAGTGTTGTTTTAGCTAGCCAGTTAGTGTTGTATTAGCTAGCCAGTTAGTGTTGTATTAGCTAGCGTTGTATTAGCTAGCTAGTGTTGTATTAGCTAGTGTTAAGTTGCGTCAATTCAAATCTGGTATTTGAGACAAAAGAGGTCATTACACAGTATCCAAGTTAGTCTAGTAATTATTAATGCAAATGCTTAAATGGTAAATATGAGAGTTCGTATACGGGCTCACTGTAATACCACGCAGGGCAGACAGAGAACTGATCCATTGTTACAGGCTGTTCTTTAAATACCCTGACAGTGATAGTTCCCGCTCTCTGCTGGGCCTATCAGGGTAGAGACTGAGCGTGGTTCAGACTTACTCAGCCAATCGTTGGCGCACAGGCTGGTCCCAGTCCCTTGGCGCTCCACCGTTGCACACTGTTGCCAGGCATAAGTTGTTATCACACCCGTCTCGAGTCAGCACCCATAGACACCGTTCCCCTGTACTCTATGTACCTACGTCCTTGGACGGTTCACAGATCACAAAGAGGCAGTGTTCGTGTATTGTGAGAAACAAGTTCTTATCTCCCCCTACTCCCTAAAACAGCTCCTCACATTAATCACAGCTTGTTAGGTTAAACAATTTATATCAGTACAGTACAAACCTTATGTTTAATCATTAATGCATTCTTTCTAAGCTAGGCATCACATCCAGTTACAAGAAAATAGATCCCCACACTAGCTAGTGTTGTATTAGCTAGCCAGTTAGTGTTTTATTAGCTAGCGTTGTATTAGCTAGCTAGTGTTGTATTAGCTAGCTAGTAATGCTTATATTGACTTAATGCTAGTGGGTGCGGCATGCAGTGACGTTATTAATGCTAATGGGCCTCGTGTTGTTACAAGTACCCTCGATGGCAGTGGGTGCAGGCGTGTAGTTACTACAGTCCGCTGATATTATTGATTACCGCCTACCAGTCAAAGCACAACATCGCCCTCTAGGATCAGAAATCAGTCACTATCCATCCTTTCACTGTGAGTGTCTAGCTAGTGTTTTATTAGATATTATTGATTACCGTCTACCAGTCAAAGCTCAACATCGCCCTCTAGGATCAGAAATCACTGTGAGTGTCTAAAAATATGTTGTCCTCTCCAAGCCTCCTCTCCTTCACTGTACTGATTAGAAATAACAGACCAGGTGAAAGCTAACCCAGCCTAATGATGAGCTTCCTTCCACCATATTCTTTTAAATTGTCAAGTCTCTTCCCATCGAATTTGCCATTGCACTCTTTTATAAACTGTCATGGCCCAGTTCCAACTTATCCAAATCATGCAGCAAATGAGGGTGTTTTTGTTACCATGCAAGGTGAATGGAGGGTGTTTTTGTTACCATAAAATACACCAGGATTTTATGAGCATTACACACAGTTGATGAGGCCCCAGGAGAGGATGGATTTTTAAGCAATTGAGAGACAGATTTAGCCTGTGACTGGACAGTGGAGTGGCGCCATCTAGAGGCACCAAACAATGCTACCACTTGACAAGAACAATCTACTGTACTGACGAGTCTTACAGTCAGACGTTTTCAGCAGAGAAAGCAGCAACACCACGATCAACAACCCTGGGCCTGCAGCGATACAGTTGGCACTTGATTCAACTAATTATGAGACTATTTCGCTGGGTCGTGTATTTGAGCGAAGGCTTACTCAGAAGTCTACAGCAACAGATAATGTATATACACAATAGTTACTTTTCAATCTGTGGAATACCAACCTGCCAGGCACACCTCTCCTACGACGGTCCTTAGTCTCACGTGACCATCCTTCCAAATCTCCTTCACTGGACGTGAGAAGCCTGAGATGGAGGCTAAAATAAAAATGACCCCAAAATAAACAGCAACCTAAAACCACCAAGGATATATAGTGTATTTATTTCTTTATTGGGCAGCTTTGCACAGTGAACATCAAAAGGCACCCTATACAGTGCACTACTTTTGACCGGATCCCTACGGGCCCTAGCTGAAGGTAGCGCACTATATAGGGTTTAGGGCGCCATTTCAGACACACCTAATGTATAATATATGTTTACTGCTTCCATACTAACTTTGGACAGCGTAGAAGAATAATCCCACACTTTCACAAAACAGAGGCAACAGTGCTTAGGACCGATGGGTGTACAGACGATAGTCTATAGTCTAAATGTTTATTCCCTAATCTACCCCCTAGCCGCTAACCCCTACCCCCTAGCCGCTAACCCCTAGCCGCTAACCCCTAGCCGCTAACCCCTAGCCCCTACCCCCTAGCCCCTACCCCCTAGCCCCTACCCCCTAGCCCCTACCCCCTAGCCCCTAGCCGCTAACCCCTAGAGCACTTTATTAGATCCGTCCTCAACTTCAACGTCCCAGATGTGTCCCTGAGTTAAAGCCCTTCAGAGCCCTGGACACCTTCAGGGGTGAGTTTCCCAAAAACATCAAGTTCATCTTTAGCACTAAAGTCCACGAAGAATGACCTTAAGGCTGCAGACAATCTTTGTTTTTTTTGGGAAACTCACCCTCTTTCTGTCAGATCTACATGAGGTGCCTCACAGGTCTAGCTAGGGTTAGACTTTACAGAGCCTCCAAATGTGGTCGGGGTGGTCTTCAAGCGGTGGCTAGTGGTTCCTGTGCTACCCAGTAGGGGCGAGTGTTCACTGGGTAATTCCAATTACACCACAGGCCTGGCGACCCCCGGCGTTGCCCGTCTTCACACTCTCCTCGTTGCCTCCTTTCCCCAGGTCATCAGCCTTCTCATGGATCTAATGGTACAGAGGCAGGGAGGAGACGGAGAGATGGGAAAAGGTAGTAAAAACAGAGTGAAAGGGGGAGATGGGGCGAGAACAGGGTTGTGTTTACTTGGAGAACTTTCTGAGCATTTCCTTCCATTTCCTGTCTAGTGGATACAACATGCAGCTATAGGTCAGGCAATGTCTGTTCTTACCACCATGGTCCTGCCGATGATAGAGTTGGGTCCAGTGAGAGTCAGTATCTTGTCCTGGATGTTGATCTTAGCCACATTGTCAGCTCCTGCAGTCACGTTGCCAAGGTCCCGACGTGCCTAGCAACACAGAGACAGAACAGCTGGTCAGAGAGAGGTCGGCAACACAGAGACAGAACAGCTGGTCAGAGAGAGGTCGGCAACACAGAGACAGAACAGCTCAGAGAGAGGTCGGCAATACAGAGACAGAACAGCTCAGAGAGAGGTCGGCAATACAGAGACAGAACAGCTCAGAGAGAGGTCGGCAACACAGAGACAGAACAGCTCAAAGAGAAGTCGGCAACACAGAGACAGAACAGCTCAGAGAGAGGTCGGCAACACAGAGACAGAACAGCTCAAAGAGAAGTCGGCAACACAGAGACAGAACAGCTCAGAGAGAGGTCGGCAACACAGAGAGAACAGCTCAGAGAGAGGTCGGCAACACAGAGAGAACAGCTCAGAGAGAGGTCGGCAACACAGAGAGAACAGCTCAGAAAGAGGTCGGCAACACAGAGAGAACAGCTCAGAGAGAGGTCGGCAACACAGAGAGAACAGCTGGTCAGAGAGAGGTCGGCAACACAGAGAGAACAGCTCAGAGAGAGGTTGGCTTTACAGTAGTTTAACTCCTACGTGCACAACAACATAGCAAAACAAAAAGGTAAGACTGGGTGACTGACATTTCTAAACCCCTTTTCCCACTTGTGTAGATCTAGTCAAAGGAAATCTTTGAGATTATAAAAGCATATTGGTTTGACACTAGAACTTGTTTTGCACATTGAGTGCATACTATGCTTCCATTCACAGGAGAAACTTGAAATGTCTCCATTAGTAGCTGAATTGGTAGCTTTTCGTGGCACAGCTGGCTAAGACATTGTCAACAGGGTAAGCATATGTGTTTGGTTGAAGCCTTTGTTCCCAGATAAGAAAGGAAGCAAAGCTCGTAGTCTCAGGATAGGAATTTCCATGACAAAATACAGCTCAAGACCAGAATCCAATCTCATTGCCTCCCAGGACAGACAGACTATGCGGATTAAGCCATAGAGCCAATCGAGGTTCAACCATGTTCTCTCCACCATGACGGTTCTGCTGGGACAACATAGTTGTTGAAGAACATGAGATGAGACAGACAGACAGACGCTTTAAACAGAAGGAACAGGAGCAGATCATTGACATGCTAGACAGTGATCTCTCAAACAAGCCCCGACTGTTGTGCAAACATGAAACTCCGTGATAGTGGGGTTAGCTTATAACACTAGCCAGCCTGATCGGTTTTAAATGCTATAGTTCATTACCTTTACACAAGTAGAACTGTTGAGCTCAGAATTCTATATGCTTGATTCTAAGCATTCTATAAAAACACTGGTGGGTTTTTTTGTCTAACCATCTGGATAACCGCAGCAACAGGTCATTTCTAGCGGCCATCTAGCAGGGCCTAAATCAGAGTTAGAAAGAGAGAAAGGATGGATAGAACCTGTTTTAGCACGGACACGGAGGGCCTCCAACATTTGAAAGTAGTGAACTGGGGTGGGACTTCCTACGGGTTGAGGAAGGCATTACATTATCCCATCCAGGTCAACAGGAGGGATCAGCCAATGAATTATACTGCTGAGAATACATTCCAGATCTGCAGGTGGGAGTAAAATCACCAACCTTGGCTTTTATACCTGTTCAAACAACAACAGTCTGCGTAGCTTTCAGTTTGTTTACCAAGAGAGTTTCTATATTTTATATATTTTTCATAGCTGTCCATTTAGCCCCACAAACCGATGCTGGCACTAAGACCACACTCAACAAGCTGTAGAAGCAAACAAGAAAATGCTCATCCAGAGGCAGCGCTTCTAGTGGACAGTGATTTAATGCAGGGAAACTGAAATCCCTTTTACCAGCATGTCACCTATGCAACTACAGACCACAAAACTGTAGATCACTTTTATTCCACACACAGAAACGCATACAAGGCCCTGCCATTTGGAAATCAGACCATAACTCGATCCTCCTGATTCCCGTTTACAAGCAAAAACTCAAAATCAGGAAGCACCAGTACCACGCTCTCCGTTTGGCTGGAATATGTTTGGGGATTCATCCGATAACAGAGTTTACCAGTCAACAGCTTCATTAATACAGTGGATTTAGAACATATTTACACCCCTGGACTTTTTTCCACTTTGTGTTACAGCTGGAATTTAAATGATTAAATTGAGACTGTCACTGGCCTACACACAATACCCCATAATGTCAAAGTGGAATTGTGATTTAAAAAAATATATATTAATAAAAAAATGAAAATGTCTCGAGTCAATAAATATTCAGCCCCTTTGTTAGGGCCTATATAAGTTCAAGACACATAATAAGTTGCATGGACTCACTCTGTGTGCAATAATAGTGTTTAACATTATTTTTTTAATGACTACCTCATCTCTGTACCCCACACATACAGTTATCTGTAATGTCCCCCAGTCGAGCAGTGAATATCAACCACAATGACCAGGGAGGTTTCCCGAATGCCTCACAAAGAAGGGCACCTATTGGTAGATCGTACATTTCAAACTCCGATTCAACCAAAGACCAGGGAGGTTTTTCAATGTGTTTTTACAGGCAGTAGAAACAGCACGACTTTAGATAATTAGAACGCATTTCGCCAAAAAAATACACTTGAATGTATTTCTGCAAATATATAAATACAATGGGAGTCCTCTTACATTTGGGAACTTTACAGTCCTCTTGATCAAACAACTATGAAAAGGTAGTCTCTCTCTCCCTCAGTTATGCACATCAACAAGATGATCAACAACTAATGCTAGCCAGAGCGAGAAGAGCTAAAATCTAACGAAGGTTTAAGCTTGTTGGTCGTCAAAATTGCACTGATAAATGATGGGGAATAGTAGCCTGCTCGTCCTTCTGCAGCTTGCCTGCCAATGCATGCTGTTCCCAACCCACATTTTGACAACTGAATGGGAACTTGCCTGCCTGCCCATTTGATCGATCACCTCCAATGATACGACATCCTCCCAGCAGCCAGCCAGCTAGCTAGCTAATGTTAGGCTCTGTGTTTTTAGCTTGCTAAATAAACAGATATGCTTGCTCAGGGGTGTCAAACTCAATTAGTGCCATAATGAAGAAACCTACGAATTCACGGACCAGCACAACTCAAGTTGAAGTCACCGATACATCAGGCTGTAATTTCATAAAGTAAATGACTCAACTGTTGACTAATTTAGACTCGCTTGTGTCCTAGTCTTGTTTGACACGTGCGCTAGCATATTAGCCATGTTATGACTGACTTCTGATCATTGCCCTTGTTAGTTTGATTGTATTTAATTAATGTAGTTCTGTCCTTGAGCTGTTCTTGTCTATTAATGTTCTGTATTATGTCATGTTTCATGTTTTGTTTGAACCCCAGGAAGAGTAGCTGCTGCTTTTGCAACAGCTAATGGGGATCCTAATAAAATACCAATTGACTATTTATTTTTGTATTATTTAACCTTTATTTTACCAGGTATGTGACGCTGGAGAAGTGTGGGCTAGTAGTTCTGGGCAGGTGTGATGTAGTTGAAAAAGATCAATACTGAAATTGAAAAACCAAGATTATTTTTCTAAAGCCGAAACAGACCCATGAGGCGGCGCACAATTGGCCCAGAGTCGTCCGGGTTAGGGGAGGGTTTGGCCGGCTGGGCTTTCCTTGTCCCATCGCGCTCTAGCAACTCGTTGTGGCGGGCAGGGCGCCTGCAAGCTGACGTCGGTCGCCATTTGTACAGTGTTTACTTCAACACATTGGTGCGGCTGGCTTCCGGGTTAAGCGAGCAGTGTGTCAAGAAGCAGTGCGGCTTGGCAGGGTTGTGTTTCGGAGGACGCATGGCTCTCGACTTACATTTACGTCATTTAGCAGACGCTCTTATTCAGAGCGACTTACAGTTAGTGAGTCCATACATTTTTTTTTTTTTCTTACTGGCCCCCAGTGGGAATCGAACCCACAACCCTGGCGTTGCAAACGCCATGCTCTACCAACTGAGCTACATCCCTGCCGGCCATTCCCTCCCCTACCCTGGATGACGCTGGGCCAATTGTGCGCCGCCCCATGGGTCTCCCGGTCGCGGCCGGCTACGACAGAGCCTGGATTCGAACCAGGATCTCTAGTGGCACAGCTAGCACTGCGATGCAGTGCCTTAGACCACTGCGCCACTCGGGAGCTCAACTCGGGACTTACACCTCTCCAGAGTCCTCACGGGAGTTGCAGCGATGGGACAAGACTAACTACCAATTGGATATCACAAAACTGGGGAGAAAAAGGGGTAAAAGTACAAACTTTTAAATAAAAAATCTGGGGAAGGGTACCAAAAAACATCTGCAGCATTGAAGGTCCCCAAGAACACAGTGGCCTCCATCATTCTTAAATGGAAGAAGAAGTTTGGAACCATCATGCCAAACTGAGCAATCGGGGGAGAAGGGCCTTGGTCAGGGAGGTGACCAAGTACCCGATGGAGAAACTTCCATAAGGACAACCATCTCTGCAGCACTCCACCAATCAGGCCTTAATGGTAGAGTGGCCAGACGGAAGCCATTCCTCAGTAAAAGGCACATGACATCCCGCTTGGAGTTTGCCAAAAGGTCCCTAAAGGACTCTCAGAACATGAGAAACAAGATTATCTGGTCTGATGAAACCAAGATTGAACTCTTTGGCCTCAATGCCAAGCGTCACGTCTGGAGGAAATCTGGCACCATCCCTACGGTGAAGCATGGTGGTGGCAGCATCATGCCGTGGGGATGTTTTTCAGCGGCAGGGACTGGGAAACTAGTCAGGATCGAGGGAAAGATGAACGGAGCAAAGTACAGAGAGATCCTTGATGAAAACCTGCTCCAGAGCGCTCAGGACCTCAGACTGGGGCAAAGGTTCACCTTCCAACAGGACAACGACCCTAAGCACACAGCCAAGACAACGCAGGAGTGGCTTCGGGACAAGTCTCTGAATGTCCTTGAGAGGCCCAGCCAGAGCCCGGACTTGAACCCGATCGAACATCTCTGGAGAGACCTGAAAATAGCTGTCCAGCGACGCTCCCCATTCAACCTGACAGAGCTTGAGAGGATCTGCAGAGAAGAATGGGAGAATCTCCCAAAATACAGGTGTGCCAAGCTTGTAGCGTCATACCCAAGAAGACTCGAGGCTGTAGTCGCTGCCAAAGGTGCTTCAACAAAGTACTGAGTAAAGGGTCTGAATATTTATGTAAATGTGGTATTTCAATTATATTTTATTACATTTTTACAAGTTTCTACAAACCTGTTTTTTCTTTGTCATTATGGGGTGTTGCGTGTAGATTGATGAGGGGAAAAAACTAATCAATTTTAGAATAAGGCTGTAAAGTAACAAAATGTGGGAAAGGTCAAGGGGTCTGAATATTTTACGAATGCACTGTATGTCAATCTACTATCCCCCGTAGTAGAACATTTTACCTATTCTATTGGTCAGCTTGTTGGCCAATAGAATAGCACAGGGACAGTTGTGGGATGATCGATCCCAAATTCATACAACGAGTAGGCCTGGGTTACAATTTAATTCCACTAAATTATGGAAATTAACCTATAGACAGATAAGCATGACCAGTGAAATGTATTTACATCGACTGGTATTTACATCAATGATTTAAAAAACATTCCACAATGGAATTTCTTCTCCCGGACAATTGGCCGGCGCAAATTTTATTTATCGGCTTCTAAAAATGTTTCGGGGTCAAAAGCCGGCTATTACCGGCTAACGGAAACCCTGCGCATCGACTCTGTACTGGTATTTCCTGTTTATAGCCATGTTATTACCTGGTACCCCTGCGCATCGACTCGGTACTGGTACTTCCTGTTTATAGCCATGTTATTACCTGGTACCCCTGCACATCGACTCGGTACTGGTACTTCCTGTTTATAGCCATGTTATTACCTGGTACCCCTGGCATCGACTCGGTACTGGTACTTCCTGTTTATAGCCATGTTATTACCTGGTACCCCTGCACATCGACTCGGTACTGGTACTTCCTGTTTATAGCCATGTTATTACCTGGTACCCCTGGCATCGACTCGGTACTGGTACTTCCTGTTTATAGCCATGTTATTACCTGGTACCCCTGCACATCCACTCAGTACTGGTACTCCCTGTATACAGCCATGTTATTACCTGGTACCCCTGGCATCGACTCGGTACTGGTATTTCCTGTTTATAGCCATGTTATTACCTGGTACCCCTGCACATCGTCTCGGTACTGGTACTTCCTGTTTATAGCCATGTTATTACCTGGTACCCCTGCACATCCACTCAGTACTGGTACTTCCTGTATATAGCCATGTTATTTTTTACTTGTTATTCACTGTGTATTTATTCCTCGTGTCACGATTTGAATTTAAAAAACAATTTTACCTTTAACTCTGTTGTTGGAAAAGGACCAATAAGCAAGCACTTCACTGTTAGTCTACACCTGTTAACAAACATTTTATTTGACTCGGAAGGACAAGACATTGACCAAATAAAAATAGAGATATCCCTCAATGGCTCTGCCCATTAAAATAGAGATATCCCTCAATGGCTCTGCCCATTAAAATAGAGATATCCCTCAATGGCTCTGCCCATTAAAATAGAGATATCCCTCAATGGCTCTGCCCATTAAAATAGAGATATCCCTCAATGGCTCTGCCCATTAAAATAGAGATATCCCTCAATGGCTCTGCCCATTAAAATAGAGATATCCCTCAATGGCTCTGCCCATTAAAATAGAGATATCCCTCAATGGCTCTGTCCATTAAAATAGAGATATCCCTCAATGGCTCTGCCCATTAAAATAGAGATATCCCTCAATGGCTCTGCCCATTAAAATAGAGATATCCCTCAATGGCTCTGTCCATTAAAATAGAGATATCCCTTAATGGCTCTGTCCATTAAAATAGAGATATCCCTCAATGGCTCTGCCCATTAAAATAGAGATATCCCTCAATGGCTCTGCCCATTAAAATAGAGATATCCCTCAATGGCGCTGCGCATGCTGTCACAGTAGCCATTATGGCACAGATACAAAGATGAGTTCCCTTTTTACCTCAAATGGTCCAACTCCACTAGTGAGGAGCCAGACTCACCTGACGTCATCGGTGGGTCCTCCTGGGGGTTGAAGTGGGGTCCTGCACTCACGCAGCCGTTGGTGTTGTCTCCGAAGGCATGGACGTGGAAGCCATGTTCCCCCGGGGCCAGACCTGAGATCTCCCCTGTCAGTTTCACTGGGGCTTTGTCACCCTGATAACAGAGAGACAAACGTCGGTTGACACAAACACAGGGTGTAACACAGGGGGGAACACAGGGGGGAACACAGAGGAACACAGGGCGGAACACAGGGGAACACAGGGCGAAACACAGAGGAACACAGGGCGGAACACAGGGCGGAACACAGGGCGGAACACAGGGGAACACAGGGCGAAACACAGGGGAACACAGGGCGAAACACAGAGGAACACAGGGCGGAACACAGGGCGAAACACAGGGGAACACAGGGCGAAACACAGAGGAACACAGGGCGGAACACAGGGGAACACAGGGCGAAACACAGAGGAACACAGGGCGGAACACAGGGCGAAACACAGGGGAACACAGGGCGAAACACAGAGGAACACAGGGCGGAACACAGGGCGAAACACAGAGGAACACAGGGTGAAACACAGAGGAACACAGGGTGAAACACAGGGGAACACAGGGCGAAATACAGGGGAACACAGGGCGAAATACAGGGGAACACAGGGCGAAATACAGGGGAACACAGGGCGAAATACAGAGGAACACAGGGCGAAATACAGAGGAACACAGGGCGAAATACAGGGGAACACAGGGCGAAATACAGGGGAACACAGGGCGAAATACAGGGGAACACAGGGCGAAATACAGGGGAACACAGGGCGAAATACAGAGGAACACAGGGCGAAATACAGGGGAACACAGGGCGAAATACAGGGGAACACAGGGCGAAATACAGGGGAACACAGGGCGAAATACAGAGGAACACAGGGCGAAATACAGAGGAACACAGGGTGAAACACAGAGGAACACAGGGTGAAACACAGGGTGAAACACAGAGGAACACAGGGCGAAATACAGAGGAACACAGGGTGAAACACAGGGTGAAACACAGAGGAACACAGGGCGAAATACAGGGGAACACAGGGTGAAACACAGAGGAACACAGGGCGAAATACAGAGGAACACAGGGTGAAACACAGGGTGAAACACAGAGGAACACAGGGCGAAATACAGGGGAACACAGGGTGAAACACAGAGGAACACAGGGTGAAACACAGAGGAACACAGGGCGAAATACAGAGGAACACAGGGCGAAATACAGAGGAACACAGGGCGAAATACAGAGGAACACAGGGTGAAACACAAAGGAACACAGGGCGAAATACAGAGGAACACAGGGCGAAACACAGAGGAACACAGGGCGAAATACAGGGGAACACAGGGTGAAACACAGAGGAACACAGGGTGAAACACAGAGGAACACAGGGCGAAATACAGAGGAACACAGGGTTAAACACAGAGGAACACAGGGCGAAATACAGAGGAACACAGGGCGAAATACAGAGGAACACAGGGCGAAACACAGAGGAACACAGGGCGAAATACAGAGGAACACAGGGTGAAACACAGAGGAACACAGGGCGAAATACAGAGGAACACAGGGTGAAACACAGAGGAACACAGGGCGAAATACAGAGGAACACAGGGTGAAACACAGAGGAACACAGGGCGAAACACAGAGGAACACAGGGCGAAATACAGAGGAACACAGGGCGAAATACAGAGGAACACAGGGTGAAACACAGAGGAACACAGGGCGAAATACAGAGGAACACAGGGTGAAACACAGAGGAACACAGGGCGAAATACAGAGGAACACAGGTTGAAACACAGGGTGAAACACAGAGGAACACAGGGCGAAATACAGAGGAACACAGGGTGAAACACAGAGGAACACAGGGCGAAATACAGAGGAACACAGGGCGAAATACAGAGGAACACAGGGTGAAACACAGAGGAACACAGGGCGAAATACAGAGGAACACAGGGCGAAATACAGGGGAACACAGGGCGAAATACAGGGGAACACAGGGCGAAATACAGGGGAACACAGGGCGAAATACAGAGGAACACAGGGCGAAATACAGAGGAACACAGGGTGAAACACAGGGTGAAACACAGAGGAACACAGGGCGAAATACAGGGGTACACAGGGTGAAACACAGAGGAACACAGGGCGAAATACAGAGGAACACAGGGCGAAATACAGAGGAACACAGGGCGAAATACAGAGGAACACAGGGTGAAACACAGAGGAACACAGGGCGAAATACAGGGGAACACAGGGTGAAACACAGAGGAACACAGGGTGAAACACAGAGGAACACAGGGCGAAATACAGAGGAACACAGGGTGAAACACAGAGGAACACAGGGCGAAATACAGAGGAACACAGGGCGAAATACAGAGGAACACAGGGCGAAATACAGAGGAACACAGGGTGAAACACAGAGGAACACAGGGTGAAACACAGAGGAACACAGGGCGAAATACAGAGGAACACAGGGTGAAACACAGAGGAACACAGGGCGAAATACAGAGGAACACAGGGCGAAATACAGAGGAACACAGGGTGAAACACAGAGGAACACAGGGCGAAATACAGAGGAACACAGGGTGAAACACAGAGGAACACAGGGCGAAATACAGAGGAACACAGGGTGAAACACAGGGTGAAACACAGAGGAACACAGGGTGAAACACATTGCGAAACACAGAGGAACACAGGGCGAAATACAGAGGAACACAGGGTGAAACACAGAGGAACACAGGGCGAAATACAGAGGAACACAGGGCGAAATACAGAGGAACACAGGGTGAAACACAGGGGAACACAGGGCGAAATACAGAGGAACACAGGGTGAAATACAGAGGAACACACAAATACAGAGGAACACAGGGTACAGAGGAACACAGGAGAGGAACACACAGGGCGAAATACAGGGTGAAACACAGAGGAACACAGGGCGAAATACAGAGGAACACAGGGTGAAATACAGAGGAACACAGGGTGAAACACAGAGGAACACAGGGCGAAATACAGAGGAACACAGGGTGAAACACAGGGTGAAACACAGGGCGAAATACAGAGGAACACAGGGTGAAACACAGGGGAACACAGGGTGAAACACAGGGCGAAACACAGAGGAACACAGGGTGAAACACAGGGGAACACAGGGTGAAACACAGGGCGAAACACAGAGGAACACAGGGTGAAAGAGAGAGGAAGAGATGCAGTGGAACCACAAGGAAAACACGCACACATTGAAGTCACAGATGGACAGTCAAACACTCAGGGGGTACCATTAGACTATAGAATGGGGTTTGAAATGAGGTGTCAAAATCTTGTGTCAGGATTGGGAAGACCGTTTCAATTAGCATCTCAATGAGCCATGTGTTAGCACCTAAACCAAGAACTGTAGCTAGCTAGCTGTTAGGCTACTTTTGACATTTTGAGGAAGCAACTGTCAACCACACAGTCAGTTGGCCACACTACTTTTTATGCAAACTTTTCTTAGTTTTTTGACACCAGACTAGGTTCAAGGGGAAATTTTAAAAAATGGGGGACGAGGCAGAATGACTCTAGCCTGGTCCCATATCTGTTGCTGTTATTGTCAAGCCAATGTTGCAGAAAAAGACTGGCACTCTGCAGAAGATGTTGCCTCTATATGCCATATCTTTCTAACTGTGGTCTTTCACAAAAGCTCTCAACCTATATACACTTAGTATGAAAAATGTATGCACTCACTAACCGTAAGTCACTCTGGATAAGAGCGTCTGCTAAATGACTCAAATGTTTTTAAAAATGGACACAGTATGCTTTACATTAGTTATCTTGTTGTTATTAGTCCCATCCTTCAACTCCATTCAACACCTCCCATCTATCTCTTAACACCATCCATATTGGATTTCTATTTGCCATATATATTTTTCAACTGTGCTGTGATGTTTTACAAAAGTTCTGAACCCTTCTATTCTCATAGTTTCTACAGATTGTACATTGAAAATAAAAATTTTTGCTAAAAGTGTTATTATTAGGGGTGTAACGATCCATCTACTACATCGATGTATCGATTTATATTCCTATGATCCAACTACATCGATCTGTGCTCGGCGAGTTGGCCTTTTGGACAACATATATCAATCTAACATAGTTTTAAAATGTAATAAATCGATTGTATCGATACTAGGAAATAACCCATTGGATTTAAGCACGTCAGACTTTATATGGATGTTTTTTCTTAGCACTTTTAATGATAAAGGCTTTAAACATTACTCGATTCAGTCTGCCTATCCGTGACGTCATCGCCCCGCGCCAGCAGCAGCGCAAAGGCGCCAAGACAACAAAACATAGCATGGCGGACGACAGAGGAGAAGCCGACGAGCGAGAAATTATCAAGCCACCATTGCGGTCCTTACAAGAAACAGGAATCTAGGAAACTTCACCTGCACTGCCCAGTATCCAGGTATTTATTTCAGTCACACTGGTTGAATTTTTGGCTAAAAGGTTACTGAATCGATTTCAAGTCACTGAATCGTTTCGGATCGTATCGTTCTAAATGAACCAATATCGTCCTTGAATCGTATCGACAACCACGAATCGTGATACAAATCGAATCGTTGTTAAAACGAATCGTTACACCCCTAGTTATTATATTATTGATCGATTGACTATGACTTTTCAGATCACCCAGTAGTGCTATCTGCAGGGTTAGCTCCAGGTAAATATTGCAATCCTTCAGCAATTCCTGGACCTGTGTCCAAAAACAGGCTACAAATGGACAGAACCAAAACAAATGATCTAATGATTGTCTCCTCACAGCAAAATCTGCAGAGCTGGGAAGATTGAATCCCCCATATAAATAACATTCTATTGGTAGCAAGAATTTTCTATAATAATTTAAATTGAACAATTATATGTTTTGAATCCGGCGTCGTTTTGCGTATCAGTTCTTAAACACTATGCCATGGAATCGGTACGTAGAAAATCTCTTCCCAACTATTTTGCAATCTATATGGGACGGCTGTCAATCCTTTGGTCCTTAAATGAAACTGGTATACTTTTTTATTTATCACAATTTTCTTTAACCAATTATGTTCTTTAATGCAAGGCTGACAGACAAGTTCCTTACTTTCTCCTCCTTCCACTTTCCTCTTCCATTTTTGCAGTAATGCTGCAATTATTTTTTTGTAATTTTGGGTAGAGCAGACATTTCCATATGTTTTTGTTAGCTGCATGTGTGACATAACTCCACCAGTCCTACAGATGATATCATTTACGAAGATTATACCTTTTTTAAATAATGGTTTTTTATCAATTAGTATATTTGAGTTTAACCACAATATTTGTTGCATTATTTGTTCTGTTGTTTCTGGAGGATTAAATTGAAATTGCAACCAACTTTCAATGGCTTGTTTTAGAAATAGTGATATTA
The DNA here is from genome assembly GCA_036851935.1 of Coregonus suidteri. Classification (NCBI taxonomy): domain Eukaryota; kingdom Metazoa; phylum Chordata; class Actinopteri; order Salmoniformes; family Salmonidae; genus Coregonus; species Coregonus suidteri. Next base: position 57,700,462 of record CM072227.1, on the reverse strand, counting down.
GGGAGATGATTTCCTTTTCAAATAACTGAAAGTGAGAGGTTGTAATCTGAATAAAGGGAAAAAGGCCTTTCTTGAACATTGGGTGAGACAATATTACTAATTTGCAAGAGAACCAGTTTGGATTTAAGTATAACTTTTGTATGACTGAAGCTTTTAGTGATAGGTGTAATGCTTTAATATTTAATAATTGATGTCCTCCGAATTCATATTCATTATATAATTAGGCCCGTTTACATTTTATTTGGAACAGCAAGCCAGACAAAATTAATCTTTTTTTGTCATATATATTTTTTTTAAACTGTTCGCTAGGTGTAGGCAAGACCATACGCAAATAGACAGGCATTTACCTTTCCATGGTAGCAAGATCTTATCTATTTTAGCTAACTTTCTATAAAAATGTATTGGAGTGAGATCATTTATTTCCTTTGGGATATGTATTCCGAGTATATCCACATCACCATCAGACCATTTTATTGGTAAACTACATGGTAATGTAAAAATTATATTTTTTTGTGATCCAATACGTAATATAGTACATTTGTCATAATTTGGTTGTAATCCAGAGAGGTTAGAAAATGTATCTAGATCCTCTATGAGGCTGTGGAGGGATTCAAGTTGTGGATTTAAAAGAAAACATGAATCATCAGCGTACAAGGACACCTTTGTTTTTAAACCCTGGATTTCTAATGCCTTGATATTATTGTTGGATCTGATTTTAATTGCTAACATTTCGATGGCCACAATAAATAGATATGCCAATATTGGACAACCTTGTTTCACTCCTCTTGACAGTTTAAAACTTTCTGAGAAATAGCCATTATTTACTATTTTACACCTAGGGTTACTATACATGATTTTAATCCATTTTATAAAGAGATTCTCCAAAATGGAAATGCTCCAGGCATTTATACTCTTCTCAAAAAAATTAAGGGAACACTTAAACAACACAATGTAACTCCAAGTCAATCACACTTCTGTGAAATCAAACTGTCCACTTAGGAAGCAACACTGATTGACAATACATTTCACATGCTGTTGTGCAAATGGAATAGACAACAGGTGGAAAATTATAGGCAATTAGCAAGACACCCCCAATAAAGGAGTGGTTCTGCAGGTGGTGACCACAGACCACTTCTCAGTTCCTATGCTTCCTGGCTGATGTTTGTCACTTTTGAATGCTGGCGGTGCTTTCACTCTAGTGGTAGCATGAGACAGAGTCTACAACCCACACAAGTGGCTCAGGTAGTGCAGCTCATCCAGGATGGCACATCAATGCGAGCTGTGGCAAGAAGGTTTGCTGTGTCTGTCAGCGTAGTGTCCAGAGCATGGAGGCGCTACCAGGAGACAGGCTAGTACATCAGGAGACGTGGAGGAGGCCGTAGGAGGGCAACAACCCAGCAGCAGGACCGCTACCTCCGCCTTTGTGCAAGGAGGAGCAGGAGGAGCACTGCCAGAGCCCTGCAAGCAGGCCACAAATGTGCATGTGTCTGCTCAAACGGTCAGAAACAGACGCCATGAGGGTGGTATGAGGGCCTGACGTCCACAGGTGGGGGTTGTGCTTACAGCCCAACACCATGCAGGACGTTTGGCATTTGCCAGAGAACACCAAGATTGGCAAATTCGCCATTGGCGCCCTGTGCTCTTCACAGATGAAAGCAGGTTCACACTGAACAAATGTGACAGACGTGACAGAGTCTGGAGACGCCGTGGAGAACGTTCTGCTGCCTGCAACATCCTCCAGCATGACCGGTTTGGCGGTGGGTCAGTCATGGTGTGGGGTGGCATTTCTTTGGGCCTCCATGTGCTCGCCAGAGGTAGCCTGACTGCCATTAGGTACCGAGATGAGATCCTCAGACCCCTTGTGAGACCATATACTGGTGCGGTTGGCCCTGGGTTCCTCATAATGCAAGACAATGCTAGACGTCATGTGGCTGGAGTGTCAGCAGTTCCTGCAAGAGGAAGGCATTGATGCTATGGACTGGCCCGCCCGTTCCCCAGACCTGAATCCAATTGAGCACATCTGGGACATCATGTCTCGCTTCATCCACCAACGCCACGTTGCACCACAGACTGTCCAGGAGTTGGCGGATGCTTTAGTCCAGGTCCAGACCATCCGCCACCTCATCAGGAGCATGCCCAGGCGTTGTAGGGAGGTCATACAGGCACGTGGAGGCCACACACACTACTGAGCCTCATTTTGACTTGTTTTAAGGACATTACATCAAAGTTGGATCAGCCTGTAGTGTGGTTTTCCACTTTAATTTTGAGTGTGACTCCAAATCCAGACCTCCAAGGGTTGATACATTTGATTTCCATTGATAATTTGTGTGATTTTGTTCTCAGCACATTCAACTATGTAAAGAAAAAAGTATTTAATAAGATTATTTCATTCATTCAGATCTAGGATGTGTTATTTTAGTGTTCCCTTTCTTTTTTTGAGCAGTGTATATAAACTCCAGTCGTACTTTATCAAATGCCTTTTCAAAGTCTGCTATGAATAGCAGGCCTGGTTTCCCAGATTTTTCATAGTGTTCTATTGTTTCCAATACTTGCCTTATATTATCTCCAATGTATCTTCCATGTAAAAAACCTGTCTGATTAGAATTATTAATGTACGACATTACCTTTTTAATTCTATGCGCTATACATTTTGCTAGAATTTTCTTTAGTCATGTCCCAGTTGACCTATTTACTTATGGACCTGCCTACGCCAAACGATTTGTCTTTGAAATTATTTGAGCAAAACAAATTTCACTTTATTTGGAATGGCAAACCAGACAAAATAAAACATGCTTATTTATATAATGAATAAAATGGCCTGTTTCCCTTTATCCAGATTACAACTGAACCTCTCAAAATAAATCACCCTTAAAACAATTCTAGTTTCATCCTCCAAATATGGTTAAGTGCATATATATTTATTGATAAAAAAATAAATATATTATGGATTACATTTTTGGGGAATTCTTTGTTAATTATATTATGAATAGGAAATGTGGAGTTATGTCACATGTGCAGTTAAACATATGGAAACGTTTTCTCTATCCAAACTTATAACATTACCGCAAAAATGGAGGCAAGTGTAAGGAGGAGAAGGTAGCCCGTTATTAAAGACCAAAATTGGCAACAAACAAAATGTCACAAATGAAAAAAAAAGATCTGTTTTACTTGAGGACCAAAATGTTGACCGCGGCGGCGCTTTACAGGTTGATAAATAGTTGGTAAGAGATTTGCGATGTGCCGATTCTGTGGCACATGGTTTATGAACTGATACGCAAAACAACGCTGAATTCAAAACGTAGTTTTCCTAATTTAAATTATTATACAAAATTCTTGCCACAAACAGAATGTTATGTATACAACCATCTCAGCGGTGCAGATTTTGAAGAGACAGAATCATTAGAAAACGTATTTTCATATTGCCCTATTGTAGCTTGTTTCTGGTCACAGGTTCAGGAATAGCTGGAGGGAAAAAAATCACAAAATTTATCTAAAATTAACCCTACAAATAGCACTGTCGGGTGATTTGGAAAACAATAGTCAATCAAAAAAAAAATAGTATACTTTTAGTAAAAAAATATTTATCTGTAGATACTACGCAATTAGACAGGTTCAGAATGTATGTGAAACATCACAGCACAGTTGAAAAATACATTATATGGAAATCATAAGAGGGAGATCGGTGAAATAGACAAGAGTAGCTGAGGGAGGGGTTTAAAATCTCATGGTGTATAATAGTTAGTGTTTTCAGTCATATCTATCTAGATGTAACATATACAGTGGGGGAAAAAAGTATTTAGTCAGCCACCAATTGTGCAAGTTCTCCCACTTAAAAAGATGAGAGAGGCCTGTAATTTCCATCATAGGTACACGTCAACTATGACAGACAAAATGAGAAAAAAAATCCAGAAAATCACATTGTAGGATTTTTTATGAATTTATTTGCAAATTATGGTGGAAAATAAGTATTTGGTCAAAAACAAAAGTTTCTCAATACTTTGTTATATACCCTTTGTTGGCAATGACACAGGTCAAACGTTTTCTGAAAGTCTTCACAAGGTTTTCACACACTGTTGCTGGTATTTTGGCCCATTCCTCCATGCAGATCTCCTCTAGAGCAGTGATGTTTTGGGGCTGTCGCTGGGCAACACGGACTTTCAACTCCCTCCAAAGATTTTCTATGGGGTTGAGATCTGGAGACTGGCTAGGCCACTCCAGGACCTTGAAATGCTTCTTACGAAGCCACTCCTTCATTGCCCGGGCGGTGTGTTTGGGATCATTGTCATGCTGAAAGACCCAGCCACGTTTCATCTTCAATGCCCTTGCTGATGGAAGGAAGTTTTCACTCAAAATCTCACGATACATGGCCCCATTCATTCTTTCCTTTACACGGATCAGTCGTCCTAGTCCCTTTGCAGAAAAACAGCCCCAAAGCATGATGTTTCCACCCCCATGCTTCACAGTAGGTATGGAGTTCTTTGGATGCAACTCAGCATTCTTTGTCCTCCAAACACGACGAGTTGAGTTTTTACCAAAAAGTTATATTTTGGTTTCATCTGACCATATGACATTCTCCCAATCCTCTTCTGGATCATCCAAATGCACTCAAGCAAACTTCAGACGGGCCTGGACATGTACTGGCTTAAGCAGGGGGACACGTCTGCACTGCAGGATTTGAGTCCCTGGCGGCGTAGTGTGTTACTGATGGTAGGCTTTGTTACTTTGGTCCCAGCTCTCTGCAGGTCATTCACTAGGTCCCCCTGTGTGGTTCTGGGATTTTTGCTCACCATTCTTGTGATCATTTTGACCCCACAGGGTGAGATCTTGCGTGGAGCCCCAGATCGAGGGAGATTATCAGTGGTCTTGTATGTCTTCCATTTCCTAATAATTGCTCCCACAGTTGATTTCTTCAAACCAAGCTGCTTACCTATTGCAGATTCAGTCTTCCCAGCCTGGTGCAGGTCTACAATTTTGTTTCTGGTGTCCTTTGACAGCTCTTTGGTCTTGGCCATAGTGGAGTTTGGAGTGTGACTGTTTGAGGTTGTGGACAGGTGTCTTTTATACTGATAACAAGTTCAAACAGGTGCCATTAATACAGGTAACGAGTGGAGGACAGAGGAGCCTCTTAAAGAAGACGTTACAGGTCTGTGAGAGCCAGAAATCTTGCTTGTTTGTAGGTGACCAAATACTTATTTTCCACCATAATTTGCAAATAAATTCATAAAAAATCCTACAATGTGATTTTCTGGATTTTTTTTCCTCAATTTGTCTGTCATAGTTGACGTGTACCTATGATGAAAATTACAGGCCTCTCTCATCTTTTTAAGTGGGAGAACTTGCACAATTGGTGGCTGACTAAATACTTTTTTCCCCCACTGTATCAAAATATGAAATTAATTTATTCTTGCTATGTAACTACTGTAAAAACATTAAAAAAATAAGTGCCATGTATATAAAATGTGTTTAGAATGTACAATGCTGTAAAAACAAAGTTTACCTTTGTCCTCCAAAAAGTAGGGTTCTGGGTGGGCCAAAGAATAGAAGTCTTAAAAAAGCATTTGCTCCCTTTCTGATTCTCTATTTTTGATACTGAATGTTATCAGATCTTCAACCAAAACCTAATATTAGATAAAGAGAACCTGAGTATACAAATAAATAAAATACTTATTTTATTAACAAAGTTATGCAACACCCAATTTCCCTGTGTGAAAAAGTAATTGCCCCCTTACACTCAACTAGTTATACCACCTTTAGCTGCAATGACTCCAACAAAATGCTTCCTGTAGTTGTTGATCAGTCTCTAACATCGCTGTGGAGGAATATTGGCCCACTCTTCCATGCAGAACTGCTTTAACTCAGCGACATTTGTGGCTTTTCAAGCATGAACTGCTCGTTTCAAGTCACGCCACAACATCTTAATTGGGATTAGGTCTGGACTTCGACTAGGCCATTACAAAAAAATCTAATTTGTTGATTTTTAACCATTTTCATGTAGACTTGATTGTGTGTTTTGGATAATTGTCTTGCTACATGATCCTGATGCGCTTCAGCTCACAGACGGATGGCCTGACATTCTCCTGTAAAATTCTCTGATACAGAGCAGAATTCATGGTTCCTTCTATTAAGGCAAGTCATCCAGGTCCTGAGACAGCAAAGCATCCCCAAACCATCACACCACCACCACCACCACCACGCTTGACAGTTGGTAGGAGTTGTTTTTTATTTATTTTATTTTAGAGGGTAGATCAGCTTTAATATTGCAGATAGATTGTAGTTTCCATCAATGAAATTGTCTGCATAATTTCCAATCCGCCATATATATATATATATATATATATATATATATTAAATATACAGTGCATTCGGAAAGTATTCAGACCCCTTGACTTTCCACATTTTGTTAGGTTACAGCCTTATTCTAAAATGGATTAAATTGTTTCTTTCCCATCAATCTACCCACAATACCCCATAATGACAAAGCAAAAACAGGTTTAGAAATGTTTGCTAAATTATTAAAAATAAAAGTATTCAGACCCTTTACTCAGTACTTTGTTGAGGCACCTTTGAGATGGGTGAACCTTCCAAAAGGACAACCATCTCTGCAGCACTCCACCAATCAGGCCTATATGGTAGAGTGGCCAGACGGAAGCCACTCCTCAGTAAAAGGCACATGACAGCCCGCTTGGAGTTTGCCAAAAGGCACCTAAAGGACTCTCAGACCATGAGAAACAAGATTCTTTGGTCTGATAAAACCAAGGTTGAACTCTTTGGCCTGAATGCCAAGCGTCACGTCTGGAGGACACCTGGCACCATCGCTACGGTGAAGCATGGTGGTGGCAGCATCATGCTATGGGGATGCTTTTCAGTGGCAGGGACTGGGAGACTAGTCAGGATAGAGGGAAAGATGAATGGAGTAAAGTACAGAGAGATCCCTGATGAAAACCTGCTCCAGAGCGCTTAGGACCTCAGACTGGGGTTGTAATCGCTGCCAAAAGGTGCTTCAACAAAGTACTGAGTAAAGGGTCTGAATACGGTTAACGCGACATCAGTTCTTTTTTATTTCTTTTTTTTAAGTCAAGGGGTCTGAATACTTTCCGAATGCACTGTAGACAAACTACTAGATCACCTCTCAACCAGTTGACTATAACTAATTTTTTATGAGATGTAGATTCAGGGCTCTGCACCAGAAGATGGTAGACAAGGATAGTAGCAGTAGTAGCTAGTGGTAGTAGCTAGCAAAACAGTGACGTGTGTTGCTTGTAGCTTGCATTGGTTTTACATTTGCTAGCTAAGGTTCGTTGCATAGTTTAGCTAGAACCCCACCCAACTTGCTAGCTAAAATTGTACAACAGGCAGAACTAGCAATTAGCCTGCATTCATCTCATAGCCATTTACCCTGCTTACAAAATACTATGGCTATCTAAATTGATGATTTACATAGAGGGCTTAAGGGAAACTGCAGATTATGAGTGGACTGGTATCAAAGGTTGTCACATGCTTGTCACGGCTAGTTGTAGCTAGCGACCGTTAGTAGCTAGCCAAATTGTGCTTGCCTGGCTACCCAAACTCCTTGCGCTGGCCAAACGCTACGCCACGCACAAGGACGTTTGTTTCTTCTCTGCAATGAGTCTGTATAGGAGTAGCTACCTCCCGACGATTTCTAGAATGGAAATCCATTCTAGACCGTCTGATTGGTCCCAGAAACTGATGGGTTGGGCCAGAGCCGGAACATGTGGGTAAAGCGGCATTTGATACTCTGATTGGTTAGAGATGATCCAATCGCTAGTGACTGTTTCGTACAACACTCTTCATTTTGACATAAGTCAGTGCTATCCAGAATCCTTTGGACGTCCCTAACCTAAACCTTAACCAAAGATTTGTATAACTAAACTAAGACAGCCCACAGCCTGTCATTTCCAATGGGAACAAATGAGTCAGTGGGCAGAGCCAAGCACGAGCTAGCAAGATCCCACTGGCCCGTTCTAGCATGCATCTGCATATTTACGATAGGGAACTGTGCGTGTGCAATAACTCAATTCACCTTTACACTCCTAAATAAGGTGATTTTTTAAAACTTTGGCAAAGGGTAAAGTCTACAAAAAAAAAAAACGTTGTCCACTCTATTCATAACAGATTCTAGTTTTGGGAAAAGAACTGTCTTGAGCTCAAATGTTTCATCCTTAAGAAAATGTGGAAAATGTCCGCCGAAATCCATCTCCTCCCACTGCTGGCCACTGGGCTTCCTCTCACTACCAAGAGTGGACACGCCAAGCGGATGTTTCACATGTATACATCCGGTGAAATACCTGTCTCATTGTTCTACCTGTGCCTTAACCCCTACACTTAATCATTTTAAAATGAAACTTAAAAACGGTAGTGATGTCCCAAGGAACCAGGATGGCACGGACCTTTTGACGGTCACCACAAACGACTTCAATGATTGCAGTCTCATGCCCTATTCAAAACAACATTTCGCATATCAGCCATACACTACACGAGTTTGACGACGTCCCAGACGAATTTTCATGATGGAAATCCTATGAACTTGGGCTAAGATCAGTAAAATCAGGACTCGCGTCGTTTGATGGTTGCTCCTTCTGAAGTCCGCTGTCGGATGTCCTGATAACTTTCGATCCGTTTGGTCGCGCATGTTGTAGTATGAGCAGTGCTACAACGCGATTGGGCAATGACTGCTGCCAATAGCCAATAAGCATTCAGCAGGTGAGACCAAAACAATGACGTCTTAGAGGAAAGCAACAACATGCACCGTGTGGACGGAGCTGTGGAGAGGACGCCACTGCCTTTTCACTGGGAGAGTTCGTTTTACATATCCCGGTGCCCCGGTTAGGCCGAGTTTCATATTTTAGATCACTCCATTGGTCCTTATCTGAAATCTCCACCCACCCGTGGCACTGGGCCATGCAAAACGAACTTCCCCAATATTACATCTGCGTCCAGCCATGACAGAAATACAAATATTGTATTAAATTAAGTACTACATATTCTGCGCCTCAGTCTTTTAAAAAATGTTTCTGCACATAAGCAGCTCACGGTTTACGTGTCGGCATGTTTTGCCCTATGACAACCGCAGGGCAGGACCAACAAGGGAATCATCATGAAGCACCCACGTCCTGGGGGTTGAGGATGGCCACAATGAACGATGTAGGTCAAGGAAATCGCGAAATGTGAGCACGTCCAAGTTGTAACGTAAGTTAGCTAAAACGTCGTTGCATAAATTCGCTGGAAGGGTTTTGACAAAAACTAGCTAGCTACCCGTCCTACCTAGCCTTGCTAAATTAGTTGTCATGTTAAACGGCTGTGTGAATGAACGCTAGCTAGCCAAGTTGCTAGTTGTGGATAAGGCCAGCAGCAGACAGTCAGAAGTGTGCCAAATGCAGGCTTCCATTTTCCCGATTAACGACATACTTTACCTCCTGCTCAAAGAACACGGTACCGGTAACTTCTCCGGTTCCTTTCAGCACGCAAACAGCCTTCAGCACCATCTCTGCAAATTCACAAGTCCGCGTCTCACTGAAAGACCTCAAGTGGGAATGCAGTGCTACATTTCTATTAGCGAGGAGTTTATTTTGTCCAATCAGCGGCCAGGGGATGGGTGAGCAGAGATCTGATTGGCAGGCGGAAGACACTACCGGCACTGCGTGGCCGCAGATTCGACCGAGATTAACTCAGATACATTTTTATAATCACACCGAATTCCTACCGCACATGGAAATCAAAGATTGATCTAGTGGCGCTTGTGAAAATGAATTAATCTGTAAAAATGTGTGCAGAAAGATGTTATAAAGTGTCCAAATAGGTTAGAAATCATGTGGTTGAAAAATGTTCATCCAACCTACAACTGATCTCAAGGTGAAATTATTGCAGCTCAGACAGTTGTCACTGGTCAAAAGTGACATAATTTCAGAGGCTTTTATCCCAAGGCTCTGCTATAGACTAGCGTCCTGTCCAGGGGGTGTCCAGGGGGCAGCAGGTAGCTTAGTGGTTAAGAGCGTTGTGCCTAGTAACCGAAAGGTTACTGTCGATGTGCCCTTGAGCAAGGCACTTAACCCTACTTGCTCCTGTAAATCGCTCTGGATAAAAGCGTCTGCTAAATGACTAAAATGTAAATGTACTTGTACATCAAGCTGCCTATGAGCTGGTCTGGCTCAGACTAGGCTACTTTATCACACCTTACTTTACAGTTCTACACAGAATGAATGGGGCATGGCCCAGACATACAGGTATCAAACCCACAACCCCAGTGTTGTAACACAGGGTCAGGAATAAGGTATTTATAGTGTGTGGATTAGGAAATTCTCTGTCGATATATTCTTTCTGTATTGTTTGTCTATATTCTGTCTTGATTTGATGGATCAACATACAAGCCTACAGTATTATCTGACATATGGGCCCTGGTCGAATTTACTTAGAGGAAGTTAGAAAGGAAGGAAGCATTTCTGAAGTATTCAAACAGGGCCTTAGACTTCTCTACATAAGATCACAGAGGTCTAAAAACATTAACAAACTTTGATTTTGCAGTGAAACATCACTTTTAGGTTGATAACTTAGAATATTAAATTGAGCAAAGGGGAGACTACGAAAATAGTTTATTTAAAACAATTGCCTTTAGGCGAAATAGTGGACGAGATTTCATTCCATGTGTTAAGTTTCCTTTTAACTTAAAAATGATAGAAACATCTTGTATCCACAAGCCTAGCTGTAAACAGAGTTCAGAAAGGCCCTAAAAATTGTCAAAAGACTCCAGCCACCCAAGTCATAGACTTATCTCTTCGACTGCCAAGTCTGGGACCAAAAGGCTCCTGAACAGCTTCTAACCCCAAGCCATCAGACTGCTAAACAGATAATCAAATGGCTACCCGGACTATTTGCATTGACCCCCTTTTTATTTAGACTGACTCTCTTGCTCTATACACACTCACTGCACTCCACCCACTCACTGGACCCACATGCATACTACATTTTTACCCCTACATACATGTACATATTATGCCAAACGTCAGCCTCGAAACCTTAATGACTTGGAGAAGATCTGCAAAGAGGAGTGGGACAAAATCCCTCCTGAGATGTGTGCAAACCTGGTGGCCAACTACAAGAAACGTCTGACCTCTGTGATTGCCAACAAGGGTTTTGCCACCAAGTACTAAGTCATGTTTTCCTCATTAAAATGCAAATAAATGTATAACATTTTTGACATGCGTTTTTCTGGATTTTTTTGTTGTTATTCTGTCTCTCACTGTTCAAATAAACCTACCATTAAAATCATAGACTGATCATTTCTTTGTCAGTGGGCAAACGTACAAAATCAGCAGGGGATCAAAGGGGAGAGAGAGAGGGGAGAGAGAAAGGGAGGAAGAGAGAGAGGGGAGAGAGAGACATCTGTTAGGCGAAATATTTGTGGCCCGTTGTCATAAGAAAATGGCAACCAGTGAAGAACAAACATTGTAAATACCACCAATATGTACCTGTTTATTTATCTTCCCCACTATTAGTACTACCACTATTTACACACTACTAAAACACTGTACATAACTGATAATAGAACACTTGAAATGTCTATATGTTTTTAACCAACGTTTACTGTTAATTTCTAAACGTTTTTTGTTGATGTTAAATTTGTTTCTTCTCACTTTTGTTCACCAGCGAACAGCTAAAGACAGTGCATATCAGTGGACCAATGAACAGGGCTGTTGTGGTGACCGTATTACCGCCACACCGGCGGTCACGAGTCGTGAAGGCAGTCAAATTCCACATGACCGTTTAGTCACGGTAATTAGGCTTCTCCAAGCTCTGATGCTGCTGATGGTCATTAGTATCCTACCAAACTTGCTAACTGCCTGGTACTCAGCACTCTATTGTCCCTCTAATCACTCTGACGTCAATGCAAATGTATTCAAACACTTAATGAGAGCCAATGAGCTCATGTTGCGAAACATTTCCATAGGCTATGCAATTGATAAAACAGAGTGATGGCCTCTATTAAAAAGAGGAGGATCCCATCAGCTTTCTATAGGCTAGGCCTACTATATTTATTTCTCAACCTTCCTAATATTAAGCACATTGTTTCTCTTTACAACAGGAGTATAGCCTACCTGGCTGGCATGAAAATAAAAAAGTGTCCTCCATTCGATATTTAAGTGCAAAGATGACAATTATTTCTTCCCCTGCCCCTGTGTCACGCCCTGACTCAGGGGACTCGTATATGTTGAGTCAGGGTGTGGTTTTCTATGTGGTGTATATCTATGTGTATGTTCTAGTATGTGTAGATCTATGTTGGCCGGGTGTGGTTCCCAATCAGAGGCAGCTGTCGCTCGTTGTCTCTGATTGGGGATCATACTTAGGCAGCCTTTTGGCACTCGTTAGTTGTGGGATCTTGTTCCGTGAGTAGGCTTGTTTTGTGTGTAGCCTGAGGACTTCACGTTTCGGTTGTTTGTTGTTTTGTTTAGTGTGTTTATCATTTAAAATAAACATGTACGCATTTCACGCTGCGCCTTGGTCTGACCCGTCCTTAAACGAACGTGACACCCTGTTTCGAGACAGGTGCATGATAATGGTCCATTCTAAATCGAAACTAATTTCACACATATGTTATTTAGTATATGTTATGTAAAGACATGATTAAGTCAATAATAGTCTGATGGGTGACAATATTAGCCTATCACTTGTGAATTATATATTATCACTTGTGAATGATGCCCAGTATAAGGCAAGAAACAATGCTTTTTTTTGTGTGACTTCTTCGAATCATAGTCGCACACCTCATGTAGCCTAGCCATAGGCCTATATGTTTTAAAAAGGTTTGTATCACAACTAAAGTGGCCAAATAACTTCTTTAAATTAAGCACATTAATCCACTGGCATACACAGTACCAGTAAAAAGTTTGGACACACCTACTACTTTCTTTATTTTTACTATTTTCTACATTGTAGAATAATAGTGAAGACATCAACACTATGAAATAACACATATGGAATCATGTAGTAACCAAAAAAGTGTTAAACAAATCAAATATATTTTAGATTCTTCATAGCCACCCTTTGCCTTGATGACAGATTTGCACACTCTTGGCATTCTCTCAACCAGCTTCATGAGGTAGTCACCTGGAATGCATTTCAATTAACAGGTGTGCCTTCTTAAAAGTTACGTTTTGGAATTTATTTCCTTCTTAATGCGTTTGAGCTAATAAGTTGTGTTGTGCCAAGGTAGGGGTGGTATACAGAAGATAGCCCTATTTGGTAAAAGACCAAGTCCATATTATGGCAAGAACAGCTCAAATATGCAAAGAGAAACAACAGTTCATCATTACTCTAAGATATGAAGGTCAGTCAATACGGAACATTTCAAGACCATTTAAATTTTCTTCAAGTGCAGTCGCAAAAACCATCTAGCGCTATGATGAAACTGGCTCTCATGAGGACCGCCACATGAATGGAAGACCCAGAGTTACCTCTGCTGCAGAGGATAAGTTCATTAGAGTTACCAGCCTCAGAAATTGCAGCCCAAATAAATGCTTCACAGAGATGCATCTGTGACTTGAAACAGATGCATCTCAACATCAACTGTTCAGAGGAGACTGTGTGAATCAGGCCTTCATGGTCGAATTGCTGCAAAGACAGTTCTTCCAATATCTTCAATATGCACCTCGGAATTGGATAAGGACGCGCGCAGTTGCGTCCCCGATGTGTATGTCTTAACTTGTAGCCTGTGAGAAAGACCCGATCACGTGACGGAGAGCCATGTGAGTGAGAGACACTTTGGATTGCGCAGCACACTCGGGGAGAAGGGCACAATGCAGCACTCCGGGCCGCAAAAGGCATGGATTGGTTTAGGGTGCATTACGGCCACACAAAGGGAATGCCGCCCGGAAATTCGAGGCATTATAAAGTGCTTGTCAAATTGTGAATGAGAGACTGATGAAGTGTGTACAGCCTGCGCTTAAAACAAAGCAGAGCTCATGCCTTTCAAGCGACTTTTTTCAAATCATCATTAGAGTCTCATCATACAGCCTTACAATGTTTTAAAAATCTAAACATATAGCCCAACGTTTGTAGAACAACTAAAGTTACATTAATAACTCTAAATGAAGCATAAAGGAGGACCTGTTTCTTTGTTAACCGCTCAACACAGAATAGCCGCATGTGGCCACTTCCTCAAATCGTTTGGAGAAAATATCCTTTCTATTTTATTCAGCTTTGTTCAATTGTATTCTTCATACTATAAAATAATGCCATGGAATTCTAACCATATCTTGTCTGCTAAATGAACTAGTGTAGCCCACAGCCACATGGCATAGCCAGATCAGGACCTAACATAAGGACAACTCAGAGTATGCTATTCTTTTTTTCTGAAATAGACTACATTTTCTAAAATAAATAATGGATTTTGTATTACAAGGATTCATTAGACTTTTTAAATGGCTTGTAGGCTATGTGGCGTACCGCGGACAAGCCACCAGGGGGAGACTCATCGAGGCCTGGTGACAGACGGAGCCAACATCACGCAGCGGTGCCTCCCTCTGCTGGACGTGCCAGGTCTCGACGGGTCCTCCGACCAGGACTAATTGGGGCTGATTGAAGCTGGTGAGTAAACGAGGGTCTGATTGCTCACCAGCCGTACAGGGTCCATACAGCTGCCAGGAGGGAAGCACGGGGGAGAGGTGGGAGGTAGTTAGAGGTTGATACCGGACAGACGTCCTCACGGTCTGATAGAACCGAGGGGCTCTGGGTTCTACCCCAGAGGAGGGGCTCTGTGTTCTACCCCAGAGGAGGGGCTCTGGGTTCTACCCCAGAGGAGGGGCTCGGTGTTCTACCCCAGAGGAGGGGCTCGGTGTTCTACCCCAGAGGAGGGGCTCTGTGTTCTACCCCAGAGGAGGGGCTCTGTGTTCTACCCCAGAGGAGGGGCTCGGTGTTCTACCCCAGAGGAGGGGCTCGGGGTTCTACCCCAGAGGAGACAGCATTCCCCGGAGCGTGTCAGCTTTGGGCTGTGGAAGTCCTTCCAGCTGTCTGTCTGTCTCACCGCTCAGTGTGTCAGCTTTGGGCTGTGGCAGTCCTTCCAGCTGTCTGTCTGTCTGTCTCACCGCTCAGTGTGTCAGCTTTGGGCTCTGGCAGTCCTTCCAGCTGTCTGTCTGTCTGTCTCACCGCTCAGTGTGTCAGCTTTGGGCTCTGGCAGTCCTTCCAGCTGTCTGTCCCTCTCTCTTTCTCCCTCGCTCTTTGTTCATTGGAGCGGCATCGTGGGGAGTGTCGGCGGCGGTCTCGTGACCGTGAGTCTGTGTCGGGACCGCCGTGTTTTAGAGTTGGACCGCCTCTTCTTAGGAGACCTACAGAGAGACCGACAGACATCATTACATCTTAGGAGACCTACAGAGAGACAGACCCATTCACTAGAAGTTTCATCAGCTATTCACAAAGGTTGATTTAAAAGGCTAAACTAATCCTAAATCAGCACATTCTTTCTGAGACACTTTCTGAATATGGGCGTTAATGTATTTCCTGGAGATTCTTTATCTATGACATCACAGTCTCATCCTGGTTCATATCATTATAATCTAGACTGACATGTTGAGTTCCCAGTTATCTCTGGCCTAACTTATTATTGTTGACTAACCAATCAGATCCTCACCTGGATCCAACTAAACAATCAGATCCTCACCTGGATCCAACTAAACCTTGAATAACCAATCAGATCCTCACCTGGATCCAACTAAACAATCAGATCCTCACCTGGATCCAACTAAACAATCAGATCCTCACCTGGATCAAACTAACCAATCAGATCCTCACCTGGATCCAACTAAACAATCAGATCCTCACCTGGATCCAACTAAACAATCAGATCCTCACCTGGATCAAACTAACCAATCAGATCCTCACCTGGATCCAACCTAACCTTGACTAACCAATCAGATCCTCACCTGGATCCAACTAAACAATCAGATCCTCACCTGGATCCTGAGCGTGACCTCTTGCCGTCTGGTCGGTGTCTTCCATCCTTCATAGGGGGGGGTTAAGGTCCATGTTCATATCCTGACGAGCCATAACCTTTAGAACATCAATAAGTCAGTAAATATGTTAATACAATTATTTGTTGCATGTAGAACGTTTGCAATGCATGATGGGTTCTGAGAAGTGATAAACGTTAGCTGAGTATCTATGCTGCTATAGTCTATGTGCTGGGGGGCTAGGGTCATTATGTCCTGTCTGGTGTAATTCTCCTGTCTTATCTGGGGGGGGTGAATAGTTATGCACACTCAAGTTTTCTGTTTTTTTGTCTTATTTCTTGTTTGTTTCACAATAAAAAATATTTTGTATCTTCAAAGTGGCATGTCATGTAAATCGAATGATACAAACCCCCAAAATAGGAAAAATGCCAAGGGGGGTGAATACTTTCGCAAGCCACTGCATATAGTGCAAACTAATGGGGCAAACTCAGAAGTTCAATCACTTGCGTCTCTGTGCGGCCTGGTATTTCTTCTGCGCAGCAGTCCTGGAGGAGGTGCACGGCTGCACAGTGCAACAGGGAACATTGGTCATAGAGCCTCGCGGGGCAAACGTTAGGAGAAATTTAATCGATGGAATTAAAATGAGGGAATTAAAAGTTAAAGGAGAAGGAAAGACTACAACGACCAAGAGCCAACAGGTAGCTAGCTACATCAAACCAGCTGCATCAAACCAGGAGAAGCTAGTTAACTAGCTAGCTAGGCTAATTGAGGCTGCTACTTTATATTCTGAATGGAGTTGCAGCCTCAATTAGCCTAGCTAGCTAGTTAACTAGCTTCTCCTGGTTTGATGCAGTCAAGACAGGTACTACGTAATCATATTGGATGATAAATAAGCTAGCTACGGTACCTATTAGTCGACTATAGCGTGAATTGGCTTGGTTGGTTGCCGTCTCTCTCTCCTCCCTGTTCCGGTGTCACTCGCTCACAGTACGGCCCCTCCCACTTTATCAGCTCTGGTTAATAAAGTAGCTTTAAAAATTACTTTTCTGCTACTTCCCTCACCCGGATCGGACCGGGTCTGGATCTGACCAGGTCTATACGGAGCGGGTAGAGTCGTCTCCGGGTCCGTTCAGAAGGGGTCTCTATATTTTTAAAATGTACAGTATTTATGCATATCGGGTCGAGGTGGGAAAGCCAACTTTTTGGACCCGTGAAGATATCTACCATGGACTCACCAGCTCCCACTTTCTCCTGTTGTGCTATTTCCAAACTAACAATTACATGACTGGCTCAACTATTCTGGGGAACTACGGTAAGCTTCATAATGTAAAATAATGTGACAGGTGAAATGAAGAACACAATCTGCTTTACCTCCTAACGTATTGCACAAGTTGACTGCAGGTATTAACTTTAAAAAGTATCTACAAATATAAAAATGTATTGAAAAACTTCAAATAAATAGTTTTGACGGTATTGAAAAACCATCCTGTGGCTTTTTCCAAATACCCCAGTATAGGGTATATACAGTATACCTCCCAAACCTAACCCTGACCTGTTCAATGGACGTATTACCTTGTCCCGGACAATTCTTTCTAATGTGTCAAGTAATTATATTTTTGTTTACTCATGATTTGGTTGGGTCTAATTGTGTTGTTGTCCTGGGGTTCTGTGGGGTCTGTGTGTTTGTGAACAGAGCCCCAGGACCAGCTTGCTTAGGGGACTCTTCTCCAGGTTCATCTCTCTGTAGGTGATGGCTTTGTTATGGAAGGTTTGGGAATCGCTTCCTTTTAAGTGGTTGTAGAATTTAACGGCTCTTTTCTGGATTTTGATAACTAGTGGGTATCGTCCTCATTCTGCTCTGCATGCATTATTTGGTGTTTTACGTTGTACACTGAGGATATTTTTGCAGAATTCTACATGCAGAGTCTCAATTTGGGGTTTGTCCCTTTTTGTGAATTCTTGGTTGGTGAGCGGACCCCAGACCTCACAACCATAAAGGGCAATGGGTTCTATAACTGATTCAAGTATTTTTAGCCAGATCCTAATTGGGATGTTGAATTTTATGTTCCTTTTGATGGCGTAGAAGGCCCTTCTTGCCTTGTCTCTTCGTTCAGATCGTTCACAGCCTTGTGGAAGTTACCTGTGGTGCTGATGTTTAGGCCGAGGTATGTATCGTTTTCTGTGTGATCTAGAGCAAGGTTTGGCAATATATATTTACATAAGTATTCACACCCCTGAGTCAATACATGTTAGAGTAAACTAGGGCAGCGATTACAGCTGATAGTCTTACTGGGTAAGTCTCTAAGAGCTTTGCACACCTGGATTGAACAATATTTGCAATTTTTTATTTTTTATTTTTTAATTCTTCAAGCTCTGTCAAGTTGGTGTTAGTCATTGCTAGACAGCCATTTTCAGGTCTTGCCATAGATAGGCCCCCTGTAGCTCAGTTGGTAGAGCATGGCGCTTGCAACGTCAGGGTTGTGGGTTCGATTCCCACGGGGGGCCAGTATGGATTTTTTTTTAATGAAAAATGTATGCACTCACTAACTGTAAGTCGCTCTGGATAAGAGTGTCTGCTAAATGACTAAAATGTAAAAAATGTTCAAGCCGATTTCAGTCAAAACTGTAACTAGGCCATTCAGGAACATTCAATGTCGTCTTGGTAAGCAGCTCCAGTGTTGGCCTTGTGTTGTAGGTTATTGTCCTGCTGAAAGGTGAATTTGTCTCCCAGTGTCTGTTGGAAAGCAGACTGAACCAGGTTTTTCTCTAGGATTTTGCCTGTGGTTAGCTCTATTCCATTAATTTTTATCCTAAAAAACTCCCTAGTCCTTGCCGATGACAAGCATACCCATAACATGATGCAGCCACCACCATGCTTGAAAATAGGAAGAGTGGTACTCAGTGATGTGTTGTGTAGGATTTGCCCCAAACATAACGCTTTGTATTCAGGACATGAAATTAATTTCTTTGCCACACTGTTTTGTAGTTTTACTTTAGTGCCTTATTGCAAACAGGATGCATGTTTTGGAATATTATTTAGGTTAGTATGCGGAGTAACTACAATGTTGTTGATCCGTCTTCAGTTCTCTGTAACTGTTTTAAAGTCACCATTGACCTCATGGTGAAATCCCTGAGCTGTTTCCTTCCTCTCCAGCAACTGAGTTAGGAAGGACGCCTGTATCTTTGTAGTGACTGGGTGTATTGATACACCATACAAAGTGTAGTTAATAACTTCGCCAAAATCGAATCTATGAATGTATTCATATCACCTGTTGTTGCTGTGCCATGTTTTGGCTGAAGGCTTTGTTGTGTGGAGGGTATCCCACAGGGAAGCCTGGAGGCCCCGTACCACGGAGGGGCTGGCCTGGGTGGGCATGCCCAAGAGGAGGCACCATTCCTGCGTAGGCCTGGCAGGCAACAAGACAGACAGAGACAGAGCGAGAGAGAGAAATAACAGTATATTACCTGGTGGGTGGGGTCAGTATATTACCTGGTGGGTGGGGTCAGTGTATTACCTGGTGGGTGGGGTCAGTGTATTACCTGGTGGGTGGGGTCAGTGTATTACCTGGTGGGTGGGGTCAGTATATTACCTGGTGGGTGGGGTCAGTGTATAACCTGGTGGGTGGGGTCAGTGTATTACCTGGTGGGTGGGGTCAGTGTATTACCTGGTGGGTGGGGTCTTGAGTCATGCCCATCATGTGCTGATGAAAGTGCTGGGGGAAGCCTGGAGGATGCTGGGTACTGTCAGAATGAAACACACTCACACACACACACAGAGTTAACACTCACACACACCGTTCACACACACAGAGTTAACACTCACACACACAGTTCACACACACAAAGTTAACACTCACACACACAGTTCACACACACAAAGTTAACACTCACACACACAGTTCACACACACAGAGTTAACACTCACACACACACCGTTCACACACACACAGAGTTAACACTCACACACACAGTTCACACACACAGAGTTAACACTCACACACACAGTTCACACACACAGAGTTAACACTCACACACACAGTTCACACACACACACACCGTTCACACACACAGAGTTAACACTCACACACACAGTTCACACACACAGAGTTAACACTCACACACACACAGTTCACACACACAAAGTTAACACTCACACACACAGTTCACACACACAAAGTTAACACTCACACACACAGTTCACACACACAGAGTTAACACTCACACACACAGTTCACACACACAGAGTTAACACTCACACACACAGTTCACACACACACACACCGTTCACACACACACAGAGTTAACACTCACACACACAGTTCACACACACAGAGTTAACACTCACACACACAGTTCACACACACAAAGTTAACACTCACACACACAGTTCACACACACAGAGTTAACACTCACACACACAGTTCACACTCACACACACCGTTCACACACACAGAGTTAACACTCACACACACAGTTCACACACACAGAGTTAACACTCACACACACAGTTCACACACACAGAGTTAACACTCACACTCACACACACAGAGTTAACACTCACACACACAGTTCACACACACAAAGTTAACACTCACACACACACACACACACACAGAGTTAACACTCACACACACACACACAGAGTTAACACTCACACACACAGTTCACGGCCTTACAAAGGGGGCGGGGCTGTTGAGGTCTCGTCCTTCTTCGATTCGTTGGCTACCTCAGGCTCGTCATCATAGTCGAAACGGTCCAATAGCGTCTAGACAAGAGAGAAGAGAGGAGGTTCAGCACACAACTCACACACATTTGTTCATTTAGAACCGTAACCCATGTTTTAAATATTGTCTGCTTCCTGCTACCATGTGGTAAATACACACTATATATATTCAAATTCTAGATTTGGCTACTTCAGCCA
Organism: Coregonus suidteri; assembly: GCA_036851935.1. Lineage (NCBI taxonomy): Eukaryota > Metazoa > Chordata > Actinopteri > Salmoniformes > Salmonidae > Coregonus > Coregonus suidteri. Next base: position 57,679,585 of record CM072227.1, on the reverse strand, counting down.
CACCTGTTGCTGACAGGTGTATAACATCAAGCACACAGCCATACAATCTCCATAGACAAACATTGGCAGTAGAATGGCCTGTAGTGAAGAGCTCAGTAACTTTCAAAGTGGCACCATCATAGGATGCCACCTTTCCAACAAGTCAGTTTGTCAAATTTTTGCCCTGCTAGAGCTGCCCCGTTCAACTGTAAGTGCTGTTATTGTGAAGTGGAAACGTCTAGGAGCAACAACGGCTCAGATGCAAAGTGGTAGACCACACAAGCTCACAGAACGGGACCACCGAGTGCTGAAGTGCGTAGAATGTAAAAATCCTCTGTCCTCGGTTGCAACACTCACTACTGAGTTCCAAACTGCCTCTGGAAGCAACATCAGCACAAGAACTGTTCGTCGGGAGCTTCATGAAATGGGTTTCGTTTTAACTATAAAATTCCACGTCAATTTACAGAATAATGGTCCTATTACTTATGACCTCTAGAACCAGGATGAAGTTCTATCTACCACAACCCTTTATACATACAGAGAATTTGGAAAGTACTGTTGGAAGGTTGTACTGTTGGAAGGTGAACCTTCGCCCCAGTCTGAGGTCCTGAGCGCTCTGGAGCAGGTTTTCATCAAGGATCTCTCTGTACTTTGCTCCGTTCATCTTTCCCTCGATCTTGACTAGTCTCCCAGTCCCTGCTGCTGAAAAACATCCCCACAGGATGATGCTGCCACCACCATGCTTCACCGTAGGGATGGTGCCAGATTTCCTCCAGACGTGACGCTTGGCATTCAGGCCAAAGAGTTCAATCTTGGTTTCATCAGAATCTTGTTTCTCATGGTCTGAGAGTCTTTAGGTGCTATTTGGCAAACTCCAAGCGGACTGTCATGTGCCTTTTACTGAGGAGTGGCTTCCGTCTGGCCACTCTACCATAAAGGCCTGATTGGTGGAGTGCTGCAGAGATGGTTGTCCTTCTGGAAGATTCTCCCATCTCCACAGAGGAACTCTGGAGCGCTGTCAGTGTGACCATCAGGTTCTTGGTCACCTCCCTGACAAAGGACCTTTTCCTCCGATTGCTCAGTTTGGCCAGGCGGCCAGCTCTAGGAAGAGTCTTGGTGGTTCCAAACTTCTTCCATTTAAGAATGATGGAGGCCACAGTGTTCTTGGAGACCTTCAATGCTGCAGAAATGTTTTGGTACCCTTCCCCAGATCTGTGCCTCAACACAATCCTGTCTCGGAGCTCTACAGACAATTCCTTCGACCTCATGGCTTGGTTTTTGCTCTGACATGCACTGTCAGCTGTGGGACCTTATACAGACAGGTGTGTGCCTTTCCAAATCATGTCCAATCAATTGAATTTACCACAGGTGGACTCCAATCAAGTTGTAGAAACATCTCAAGGATGATCAATGGAAACAGGATGCACCTGAGCTCAATTTCGAGTCTCATAGCAAAGGGTCTGAATACTTATGGAAATGTGATATTTAAGTTATTTATATTTTATAAATTAGCAAAAATGTCAAAAAAAACTGTTTTCGCTTTGTCATTATTGTGTGTAGATTGATGAGGGGAAAAAATATTTAATCAATTTTAGAATAAGGCTGTAACGTAATAAATTGTGGAAAAAGTCAAGGGGTCTAAATAGTTTCCTAATGCACTGTATAGTTTGTATACGCTTTAAATAGAAGCCTAAGTATTGCTGTCCATTAGTTTACTCCAATTAGGGGAGGGGTGGTAGGGTTAGGGGAAAATAATAAAGGAAAAAATATTTAAAATAAAAAATATAGATGTTTAAAATAATAATAAATAATAGTAATGCTAACCAGTAGCAGGATAAATAGATAGATACTAACCAGTAGCAGGATAAATAGATAGATACTAACCAGTAGCAGGATAAATAGATACTAACCAGTAGCAGGATAAATAGATAGATACTAACCAGTAGCAGGGTAAATAGTACTAACCAGTAGCAGGATAAATAGATAGATACTAACCAGTAGCAGGATAAATAGATAGATACTAACCAGTAGCAGGGTAAATAGATACTAACCAGTAGCAGGATAAATAGATAGATACTAACCAGTAGCAGGATAAATAGATAGATACTAACCAGTAGCAGGATAAATAGATAGATACTAACCAGTAGCAGGATAAATAGATAGATACTAACCAGCAGCAGGATAAATAGATAGATACTAACCAGTAGCAGGATAAATAGATAGATACTAACCAGTAGCAGGATAAATAGATACTAACCAGTAGCAGGATAAATAGATAGATACTAATGGTAATGGCAATCAATAATCAATGAACAGAAGCGTAGATGACGGTAGTAATAAATCTAATCAATAATCATTTTAGCATCAGTGTAGGTGTGAGGGGCAGCCATTTAACAGTATATGCAACTCATATCACACTATGTCGGCTATTATGGTCCAAAGTAACTTTGTAAATGCTATTACAATATAATAGCCTAGTAATATCAGTCATATTGAAGAAATGGCGGACACACATAGCATACCTGGCTGGCTCATTCATCACTACGGTACAACTTCGGGGTATGGAAGAAATCATTGTATTGGTTGTAATACATGATACTACCAATAGATGGCGCCACATTATCGTTTTAGCTCCATATTTCCTGTGTCTGATGTCGTCAGTGTCTGTCTAGACCGCATGGTCCAGGAGACAAAGCAAGGTGGAGGCACTATGAGTCAATGTGCTGAGCTGACACTTTGCAGCGGACAGAAAAATGAAATTGTCAATTTTCTAGGCTATCAATGACAAGAACAATTAAATGGTTGAGTGTTTTGCAAAACATGAACAAATAAAAAAAGCTAAATATTGTTTTATTTATTTTTTACTCCATATTGTGTTCCTTAACAACCTACCGCCCAAAATATGGTATTTTGTGGATTGATTGATTATGATTTGCACCATGGCAACGCCTCATCTTAAGACCCCTTTCCTGCAGTCAATGACCAAAAGCTGTGTTTTTGGCCTCATGGGTGGAACTTTATATTTATATTCATATTTTTCATAATTAATAAATAATATTTTTTTAAATGACAAAAAATCTGGTGTTTCTATGTTAAACAGTTTTGTTTATCAAGTGTAATATTCGGATGTAAACTCAAAATTGAATAGATTTCAACTCTATATCTGACATGGTACATGAGTGTTAGGTGTATACTTTTGTTTCAAAGGAGATTTAAGACTACCAATAATCAATCTACGTGACCCTGATTTAGCCCACTGCAGTAAATTAAGTGTAAATCATAGTCCACAGACGCTGCGACTCGATAGTCCCGCCTCCCATTGTGACATACAGTAGGTACTATCCCCAACCAACACGTCTCCGGTACCGGAGTGGGCTAAATCAATCACCCTCTATTCATTTGAATGTGTTGACAGTTGGATAAATAGTTTGAGCTGCTCTGACAATTAGAAAAGTATGAAAAGTCAATGGTCCAATATTCTAAAACACTGCTGTGCGTATGTGTACACGTTGGGGCGGCAGGTAGCTTAGTGGGTAAGAGTGTTGTGCCAGTAACCGAAAGGTCGCTGGTTCTAATCCCAGAGCCAACCAAGTGAAAAATCTGGCGATGTGCCCTTGAGCAAGGCACTTAACTCTAATTGCTCCTGTAAGTCGCTCTGGATAAGAGCTTCTGCTAAATGACGTAAATGTGGACTATGATCAATCTTCAAACGTAAATCATAGTCCAGAGACTATGATCAACCCTTTAAGTGTTGACAGACTATGATCAACCCTTTAAGTGTTGACAGACTATGATCAACCCTTTAAGTGTTGACAGACTATGATCAACCCTTTAAGTGTTGACAGACTATGATCAACCCTTTAAGTGTTGACAGACTATGATCAACCCTTTAAGTGTTGACAGACTATGATCAACCCTTTAAGTGTTGACAGACTATGATCAACCCTTTAAGTGTTGACAGACTATGATAAACCCTTTGTGTTGATAGACTATGATAGATGATTTACTCTTTGGGAGCTTAATTTAAGATGTTGAATGTAGCACTTTGGTTATGAACTTAACAGAGTGCTTTTCCTGTGTGTGTGTGTGTGTGTGTGTACAGTATGTGTGTGTGTGTGTGTGTGTGTGTGCAGTATGTGTGTGTACAGTGTGTGTGTGTGTGTGTGCAGTATGTGTGTGTCTGTGTGTGTGTGTGTGTGTGTGTGCAGTATGTGTGTGTCTGTGTGTGTGTGTGTGTGTGTGTGCAGTATGTGTGTGTCTGTGTGTGTGTGTGTGTGTGTGTGTGTGTGTGTGTGTGTGTTCATTGAGACAGGACAGCAGAGAGACTGAGCTCATCCCTCTCAGATGAAGAGACCTTCAAAGGGACTCCGCTGCTCTTTGCTCACTTCAATGATCATTCATTCATGAATTAAAACAGCCTCCGTCTCCATGGTGATGAATAAACAGAAGAAAAGAGAGAAGAAGAATCACAGTTTTAGTTTCCCGCGTGTTTCTGCTCTCCAACACATTTGATGCAATAGCTGTATCCTATGCATTTGACTGCACAAATAACACACGGGTTATTTAGACCAGACCACTGTTATCTTTGTCTTGAGACATCACTGTATAAAAACATGTGGGTGTGTATCTCATTTGGTTATTGGCACACGGAGACTCTCGTCGTGTTATTGTGGTAACAGAGCAGATCGCGTGGAATGGAGAGTCGCAGCCCTTTTTACGCAATGTTCAACATCACAAATCAACACATTTCTTTGTTCCTAAAAGAACATGCAAAACCACCCCTATATTAGCCTAGACGTAACACACCATTAACGTTTAGACTATCCATGGATAACAACATAGCCTAGCCTACACCACAAGGTTATCTTCTGTCTAGCATATCTATATTCAAGACAAGCCCCTTTTGGGGCAGAGGAGGAACGGTGGCTCTCTCCAAACAGCAAGAAAAATCAATAGGCTCATTAATCAAGGTCCATGTTCTTTAACTTCCATGAGTCACCTTCAAATCAGGGCAGAGAGAGCGCCAGGTGATATCATCCCTATAGCCCGTCTCCAGGCGAGTTAGACCAGCCTTTGTTTGAGCTGCAAGCGGGCTGCTAGTGTGTTCGGAGAGGAGAGGATCACAGCTCAACCCGGTTACCGAGCCGGGAGCGTTTTCTCACAATCAAGTAACGCCCACCCGCTGAACCGGGCAAGTCGCTTCAAACCCTACAGCGTTCTGCACCTTCACGTCTATTCAATAACTACCCACCGGAAAGGAACGCTCAGATACAGAACAGATTGATAGAGGGACAGAGAGAGAAGTTTAATTAACAACACAATGATATTTACACTCACTTTTAACAAAATGTCGGAAACTTGTGGAAATATTTAGATATTTATTTCTCAGTCAAGAAGCCTATTTTGAATTCTATTCTCTTTATGAGACCCTTAAGGTGATAGAACACGTTTGGACGCGTCAAGCTCGAGGAAACTGCGCACACCGCGTTGATTGAACAGGTGGCGCCAGCTCGGGTTTCCGTTAAGTAGGCATATTTACAATCATTAAGTACAACCGACGGGACAGGCAGACGGGACTTTGCCGGACTTCACTTCAGATGCACCTCACATACCGGACTGGCCCGGTTTAGAGCGCAGAGGAGAGCGAGGGCGGACAGTTGGAAACTTCTCAGGTGAAAATTAACCGTAGTTTGTAGTTTGACAGTTAGGGGCTTTTATTCCAGCCGCTGACTTTGACATGGTTATCGATAGTCCCCGGTTACATGGGGGTAAAGCCCCGGCCTCTACCCCCGAGAACGTTGCCCCGGCTTCTCTAGGCAGTCCTGCCGCGGATATCCTCCGTAACTTTTACCACACCAAGCGGGTGGGAAACTACTTGATCGGGAGGAAACTTGGAGAGGGCTCCTTCGCTAAAGTCAGAGAGGGACTTCACGCCAAGACTGGAGAGAAGGTAGGCTAGTTGACAGTTGTCAGACTTATTTGTGAAGTTTTTGCTGACACATTAATACATTCTTTCATTTGCCATGCATGTGGAATGATTATATTCAGCTATCGATGTTGCGATGAAAAACAGTTGGTATTTTTTGCCAGTTGACCCATCTTGCCAGTCACAACTTGATGTAGGCCTATAAATGATTTATTTCTGATTTTGACAACTTTGGTAACTGGATTGCAATACTATTAAACACTAAATAGACGCTTCAAATGTAATAATATGCCATTTAGCAGACGCTTTTATCCAAAGCGACTTACAGTCATGTGTGAATAAATTTTTACATATGGGTGGTCCCGGGGATCGAACCCACTACCCTGGCGTTACAAGCGCCATGCTCTACCAGCTGAGCTACAGAGGACCACATGTCATTGTTATTTTCCAATTATATCACTTAAATTTCACTTTAGTTTAGTCCTACTATACAATGACTGATAGTCCTACTATATAATGACTGATAGTCCTACTATATAATGACTGATAGTCCTACTATATAATGACTGATAGTCCTACTATATAATGACTGATAGTCCTACTATATAATGACTGATAGTCCTACTATATAATGACTGATAGTCCTACTACTAATGACTGATAGTCCTACTATACAATGACTGATAGTCCTACTATACATGACTGATAGTCCTACTATATAATGACTGATAGTCCTACTATATAATGACTGGTAGTCCTACTATATAATGACTGATAGTCCCTACTATATAATGACTGATAGTCCTACTATATAATGACTGATAGTCCTACTATATAATGACTGATAGTCCTACTATATAATGACTGATAGTCCTACTATATAATGACTGATAGTCCTACTATATAATGACTGATAGTCCTACTATATAATGACTGATAGTCCTACTATATAATGACTGATAGTCCTACTATATAATGACTGATAGTCCTACTATATAATGACTGATAGTCCCTACTATATAATGACTGATAGTCCTACTATATAATGACTGATAGTCCTACTATATAATGACTGATAGTCCTACTATATAATGACTGATAGTCCTACTATATAATGATGATAGTCCTACTATATAATGACTGATAGTCCTACTATATAATGATGATAGTCCTACTATATAATGACTGATAGTCCTACTATATAATGACTGATAGTCCTACTATATAATGACTGATAGTCCTACTATATAATGACTGATAGTCCTACTATATAATGACTGATAGTCCTACTAGTAGTATTCACAGACAGACTACATTATAGATATACAACCAAAGGTGGCTATTTGAAGAATCTCGAATATAAAATATATTCTGATTTGTTTAACACTTTTTTGGTTACTACATGATTCCATATGTGTTATTTCATAGTTTTGATGTCTTCACTATTATTCTACAATGTAGAATAGTACAAAAAAAGAAAAACCCTTGAATGAGTAGGTGTTCTAAAACTTTTGACTGGTAATGTATGCGGGTGCATATTTGTGTGTGTGAAAAGGCCAGCCTATGAGAGAGCAATGTGGGTACTTACATATTATATTATGTCTTTGATAAATGGTATGTGTGTGTGTGAGTTTCATAGTGATTCAATCAGTGATATGGGATACATTTGGCCACTGGTTGGTTGCCTTTGTCTCTGTGTGGCTCTCTCTGCTTTTGAGATGCAGCCAGGGCATTTAAATATTACAAAAACAAGTACCCCTTTTCTCTGTTTGTGACTTGAAATTCCTATTTAGAATATTAGGGAATTAGAAACCCCACCCCACCCATGTACCCCTTTTCACTCTGTAGAGAGAGAGAGGGGGGGAGAGACAGAGAGAGAGAGAGAGAGGGAGAGAGAGAGAGAGAGAGAGAGAGAGAGAGGAGACAGAGAGAGAGAGAGAGAGAGAGAGAGAGGGAATGAGAGAGAGGGAGAGAGAGAGAGAGAGAGAGAGAGAGAGAGAGATAGAGAGACAGAGAGAGAGAGAGAGAGAGAGAGGGAATGAGAGAGAGAGAGAGAGAGAGGGAGAGAGACAGAGAGAGAGAGAGAGAGAGAGAGAGAGAGAGGGAACAGAGAGAGAGAGACAGAGGGGGAGAGAGAGAGAGAGGGAGAGAGAGAGAGAGAGAGAGAGGAGAGAGGAGAGGGGAGAGAGAGAGAGAGAGAGAGGGGGGAGGGGGGGGAACGAAGAGAGAGAGAGAGGGGGGGGGGGAATGAAGGAGAGCGAGAGAAGGAACGAAGGAGAGAGAGAGAGGGGGGGGGGCAGTATATTACATCAGCAGTAGTAGTAAAGACATGGGGGGGGTTATTTGGGTGGTGGGGGCAGTAGGGTTATTTGGGTGGTGGGGAGGGGGGATGGATATTCGTGTTCAGTGTCTGGGGGGCAGAGAAGTGTGTGTGGGGGATAATATTATTAAAAAGGGCTAATAATGGGCGAGGGGGATATGTTGGGGCGACCGTAGGGCGGTAGGGGGGTCAGTGGGAAGATAGCACATGTTGTGTATGATGAATCCCCCCCCCCCCCCCCTCCCTCCCTCCCTCCCTCCCCCCCCCGTGGCTGTCTGAGGGGTAGAAGATAAACAACAGTCCTTCAGATGTCCCTCGGCCGGGCTGGGCTGAGAACCCCTCCCCCTCTTCTCCTCTCGCCCCATCCCTTCTTACTGTACACACAGCACCCTCCCTCCCGTCATCACCGTTAGCTATAAAGAGATGTTATCTAGTGTGACAGATCTGTACACACTGATGTCACAAGGATACCATCACAGGTGACTACTTGAAATGAGTGGGAATGAGAGAAGGGAGGGAGGAGAGAAGGGAGGGAGGAGAGAGGAGAGGAGAGGAGAGGAGAGGAGAGGAGAGGAGAGGAGAGGAGAGGAGAGGAGAGGAGAGGAGAGGAGAGGAGAGGAGAGGAGGGATGTCAGAGGTGCCTTCTTGAAATGAAGGGTGAATGAGAGGAGGGAAAGATGGAGGAGTGTAGAAAAGGGAACAGTCCCCATCCCTCACCCTCCCTGGTGGTGAGTGTAGTTGTAATTGATGTGGTTATTAGCTGTGTGTGTGTGACAGGGGGTCTGTTAACTCAATGGGCTCCTGTAGAGGTGATTTGTGAGACCCAAGAGTCAGTCAACCTCTCCCCTGGGTTAGAGAGGGGGATGTTAGGAGGGGGGGGATAGAGGAGAGGGGGAATAGAAGAGAGGGGGGTGTTAGGAAAGGGGGAATAAAGAGAGGAGGGGGGGGGAGGATAGAGGAGAGGGGGGGAATAGAGGTTGAGAGGGGGAATACAGGAAAGGGGGGTGTTAGGAGGGGGGAATAGAGGAGAGGGGGGTGTTAGGAGGGGGGAATAAAGGAGATGGGGGAATAGAAGAGGGGGGTGTTAGGAAAGGGGGTAAGAGAGGAGAGGGGGGGATAGAGGAGAGGGGGGGGGTGTTAGGAGGGGGGGAATAGAGGAGAGGGGGGTGTTAGGGGGGAGGAGGGGAATAGAGGAGAGGGGGTGTTAGGAGGAGGGGGGAATAGAAGAGAGGGGGGGTGTTAAGAAGGGGGGAATAGAGGAGAGGGGGTGTTAGGAGGGGGAAAAAGAGGAGAGGATAGGGGGGTGTTAGGGAGGGGGGGGAATAGAGGAGAGGGGGGGGTGTTAGGAGGGGGGGAATAGAGGAGAGGGGGGGTGTTAGGAGGGGGGAAAGAGGGGGGAATAGAGGAGAGGGGGGTGTTAGGAGGGGGGAATAGAGGAGAGGGGGGTGTTAAGAAGGGGGAATAGAGGAGAGGGGGTGTTAGGAGGGGGGAAATAGAGGAGAGGGGGGTGTTAAGAAGGGGGGAATAGAGGAGAGGGGGGTGTTAGGAGGGGGGAATAAAGGAGAGGGGGAATAGAAGAGTGGGGGGGGTGTTAGGAGGGGGGGAATAGAGGAGAGGGGGGTGTTAGGAGGGGGGAATAGAGGAGAGGGGGGGTGTTAGGAGGGGGGAAATAGAGGAGAGGGGGGTGTTAGGAGGGGGGAATAGAGGAGAGGGGGGTGTTAGGGAGGGGGAAATAGGGGGAGGAGAGGGGGGTGTTAGGAGGGGGGAATAGAGAAGAGGGGGGGGTGGGTGTTATGAGGGGGGAATAGAGGAGAGGGGGTGTTAGGAGGGGGGAATAGAGGAGAGGGGGGTATTAGGAAGGGGGGGAATAGAGGAGAGGGGGTGTTTATGAGGGGGGGGAATAGAGGAGAGGGGGGGTTATTAAGAAGGGGGAATAGAGGAGAGGGGGGTGTTAGGAGGGGGGAGAATAGAGGAGAGGGGGGTGTTATGAGGGGGGAATAGAGGAGAGGGGGATGTTATGAGGGGGGAAGAGAGGAGAGGGGGGTTACTATTAAGAAGGGGGAATGGAGAGGAGAGGGGGTGTTAGGAGGGGGGGGAATAGCGGAGAGGAGGGCGGGTGTTATAGGAGGGGGGAATAGAGGAGAGGGGGGTGTTAGGAGGGGGGAATAGAGGAGAGGGGGTGTTAAGAAGGAGGGATAGAGGAGGGGGTTAAGAGACAGGAGGGAGGGGGTACAGGTTACTATATACAGTACAGGAGGGGGGAATAGAGGAGAGGGGGGTGTGTTAGAAGGGGGGGAATAGAGGAGAGGGGGTGTTAGGAGGGAGGAAATAAAGGGGAGGGGTTACTATATAGAGTGGGGGGGTGTTAGGAGGGTACAGGTTATAGAGGAGGAGGGGATGGGTTAGACCAGGAGGGGTTACTATATAGAGGAGTGGGAATGGAGGAGAGGGGGGTTACTATATAAGAAGGGGGGAATAGAGGAGAGGGGGTGTATAGGAGGGGGGGAGACAGAGGAGAGGGGGGTGTATAGGAGGGGGGAATAGAGGAGAGGGGGGTGTATATAGGAGGGATGGAGACAGACCAGTACAGGTTACTATATACAGTACAGGAGGGAATGGAGACAGACCAGTACAGGTTACTATATACAGTACAGGAGGGGTGGAGACAGACCAGTACAGGTTACTATATACAGTACAGGAGGGGATGGAGACAGACCAGTACAGGTTACTATATACAGTACAGGAGGGCATGGAGACAGACCAGTACAGGTTACTATATACAGTACAGGTTACTATATACAGTACAGGAGGGATGGAGACAGACCAGTACAGGTTACTATATACAGTACAGGAGGGATGGAGACAGACCAGTACAGGTTACTATATACAGTACAGGAGGGGATGGAGACAGACCAGTACAGGTTACTATATACAGTACAGGAGGGGGAAGGAGACAGACCAGTACAGGTTACTATATACAGTACAGGAGGGAAAGGAGACAGACCAGTACAGGTTACAGGTTACTATATACAGTACAGGAGGGAATGGAGACAGACCAGGACAGGTTACTATATACAGTACAGGAGGGGATGGAGACAGACCAGTACAGGTTACTATATACAGGAGGGGATGGAGACAGACCAGGACAGGTTACTATATACAGTACAGGAGGGGATGGAGACAGACCAGTACAGGTTACTATATACAGTACAGGAGGGGATGGAGACAGACCAGTACAGGTTACTATATACAGTACAGGAGGGGTATGGAGACAGACCAGTACAGGTTGACTATATACAGTACAGGAGGGCATGGAGACAGACCAGTACAGGTTACTATATACAGTACAGGTTACTATATACAGTACAGGAGGGATGGAGACAGACCAGTACAGGTTACTATATACAGTACAGGAGGGATGGAGACAGACCAGTACAGGTTACTATATACAGTACAGGAGGGAATGGAGACAGACCAGTACAGGTTACTATATACAGTACAGGAGGGGATGGAGACAGACCAGTACAGGTTACTATATACAGTACAGGAGGGAATGGAGACAGACCAGTACAGGTTACTATATAGACAGACCACAGGAGGGGAAATGGAGACAGACCAGTACAGGTTACTATATACAGTACAGGAGGGAATGGAGACAGACCAGTACAGGTTACTATATACAGTACAGGAGGGTATGGAGACAGACCAGTACAGGTTACTATATACAGTACAGGAGGGATGGAGACAGACCAGGACAGGTTACTATATACAGTACAGGAGGGGATGGAGACAGACCAGTACAGGTTACTATATACAGGAGGGAATGGAGACAGACCAGTACAGGTTACTATATACAGTACAGGAGGGGGGATGGAGACAGACCAGTACAGGTTACTATATACAGTACAGGAGGGATGGAGACAGACCAGTACAGGTTACTATATACAGTACAGGAGGGTATGGAGTTACAGACCAGTACAGGTTACTATATACAGTACAGTAGGGGAAGGAGACAGACCAGGACAGGTTACTATATACAGTACAGGAGGGATGGAGACAGACCAGTACAGGTTACTATATACAGTACAGGAGGGATGGAGACAGACCAGTACAGGTTACTATATACAGTACAGGAGGGAATGGAGACAGACCAGTACAGGTTACTATATACAGTACAGGAGGGAATGGAGACAGACCAGGACAGGTTACTATATACAGTACAGGAGGGAATGGAGACAGACCAGTACAGGTTACTATATACAGTATATGGACCAGTACAGGTTACTATATACAGGGAGGGGTAGGAGACAGACCAGTACAGGTTACTATATACAGTACAGGAGGGATTGGAGACAGACCAGTACAGGTTACTATATACAGTACAGGAGGGGATGGAGACAGACCAGGACAGGTTACTATATACAGTACAGGAGGGATGGAGACAGACCAGTACAGGTTACTATATACAGTACAGGAGGGGATGGAGACAGACCAGTACAGGTTACTATATACAGTACAGGAGGGGATGGAGACAGACCAGTACAGGTTACTATATACAGTACAGGAGGGATGGAGACAGACCAGTACAGGTTACTATATACAGTACAGGAGGGATGGAGACAGACCAGTACAGGTTACTATATACAGTACAGGAGGGAATGGAGACAGACCAGTACAGGTTACTATATACAGTACAGGAGGGTATGGAGACAGACCAGGACAGGTTACTATATACAGTACAGGAGGGGATGGAGACAGACCAGTACAGGTTACTATATACAGTACAGGAGGGGGATGGAGACAGACCAGTACAGGTTACTATATACAGTACAGGAGGGGATGGAGACAGACCAGTACCAGTACAGGTTACTATATACAGTACAGGAGGGGTTATTGAGACAGACCAGTACAGGTTACTATATACAGTACAGGAGGGAGACAGGAGACAGACCAGTACAGGTTACTATATACAGTACAGGAGGGATGGAGACAGACCAGTACAGGTTACTATATACAGTACAGGAGGGATTGGAGACAGACCAGTACAGGTTACTATATACAGTACAGGAGGGTATGGAGACAGACCAGGACAGGTTACTATATACAGTACAGGAGGGATGGAGACAGACCAGTACAGGTTACTATATACAGTACAGGAGGAATGGAGACAGACCAGTACAGGTTACTATATACAGTACAGGAGGGGATGGAGACATACCAGTACAGGTTACTATATACAGTACAGGAGGGATGGAGACAGACCAGTACAGGTTACTATATACAGTACAGGAGGGATTGGAGACAGACCAGTACAGGTTACTATATACAGTACAGGAGGGGATGGAGACAGACCAGGACAGGTTACTATATACAGTACAGGAGGGAATGGAGACAGACCAGTACAGGTTACTATATACAGTACAGGATGGAATGGAGACAGACCAGTACAGGTTACTATATACAGTACAGGAGGGTATGGAGACAGACCAGTACAGGTTACTATATACAGTACAGGAGGGATGGAGACAGACCAGTACAGGTTACTATATACAGTACAGGAGGGAATGGAGACAGACCAGTACAGGTTACTATATACAGTACAGGAGGGATGGAGACAGACCAGTACAGGTTACTATATACAGGAGGGGATGGAGACAGACCAGGACAGGTTACTATATACAGTACAGGAGGGAATGGAGACAGACCAGGACAGGTTACTATATACAGTACAGGAGGGTATGGAGACAGACCAGGACAGGTTACTATATACAGTACAGGAGGGAATGGAGACAGACCAGGACAGGTTACTATATACAGTACAGGAGGGGATGGAGACAGACCAGTACAGGTTACTATATACAGTACAGGAGGGGATGGAGACAGACCAGTACAGATTACTATATACAGTACAGGAGGGGAAGGAGACAGACCAGTACAGGTTACTATATACAGTACAGGAGGGAATGGAGACAGACCAGTACAGGTTACTATATACAGGAAGGGATGGAGACAGACCAGTACAGGTTACTATATACAGTACAGGAGGGGATGGAGACAGACCAGTACAGGTTACTATATACAGTACAGGAGGGAATGAGACAGACCAGGTTACAGGTTACTATATACAGTACAGGAGGGGATGGAGACAGACCAGTACAGGTTACTATATACAGTACAGGAGGGTATGGAGACAGACCAGTACAGGTTACTATATACAGTACAGGAGGGGATGGAGACAGACCAGTACAGGTTACTATATACAGTACAGGAGGGTATGGAGACAGACCAGTACAGGTTACTATATACAGTACAGGAGGGGATGGAGACAGACCAGTACAGGTTACTATATACAGTACAGGAGGGAATTGGAGACAGACCAGTACAGGTTACTATATACAGGAGGGGATGGAGACAGACCAGTACAGGTTACTATATACAGTACAGGAGGGAATGGAGACAGACCAGGACAGGTTACTATATACAGTACAGGAGGGGATGGAGACAGACCAGGACAGGTTACTATATACAGTACAGGAGGGATGGAGACAGACCAGTACAGGTTACTATATACAGTACAGGAGGGATTGGAGACAGACCAGTACAGGTTACTATATACAGTACAGGAGGGAATGGAGACAGACCAGTACAGGTTACTATATACAGTACAGGAGGGCATGGAGACAGACCAGTACAGGTTACTATATACAGTACAGGAGGGGATGGAGACAGACCAGGACAGGTTACTATATACAGTACAGGAGGGAATGGAGACAGACCAGTACAGGTTACTATATACAGTACAGGAGGGGATGGAGACAGACCAGTACAGGTTACTATATACAGTACAGGAGGGAATGGAGACAGACCAGGACAGGTTACTATATACAGTACAGGAGGGGATGGAGACAGACCAGGACAGGTTACTATATACAGTACAGGAGGGAATGGAGACAGACCAGGACAGGTTACTATATACAGGAGGGAATGGAGACAGACCAGGACAGGTTACTATATACAGTACAGGAGGGTATGGAGACAGACCAGTACAGGTTACTATATACAGTACAGGAGGGGGGTGGAGACAGACCAGGACAGGTTACTATATACAGTACAGGAGGGGATGGCGACAGGCTGTCCTGTGTCTATCAGACAGTCTAGACTTTTTCTCTCTCTTCTCCTCACCCCCTTACCCCCCAACCCGTTCCCCCCTCCCTGTCCCAGGTTGCAGTGAAGGTGATAGATAAGAGGAAGGCTAAGAAGGACTCTTATGTGACTAAGAACCTCCGTAGAGAGGGTCACATCCAACAGATGATCAGACACCCCAACATCACCCAGCTGCTGGACATCCTGGAGACTGACAACAGGTACTATACTATACTATACTATACTATACTATACTATACTATACTATACTATACTATACTATACTATACTATAGACTACTGGACATACTGGAGACTGACAACAGGTACTATACTATACTATACTATACTATACTATACTATACTATACTATAGACTACTGGACATAATGGAGACTGACAACAGGTACTATACTATACTATACTATACTATACTATACTATACTATACTATACTATACTATACTATACTGTAGACTACTGGACATACTGGAGACTGATAACAGGTACCATACTATACTATACTATACTATACTATACTATACTATACTATACTATACTATACTATACTATACTATACTATACTATACTATACTATACTATACTATACTATACTATACCATACTATACCATACTATACCATACTATACTATACTATACTATAGACTACTGGACATACTGGAGACTGAGAACAGGTACTATACTATAGACTACATTTTCCCTATTTTGTTGTCTTACAACCTGGAATTAAAATTGATTTTTGGGGGGGTTTGTATCATTTGATTTACACTACATGCCTACGACTTTGAAGATGCAAAATATGTTTTCTTGTGAAACAAATAAGACAGAAAAACAGAAACCTTGAGCGTGCGTAACTATTCACCCCCCCAAAGTCAATACTTTGTAGAGCCACCCTTTGCAGCAATTACAGCTGCAAGTCTCTTGGGGTATGTCTCTATAAGCTTGGCACATCTAGCCACTGGGATTTTTTGCCCATTCTTCAAGACAAAACTGCTCCAGCTCCTTCAAGTTGGATGGGTTCCGCTGGTGTACAGCAATCTTTAAGTCATACCACAGATTCTTAATTGGATTGAGGTCTGGGCTTTGACTAGGCCATTCCAAGAAATTTAAATGTTTCCCCTTGAACAACTTGAGTGTTGCTTTAGCGGTATGCTTAGGGTCATTGTCCTGCTGGAAGGTGAACCTTCGTCCCAGTCTCAAATCTCTGGAAGACTGAAACAGGTTTCCCTCAAGAATTTCTCTGTATTTAGCGCCATCCATCATTGCTTCAATTCTGACCAGTTTCCCAGTCCCTGCCGATGAAAAACATCCCCACAGCATGATGCTGCCACCACCATGCTTCACTGTGGGGATGGTGTTCTCGGGGTGATGGGTTTGCGCCAGACATAGCATTTTCCTTGATGGCAAAAAAGCTAAATTTTTGTCTCATCTGACCAGAGTACCTTCTTCCATATGTTTGGGGAGTCTCACACATGCCTTTTGGCGAACACCAAACGTGTTTGCTTATTGTTTTCTTTAAGCAATGGCTTTTTTCTGGCCACTCTTCTGTAAAGCCCAGCTCTGTGGAGTGTACGGCTTAAAGTGGTCCTATGGACAGATAGTCCAATCTCCGCTGTGGAGCTTTGCAGCTCCTTCAGGGTTATCTTTGGTCTCTTTGTTGCCTCTCTGATTAATGTCCTCCTTGCCTGGTCCGTGAGTTTTGGTGGGGCGACCTTCTCTTGGCAGGTTTGTTGTGTTGCCATATTCTTTTCATTTTTTAATAATGGATTTAATGGTGCTCCATGGGATGTTCAAAGTGTCTCATATTTTTTTATAACCCAACCCTGATCTGTACTTCTCCACAACTTTGTCCCTGACCTGTTTGGAGAGCTCCTTGGTCTTCATGGTGCCGCTTGCTTGGTGGTGCCCCTTGCTTAGTGGTGTTTCAGACTCTGGGACCTTTCAGAACAGGTGTATATATACATGTGACACTTAGATTGCACACAGGTGGACTTTATTTAACTAATTATGTGACTTCTGAAGGTAATTGGTTCCACCAGATCTTATTTAGGGGCTTCATAGCAAAGGGGGTGAATACATATGCACGCACCACTTTTCCGTTATTTATATTTTAGAATCATTTTAAATAAGTAATTTTTTCATTTCACTTCACCAATTTGGACTATATATTGTGTATGTCCATTACATGAAATCCAAATAAAAATCCATTTAAATTACAGGTTGTAATGCAACATAATAGGAAAAATGCCAAGGGAGATGAATACTTTTGCAAGGCACTGTATGTGGTCCCCCCCCCCCCCCTTTTTTAAGGGACCAAAAGTAATTGGACAATTGCTGCTCAGCTGTTCCATGACCAGGTGTGTGATTGGCTGCTCAGCTGTTCCATGGCCAGGTGTGTGATTGGCTGCTCAGCTGTTCCATGGCCAGGTGTGTGATTGGCTGCTCAGCTGTTCCATGGCCAGGTGTGTGATTGGCTGGTCAGCTGTTCCATGGCCAGGTGTGTGATTGGCTGCTCAGCTGTTCCATGGCCAGGTGTGTGATTGGCTGCTCAGCTGTTCCATGGCCAGGTGTGTGATTGGCTGCTCAGCTGTTCCATGGCCAGGTGTGTGATTGGCTGGTCAGCTGTTCCATGGCCAGGTGTGTGATTGGCTGCTCAGCTGTTCCATGACCAGGTGTGTGTTATTCCTTCTTTAGTTCATTTGCAAGGAAGCAGATAAAAGGTCTAGAGTTGATTTCAAGTGTGGCATTTGCATTTGGAATCTGTTGCTGTTAACCCTTGATATGATGTCCAAAGAGCTGCCACTTCCAGTGAAGCAAGCCATCATTAGGCTGAAAAATCTAAACAAACCCATCAGAGAGAAAGCAAAAACATTAGTTGTGGCCAAGTCAACTATTTGGTACATTCTTAAAAAGAAAGAACACACTGGTGAGCTCAGGAACACCAAAAGGCCCAGAAGACCACGGAAAACCACTGTGGTGGATGACAGAATAAATATTTCCCTGGTGAAGAAAAACCCCCTTCACAACAGTTGGCCAGATCAAGAACACCCTCCAGGAGGTAGGCGTATCTGTGTCAAAGTCAACAATCAAGAGAAGACACCAGAGTAAATACAGAGGGTTTACCACAAGATATAAACCGTTGGTAAGCCTTCGAAAACAGGGAAGACCAGATTAGAGTTTGCTTAAAAACATCTAAAAAAAAGCAGCTGTACAGTTCTGGAACAACATCCTATGGACAGATGAGACCATAGATCAACTTGTACCAGAATGATGGGAAGAGAAGAGTATGGAGAAGGGAAGGAACTGCTCATGATCTGAAGCATACCACCTCATCTGGGAAGCATGGTGGAGGTAGTGTTATGGCGTGGGCATGTATGGCTGCCAATGGAACGGGTTCCCTTGTATTTATTGATGATGTGACTGCTGCCAAAAGCAGCAGGATGAACTCTGAAGTGTTAAGGGCTGTATTATCTGCTCAGATTCAGCCAAACGCTTCAAAACCCATTGGACGACGCTTATAATAATATAATATGCCATTTAGCAGACGCTTTTAATCCAAAGCGATTTACAGTCATGCGTGCATACATATTTTTTTTTTTTGTATGGGTGGTCCCGGGGATCGAACCCACTACCTTGGCGTTACAAGCGCCGTGCTCTACCAGCTGAGCTACAGAGGACCACAGTGCAGATGGACAATGACCCGAAGCATACTGTGAAAGCAACCCAATACTTTTTAAGGCAAAGAAGTGGAATGTTCTGCAATGGCCAAGTCAATCACCTGACCTGAGTCGAATTGAGCATGCATTTCACTTGCTGAAGGCAAAACGCCCCAAGAACAAGCAGGAACTGAAGACAGCTGCAGTAAAGGCCTGGCAGAGCATCACCAGGGAAGAAACATAGCATCAGGTGATGTCTATGGGTTCCAGACTTCAGGCAGTCATTGACTGCAAAGGATTTGCAACCAAGTATTCAAACTCACAATTTAATTGATGATTATCTTAGTTTGTCCAATTACTTTTGAGACCCTGAAATTGGGTGGCTATGTATAAAATGGTTGTATTTCCTACACGGTTCAGACAATCATTTTGACAAAACCCTTAAATTAAAGATGAAAGTCTACACTTAAAGCACATCTTGATTGTTTCCTTTCAAATCCATTGTGGCGGCCTACAGAGACAAAATGATGCAAATTGTGTCACCGTCCAAATACTGATGGACCTGACCGTATGGCCTGTCATCTATCTGTCATCATCAGTTACTACCTGGTGATGGAGATGTGTCCTGTCATCTATCTGTCATCATCAGTTACTACCTGGTGATGGAGTTGTGTCCTGGAGGAAACCTGATGAACCGGATCTACGATAAGAAGAAGCTGGACGAGAGAGAGACGCAGAAATATGTACGTCAGCTGGTGATGGCTGTGGAACATCTACACAGGGCCGGAGTGGTGCACAGGTAAGGGGGACACACACACACACACACGGACACGGACACACACACACACACACACACACACGGACACACGGACACGCGCACACACACACACACACGGACACACACACACACACACACACACACACACACACACACGGACACGCGCACACACACACGGACACACACACACACACACACACGGACACGCGCACACACACACACACACACGGACACGCGCACACACATACGCACAGAGAGAGACATAGATGCACACAAACACACAAGGACACACATAAGGACACACGCACGCACACACACACACACACACCACACACACACACACACACACACACACACACACACACACACACACACACACACACACACACACACACACACACACACACAGACATAGATGCACACAAACACACAAGGACACACACATAAGGACACACGCACACACACACAGCACACACACACGCACACACACACACACACACATAAGGACACGCGCGCACGCACACACACACGCACACACACACACACACACACACAGAGAGACATAGATGCACACAAACACATGGACACACACACACACACACACACACACACACACACACACACACACACACACACACAGATTTTCAGCAAAGTATCAGCATATGCCATCTGTAATTAGACCATTTACTAATTGACTCTAATAGGGAGGAAAGCCAGAGTGATAAAGACTATATTATTCATACACTGCTCAAAAAAATAAAGGGAACACTAAAATAACACATCCTAGATCTGAATGAATGAAATAATCTTATTAAATACTTTTAACACAAAAATTATCAATGGAAATCAAATTTATCAACCCATGGAGGTCTGGATTTGGAGTCTTTCTCAAAATTAAAGTGGAAAACCACACTACAGGCTGATCCAACTTTGATGTAATGTCCTTAAAACAAGTCAAAATGAGGCTCGGTAGTGTGTGTGGCCTCCACGTGCCTGTATGACCTCCCTACAACGCCTGGGCATGCTCCTGATGAGGTGGCGGATGGTCTCCTGAGGGATCTCCTCCCAGTCCTGGACTAAAGCATCCGCCAACTCCTGGACAGTCTGTGGTGCAACGTGGCGTTGGTGGATGGAGCGAGACATGATGTCCCAGATGTGCTCAATTGGATTCAGGTCTGGGGAACGGGCGGGCCAGTCCATAGCATCAATGCCTTCCTCTTGCAGGAACTGCTGACACACTCCAGCCACATGAGGTCTAGCATTGTCTTGCATTAGGAGGAACCCAGGGCCAACCGCACCAGCATATGGTCTCACAAGGGGTCTGAGGATCTCATCTCGGTACCTAATGGCAGTCAGGCTACCTCTGGCGAGCACATGGAGGGCTGTGCGGCCCCCAAATAAATGCCACCCCACACCATGACTGACCCACCGCCAAAACCGGTCATGCTGGAGGATGTTGCAGGCAGCAGAACGTTCTCCACGGCGTCTCTAGACTCTGTCACGTCTGTCACATGTGCTCAGTATGAACCTGCTTTCATCTGTGAAGAGCACAGGGTGCCAGTGGCGAATTTGCCAATCTTGGTGTTCTCTGGCAAATGCCAAACGTCCTGCATGGTGTTGGGCTGTAAGCTCATACCACCCTCATGGAGTCTGTTTCTGACCGTTTGAGCAGACACATGCACATTTGTGGCCTGCTGGAGGTCATTTTGTAGGGCTCTGGCAGTGCTCCTCCTGCTCCTCTCCTTGCACAAAGGCGGAGGTAGCAGTCCTGCTGCTGGGTTGTTGCCCTCCTACGGCCTCCTCCACGTCTCCTGATGTACTGGCCTGTCTCCTGGTAGTGCCTCCATGCTCTGGACACTACGCTGACAGACACAGCAAACCTTCTTGCCACAGCTCGCATTGATGTGCCATCCTGGATGAGCTGCACTACCTGAGCCACTTGTGTGGGTTGTAGACTCCGTCTCATGCTACCACTAGAGTGAAAGCACCGCCAGCATTCAAAAGTGACCAAAACATCAGCCAGGAAGCATAGGAACT
Organism: Coregonus suidteri; assembly: GCA_036851935.1. Classification (NCBI taxonomy): domain Eukaryota; kingdom Metazoa; phylum Chordata; class Actinopteri; order Salmoniformes; family Salmonidae; genus Coregonus; species Coregonus suidteri. The sequence continues at coordinate 57,657,728 of CM072227.1, read as the reverse complement.
GAGAAGTGGTCTGTGGTCACCACCTGCAAAAACCAGTCCTTTATTGGGGGTGTCTTGCTAATTGCCTATAATTTCCACCTGTTGTCACACACACACACACACACACACACACACACACACACACACACACACACACACACACACACACACACACACACACACACACACACACACACACACAAGATCTGAGGTCACACACACACACACACACACACACACACACACACACACACACACACACACACACACACACACACACACACACACACACACACACACACACACACACACACACACACACACACACACACACACACACACATACACATACATAGTTGAACAAGTGGTCCTCTGTAGCTCAGCTGGTAGAGCACGGCGCTTGTAACGCCAAGGTAGTGGGTTCGATCCCCGGGACCACCCATACACAAAAATGTATGCACGCATGACTGTAAGTCGCTTTGGATAAAAGCGTCTGCTAAATGGCATATTATTATTATTATTATAAGATTAATATAAGACTAGGGGGTCAGAAGAGACAATAGGATTCAACTGGAAGCAACTGGAATCATCAACTGGATTCAACTGGAAGCAACTGGAATCAACTGGAATCAACTGGATTCAACTGGAAGCAACTGGAAGCAACTGGAAGCAACTGGAATCAACTGGAAGTCAACTGCCACGACACACATTGACAGGTGGTCACAGTGTGTGTGTGGTGACTGTGCTGATAAGGTCCTATGTAAACCCTGGTGATATGGAAACCCTGGTGATATGGTAACCCTGGTGATATGTAAACCCTGGTGATATGTAAACCCTGGTGATATGGAAACCCTGGTGATATGGAAACCCTGGTGATATGGAAACCCTGGTGATATGGTAACCCTGGTGATATGGTAAACCCTGGTGATATGGAAACCCTGGTGATATGGAAACCCTGGTGATATGGAAACCCTGGTGATATGGTAACCCTGGTGATATGTAAACCCTGGTGTTCTGTGTTGTGTTGACCTCTATGTGTCTGTCTCACAGGGACCTGAAGATTGAAAACCTGCTGTTGGATGAACAGGACCACATAAAGCTCATAGGTAGCTCTACACCCCAACCAACTGGTCACTTAAAACAACCCCTAATGTGTCACTCTGTGTGTGTGTGTGTATCTTATCTGTAACGAAGTCAGCTACAAAAGTTCCAATCCCACGACAGGAAGAGATAAAGCTTGAACTATTCCAGGAGTTAAAGTTCTCCGCTAAACAAACAGACAAAAGATGACAACACAGCTAGCTTCCAGAAGCTGGGTCAGTCAGAACCTCTGGTTCCTCTAGTCTACAGTAACAGGATATTTCAGGGGTACAGACCTCTAGTCTACAGTAACAGGATATTTCAGGGGGGGGGGGCAGACCTCTAGTCTACAGTAACAGGATATTTCAGGGGTACAGACCTCTAGTCTACAGTAACAGGATATTTCAGGGGGGGCAGACCTCTAGTCTCCAGTAACAGGATATTTCAGGGGGTACAGACCTCTAGTCTACAGTAACAGGATATTTCAGGGGGGGGGGCAGACCTCTAGTCTACAGTAACAGGATATTTCAGGGGGGGGGGGGGGGGGCAGACCTCTAGTCTACAGTAACAGGATATTTCAGGGGGGGCAGACCTCTAGTCTCCAGTAACAGGATATTTCAGGGGTACAGACCTCTAGTCTCCAGTAACAGGATATTTCAGGGGGGGCAGACCTCTAGTCTACAGTAACAGGATATTTCAGGGGGGCAGACCTCTAGTCTCCAGTAACAGGATATTTCATGGGGGGCAGACCTCTAGTCTCCAGTAACAGGATATTTCAGGGGGGGGCAGACCTCTAGTCTCCAGTAACAGGATATTTCAGGGGGGCAGACCTCTAGTCTACAGTAACAGGATATTTCAGGGGTACAGACCTCTAGTCTACAGTAACAGGATATTTCAGGGGTACAGACCTCTAGTCTACAGTAAACAGGATATTTCAGGGGTACAGACCTCTAGTCTACAGTAACAGGATATTTCAGGGGGGGGGGCAGACCTCTAGTCTACAGTAACAGGATATTTCAGGGGTACAGACCTCTAGTCTACAGTAACAGGATATTTCAGGGGTACAGACCTCTAGTCTCCAGTAACAGGATATTTCAGGGGTACAGACCTCTAGTCTACAGTAACAGGATATTTCATGGGGGGCAGACCTCTAGTCTCCAGTAACAGGATATTTCAGGGGTACAGACCTCTAGTCTACAGTAACAGGATATTTCAGGGGTACAGACCTCTAGTCTACAGTAACAGGATATTTCAGGGGTACAGACCTCTAGTCTACAGTAACAGGATATTTCAGGGGTACAGACCTCTAGTCTACAGTAACAGGATATTTCAGGGGGGGGGGGCAGACCTCTAGTCTACAGTAACAGGATATTTCAGGGGTACAGACCTCTAGTCTACAGTAACAGGATATTTCAGGGGGGGCAGACCTCTAGTCTACAGTAACAGGATATTTCAGGGGGGGCAGACCTCTAGTCTCCAGTAACAGGATATTTCAGGGGGTACAGACCTCTAGTCTCCAGTAACAGGATATTTCAGGGGGGGGGGGCAGACCTCTAGTCTCCAGTAACAGGATATTTCAGGGGGGGGGGGGGGGGGGCAGACCTCTAGTCTCCAGTAACAGGATATTTCAGGGGTACAGACCTCTAGTCTCCAGTAACAGGATATTTCAGGGGGGGCAGACCTCTAGTCTACAGTAACAGGATATTTCAGGGGGGCAGACCTCTAGTCTCCAGTAACAGGATATTTCATGGGGGGCAGACCTCTAGTCTACAGTAACAGGATATTTCATGGGGGGCAGACCTCTAATCTACAGTAACAGGATATTTCAGGGGGGGGGGGGGGCAGACCTCTAGTCTACAGTAACAGGATATTTCAGGGGGGGGCAGACCTCTAGTCTACAGTAACAGGATATTTCAGGGGGGGCAGACCTCTAGTCTCCAGTAACAGGATATTTCAGGGGTACAGACCTCTAGTCTCCAGTAACAGGATATTTCAGGGGGGGCAGAACTCTAGTCTACAGTAACAGGATATTTCAGTGGTACACACCTCTAGTCTACAGTAACAGGATATTTCAGGGGGGGCAGACCTCTAGTCTACAGTAACAGGATATTTCAGGGGTACAGACCTCTAGTCTCCAGTAACAGGATATTTCAGGGGTACAGACCTCTAGTCTCCAGTAACAGTATATTTCAGGGGGGGCAGACCTCTAGTCTACAGTAACAGGATATTTCATGGGGGGCAGACCTCTAATCTATAGTAACAGGATATTTCAGGGGGGCAGACCTCTAGTCTACAGTAACAGGATATTTCAGGGGGGGCAGACCTCTAGTCTACAGTAACAGGATATTTCAGGGGGGCACACCTCTAGTCTACAGTAACAGGATATTTCAGGGGGGACAGACCTCTAGTCTACAGTAACAGGATATTTCAGGGGGGGGGGGCAGACCTCTAGTCTACAGTAACAGGATATTTCATGGGGGGCAGACCTCTAGTCTACAGTAACAGGATATTTCAGGGGGGGCAGACCTCTAGTCTACAGTAACAGGATATTTCAGGGGGGGCAGACCTCTAGTCTCCAGTAACAGGATATTTCAGGGGGGGCAGACCTCTAGTCTACAGTAACAGGATATTTCAGGGGGGGCAGACCTCTAGTCTCCAGTAACAGGATATTTCAGGGGTTTAGGGGGGGGGGGGGGGGCAGACCTCTAGTCTACAGTAACAGGATATTTCAGGGGTACAGACCTCTAGTCTACAGTAACAGGATATTTCAGGGGGGGCAGACCTCTAGTCTACAGTAACAGGATATTTCAGGGGGGGCAGACCTCTAGTCTACAGTAACAGGATATTTCAGGGGTACAGACCTCTAGTCTACAGTAACAGGATATTTCATGGGGGGCAGACCTCTAGTCTCCAGTAACAGGATATTTCAGGGGTACAGACCTCTAGTCTCCAGTAACAGGATATTTCAGGGGGGTACAGACCTCTAGTCTACAGTAACAGGATATTTCATGGGGGGCAGACCTCTAGTCTACAGTAACAGGATATTTCAGGGGTACAGACCTCTAGTCTACAGTAACAGGATATTTCAGGGGTACAGACCTCTAGTCTACAGTAACAGGATATTTCAATGATACAGACCTCTAGTCTCCAGTAACAGGATATTTCAGGGGGGGCAGACCTCTAGTCTACAGTAACAGGATATTTCAGGGGTACAGACCTCTAGTCTCCAGTAACAGGATATTTCAGGGGTACAGACCTCTAGTCTACAGTAACAGGATATTTCAGGGGGGGGCAGACCTCTAGTCTCCAGTAACAGGATATTCAGGGGGGGCAGACCTCTAGTCTCCAGTAACAGGATATTTCAGGGGGGGGCAGACCTCTAGTCTCCAGTAACAGGATATTTCAGGGGGGGGGCAGACCTCTAGTCTACAGTAACAGGATATTTCAGGGGGGGCAGACCTCTAGTCTCCAGTAACAGGATATTTCATGGGGGCAGACCTCTAGTCTACAGTAACAGGATATTTCAGGGGGGGGGGCAGACCTCTAGTCTACAGTAACAGGATATTTCAGGGGGGGCAGACCTCTAGTCTCCAGTAACAGGATATTTCAGGGGTACAGACCTCTAGTCTCCAGTAACAGGATATTTCAGGGGGGCAGACCTCTAGTCTACAGTAACAGGAATATTTCAGGGGGGGGGGCAGACCTCTAGTCTACAGTAACAGGATATTTCAGGGGGGGCAGACCTCTAGTCTCCAGTAACAGGATATTTTCAGGGGTACAGACCTCTAGTCTACAGTAACAGGATATTTCAGGGGGGGACAGACCTCTAGTCTCAAGTAACAGGATATTTCATGGGGGGGCAGACCTCTAGTCTACAGTAACAGGATATTTCAGGGGGGCAGACCTCTAGTCTACAGTAACAGGATATTTCATGGGGGGCAGACCTCTAGTCTACAGTAACAGGATATTTCAGGGGGGGCAGACCTCTAATCTACAGTAACAGGATATTTCAGGGGGGGGGACAGACCTCTAGTCTACAGTAACAGGATATTTCAGGGGTACAGACCTCTAGTCTCCAGTAACAGGATATTTCAGGGGGGGCAGACCTCTAGTCTACAGTAACAGGATATTTCAGTGGTACAGACCTCTAGTCTACAGTAACAGGATATTTCAGGGGGGGGCAGACCTCTAGTCTACAGTAACAGGATATTTCAGGGGTACAGACCTCTAGTCTCCAGTAACAGGATATTTCAGGGGGGCAGACCTCTAGTCTACAGTAACAGGATATTTCAGGGGGGCAGACCTCTAGTCTACAGTAACAGGATATTTCAGGGCGGGCAGACCTCTAGTCTACAGTAACAGGATATTTCAGGGGTACAGACCTCTAGTCTACAGTAACAGGATATTTCAGGGGGGGCAGACCTCTAGTCTACAGTAACAGGATATTTCATGGGGGGCAGACCTCTAGTCTACAGTAACAGGATATTTCAGGGGGGGCAGACCTCTAGTCTACAGTAACAGGATATTCAGGGGGGGGCAGACCTCTAGTCTCCAGTAACAGGATATTTCAGGGGGGGGGGCAGACCTCTAGTCTACAGTAACAGGATATTTCAGGGGTACAGACCTCTAGTCTACAGTAACAGGATATTTCAGGGGTACAGACCTCTAGTCTACAGTAACAGGATATTTCAGGGGGGGGGGGCAGACCTCTAGTCTACAGTAACAGGATATTTCAGGGGGGGCAGACCTCTAGTCTACAGTAACAGGATATTTCAGGGGTACAGACCTCTAGTCTACAGTAACAGGATATTTCAGGGGGGGCAGACCTCTAGTCTACAGTAACAGGATATTTCAGGGGTACAGACCTCTAGTCTCCAGTAACAGGATATTTCAGGGGGGGCAGACCTCTAGTCTACAGTAACAGGATATTTCATGGGGGGCAGACCTCTAGTCTCCAGTAACAGGATATTTCAGGGGTACAGACCTCTAGTCTACAGTAACAGGATATTTCAGGGGTACAGACCTCTAGTCTACAGTAACAGGATATTTCAGGGGTACAGACCTCTAGTCTACAGTAACAGGATATTTCATGGGGGGCAGACCTCTAGTCTCCAGTAACAGGATATTTCAGGGGGTACAGACCTCTAGTCTCCAGTAACAGGATATTTCAGGGGTACAGACCTCTAGTCTACAGTAACAGGATATTTCAGGGGTACAGACCTCTAGTCTACAGTAACAGGATATTTCATGGGGGGCAGACCTCTAGTCTACAGTAACAGGATATTTCAGGGGGGCAGACCTCTAGTCTACAGTAACAGGATATTTCATGGGGGGCAGACCTCTAGTCTCCAGTAACAGGATATTTCAGGGGTACAGACCTCTAGTCTCCAGTAACAGGATATTTCAGGGGTACAGACCTCTAGTCTACAGTAACAGGATATTTCAGGGGTACAGACCTCTAGTCTACAGTAACAGGATATTTCATGGGGGGCAGACCTCTAGTCTACAGTAACAGGATATTTCATGGGGGGCAGACCTCTAGTCTCCAGTAACAGGATATTTCAGGGGGGGCAGACCTCTAGTCTACAGTAACAGGATATTTCAGGGGGGGCAGACCTCTAGTCTCCAGTAACAGGATATTTCAGGGGGGGGGGCAGACCTCTAGTCTACAGTAACAGGATATTTCAGGGGTACAGACCTCTAGTCTACAGTAACAGGATATTTCAGGGGTACAGACCTCTAGTCTACAGTAACAGGATATTTCAGGGGGGGGGGCAGACCTCTAGTCTACAGTAACAGGATATTTCAGGGGGGGCAGACCTCTAGTCTACAGTAACAGGATATTTCAGGGGTACAGACCTCTAGTCTACAGTAACAGGATATTTCAGGGGGGGCAGACCTCTAGTCTCCAGTAACAGGATATTTCAGGGGTACAGACCTCTAGTCTCCAGTAACAGGATATTTCAGGGGGGGGAGACCTCTAGTCTACAGTAACAGGATATTTCAGGGGTACAGACCTCTAGTCTACAGTAACAGGATATTTCATGGGGGGCAGACCTCTAGTCTACAGTAACAGGATATTTCAGGGGTACAGACCTCTAGTCTCCAGTAACAGGATATTTCAGGGGTACAGACCTCTAGTCTACAGTAACAGGATATTTCAGGGGTACAGACCTCTAGTCTACAGTAACAGGATATTTCAGGGGTACAGACCTCTAGTCTACAGTAACAGGATATTTCAGGGGGGCAGACCTCTAGTCTCCAGTAACAGGATATTTCAGGGGGGGTACAGACCTCTAGTCTCCAGTAACAGGATATTTCAGGGGTACAGACCTCTAGTCTACAGTAACAGGATATTTCAGGGGTACAGACCTCTAGTCTACCAGTAACAGGATATTTCAGGGGTACAGACCTCTAGTCTCCAGTAACAGGATATTTCATGGGGGGCAGACCTCTAGTCTCCAGTAACAGGATATTTCAGGGGGGGCAGACCTCTAGTCTACAGTAACAGGATATTTCAGGGGGGGCAGACCTCTAGTCTACAGTAACAGGATATTTCAGGGGGGGGGGGGCAGACCTCTAGTCTCCAGTAACAGGATATTTCATGGGGGGGCAGACCTCTAGTCTCCAGTAACAGGATATTTCAGGGGTACAGACCTCTAGTCTCAGTAAACAGGATATTTCAGGGGTACAGACCTCTAGTCTACAGTAACAGGATATTTCAGGGGGGCAGACCTCTAGTCTCCAGTAACAGGATATTTCAGGGGGGGGGCCAGACCTCTAGTCTACAGTAAAACAGGATATTTCAGGGGTACAGACCTCTAGTCTACAGTAACAGGATATTTCACAGACCTCTAGAGTAACAGGATATTTCAGGGGGGGGGGGGGGGGCAGACCTCTAGTCTACAGTAACAGGATATTTCAGGGGTACAGACCTCTAGTCTACAGTAACAGGATATTTCAGGGGTACAGACCTCTAGTCTACAGTAACAGGATATTTCAGGGGTACAGACCTCTAGTCTACAGTAACAGGATATTTCATGGGGGGCAGACCTCTAGTCTACAGTAACAGGATATTTCAGGGGTACAGACCTCTAGTCTCAGTAACAGGATATTTCAGGGGGTACAGACCTCTAGTCTACAGTAACAGGATATTTCAGGGGTACAGACCTCTAGTCTCCAGTAACAGGATATTTCAGGGGTACAGACCTCTAGTCTCCAGTAACAGGATATTTCATGGGGGGCAGACCTCTAGTCTAGTAACTATTTCAGGGGGGGAGACCTCTAGTCTACAGTAACAGGATATTTCAGGGGGGGCAGACCTCTAGTCTACAGTAACAGGATATTTCATGGGGGGCAGACCTCTAGTCTACAGTAACAGGATAACCTCTAGTCTCCAGTAACAGGATATTTCAGGGGTACAGACCTCTAGTCTCCAGTAACAGGATATTTCAGGGGTACAGACCTCTAGTCTACAGTAACAGGATATTTTCAGGGGGGGCAGACCTCTAGTCTCCAGAAACAGGATATTCAGGGGGGGGCAGACCTACTCTAGTCTACAGTAACAGGATATTCAGGGGGGGGCAGACCTCTAGTCTACAGTAACAGGATATTTCAGGGGTACAGACCTCTAGTCTACAGTAACAGGATATTTCAGGGGGGCGGCACAGGTCTACAGTAACAGGATATTTCAGGGGGGGCAGACTCTAGTCTACAGTAACAGGATATTTCAGGGGTACAGACCTCTAGTCTATAACAGGATATTTCATGGGGGGCAGACCTCTAGTCTACAGTAACAGGATATTTCAGGGGTACAGACCTCTAGTCTACAGTAACAGGATATTTCAGGGGGTACAGACCTCTAGTCTCCAAACAGGATATTTCAGGGGTACAGACCTCTAGTCTACAGTAACAGGATAAGGGTACAGGTCTACAGTAACAGGATATTTCATGGGGGGGCAGACCTCTAGTCTACAGTAACAGGATATTCATGGGGGGCAGACCTCTAGTCTCCAGTAACAGGATATTTCATAGACCTCTAGTCAGTAACAGGATATTTCAGGGGTACAGACCTCTAGTCTCCAGTAACAGGATATTTCATGGGGTACAGACCTCTAGTCTACAGTAACAGGATATTTCAGGGGTACAGACCTCTAGTCTACAGTAACAGGATATTTCATGGGGGGCAGACCTCTAGTCTACAGTAACAGGATATTTCATGGGGGGCAGACCTCTAGTCTACAGTAACAGGATATTTCAGGGGGGGGTCAGACCTCTAGTCTAAGTAACAGGATATTTCAGGGGGGGCAGACCTCTAGTCTCCAGTAACAGGATATTTCAGGGGGAGGGGGCAGACCTCTAGTCTACAGTAACAGGATATTTCAGGGGGTACAGACCTCTAGTCTACAGTAACAGGATATTTCAGGGGTACAGACCTCTATTCTACAGTAACAGGATATTTCAGGGGGGGGGCAGACCTCTAGTCTACAGTAACAGGATATTTCAGGGGGGCAGACCTCTAGTCTACAGTAACAGGATTTCAGGGGTACAGACCTCTAGTCTACAGTAACAGGATATTTCAGGGGGGGCAGACCTCTAGTCTACAGGATATTTCAGGGGTACAGACCTAGTCTCCAGTAACAGATATTCAGGGGTACAGACCTCTAGTCTACAGTAACAGGATATTTCAGGGGTACAGACCTCTAGTCTACAGTAACAGGATATTTCAGGGGGGCAGACCTCTAGGTAACAGGATATTTCAGGGGGTACAGACTCTAGTCTACAGTAACAGGATATTTCAGGGGTACAGACCTCTAGTCTACAGTAACAGTTTCAGGGGGGCCAGACCTCTAGTCTACAGTAACAGGATATTTCAGGGGTACAGACCTCTAGTCTACAGTAACAGGATATTTCAGGGGGGGGCAGACCTCTAGTCTACAGTAACAGGATATTTCAGGGGTACAGACCTCTAGTCTCCAGTAACAGGATATTTCAGGGGGGGCAGACCTCTAGTCTACAGTAACAGGATATTTCAGGGGTATAGTTCAGGGATATTTCAGGGGTACAGACCTCTAGTAACAGGATATTTCACAGACCTAGTCTCCAGTACAGGATATTTCAGGGGGGCAGACCTTTCAGTAACAGGATATTCAGGGGGGCAGACCTCTAGTCTACAGTAACAGGATATTTCAGGGGGGGCAGACCTCTAGTCTCCAGTAACATGATATTTCAGGGGGGCAGACCTCTAGTCTCCAGTAACAGGATATTTCAGGGGTACAGACCTCTAGTCTACAGTAACAGGATATTTCAGGGGGGGGCAGACCTCTAGTCTACAGTAACAGGATATTTCAGGGGGGGACCTCTAGTCTCCAGTAACAGGATATTTCAGGGGGGGGGCAGACCTCTAGTCTACAGTAACAGGATATTTCAGGGGGGGGCAGACCTCTAGTCTACAGTAACAGGATATTTCAGGGGTACAGACCTCTAGTCTACAGTAACAGGATATTTCAGGGGTACAGACCTCTAGTCTACAGTAACAGGATATTTCAGGGGGGGACCTCTAGTCTACAGTAACAGGATATTTCAGGGGTACAGACCTCTAGTCTACAGTAACAGGATATTTCAGGGGGGGGCAGACCTCTAGTCTACAGTAACAGGATTCAGGGGTACAGACCTCTAGTCTACAGGGGGGTACAGACCTCTAGTCTACAGTAACAGGATATTTCAGGGGTACAGACCTCTAGTCTCCAGTAACAGGATATTTCAGGGGGGCAGGATAGTTACAGTAACAGGATATTTCAGGGGGCAGACCTCTAGTCTACAGTAACAGGATATTTCAGGGGGGGGCAGACCTCTAGTCTACAGTAACAGGATATTTCAGGGGTACAGACCTCTAGTCTCCAGTAACAGGATATTTCAGGGGTACAGACCTCTAGTCTACAGTAACAGTATATTTCAGGGGGGGGCAGACCTCTAGTCTACAGTACAGGATACCTTAGTCTAGGGGGTATATTTCAGACCCTCTAGTCTACAGTAACAGGATATTTCAGGGGGGCAGACCTCTAGTCTAGAGTAACAGGATATTTCAGGGGGGCAGACCTCTAGTCTACAGTAACAGGATATTTCATGGGGGGCAGACCTCTAGTCTCCAGTAACAGGATATTTCAGGGGTACAGACCTCTAGTCTACAGTAACAGGATATTTCAGGGGGGGCAGACCTCTAGTCTACAGTAACAGGATATTTCAGGGGGGGCAGACCTCTAGTCTACAGTAACAGGATACAGGATATTACAGTAACAGGATATTTCAGGGGGTACAGACCTCTAGTCTACAGTAACAGGATATTTCAGGGGTACAGACCTCTAGTCTCCAGTAACAGGATATTTCAGGGGGGACAGACCTCTAGTCTACAGTAACAGGATATTTCAGGGGTACAGACCTCTAGTCTACCAGTAACAGGATATTTCAGGGGTACAGACCCTCTAGTCTACAGTAACAGGATATTTCAGGGGTACAGACCTCTAGTCTCCAGTAACAGGATATTTCAGGGGGGCAGACCTCTAGTCTCCAGTAACAGGATATTTCAGGGGGGGCAGACCTCTAGTCTAGTAACAGGATATTTCAGGGGGGGCAGACCTCTAGTCTCCAGTAACAGGATATTTCAGGGGGGGCAGACCTCTAGTCTACAGTAACAGGATATTTCAGGGGGGGGGGCAGACCTCTAGTCTACAGTAACAGGATATTTCAGGGGGGGCAGACCTCTAGTCTACCAGTAACAGGATATTTCAGGGGGGGCAGACCTCTAGTCTCAGTAACAGGATATTTCAGGGGGGTCCTCTAGTCTCTAACCAGGGGTACAGACCTCTAGTCTCCAGTAACAGGATATTTCAGGGGGGGCAGACTCTTCTACAGTAACAGGATATTTCAGGGGGGGCAGACTCTAGTCTCCACAGTAACAGGATATTTCAGGGGGGGCAGACCTCTAGTCTACAGTCAGACAGTAACAGGATATTTCAGGGGTACAGACCTCTAGTCTACAGTAACAGGATATTTCAGGGGGTACAGACTAGTCTACAGTAACAGGATATTTCAGGGGGGGGGGCAGACCTCTAGTCTACAGTAACAGGATATTTCAGGGGGGGCAGACCTCTAGTCTACAGTAACAGGATATTTCAGGGGTACAGACCTCTAGTCTACAGTATACAGGATATTTCAGTAAACAGGGGGGTACAGACCTCTAGTCTCCAGTAACAGGATATTTCAGGGGGTACAGACCTCTAGTCTACAGTAACAGGGGGCAGGGGTACAGACCTCTAGTCTACAGTAACAGGATATTTCATGGGGGGTACAGACCTCTAGTCTCCAGTAACCAGGGGGGCAGACCTCTAGTCTACAGTAACAGGATATTTCAGGGGGGGCAGACCTCTAGTCTACAGTAACAGGATATTTCAGGGGTACAGACCTCTAGTCTACAGTAACAGGATATTTCAGGGGGGGCAGACCTCTAGTCTACAGTAACAGGATATTTCAGGGGGGACCTCTAGTCTACAGTAACAGGATATTTCAGGGGTACAGACCTCTAGTCTCCAGTAACAGGATATTTCAGGGGGGGCAGACCTCTAGTCTACAGGATATTTCAGGGGGGCAGACCTCTAGTCTCCAGTAACAGGATATTTCATGGGGGGCAGACCTCTAGTCTACAGTAACAGGATATTTCAGGGGGGGCAGACCCTCTAATCTACAGTAACAGGATATCAGGGGGGGGGGCAGACCTCTAGTAACAGTAACAGGATATTTCAGGGGTACAGACCTCTAGTCTACAGTAACAGGATATTTCAGGGGGGGGCAGACCTCTAGTCTACAGTAACAGGATATTTCAGGGGTACAGACCTCTAGTCTAACAGGATATTTCAGGGGGTACAGACCTCTAGTCTCCAGTAACAGATATTTCAGGGGGGGGCAGACCTAGTAACAGGATATTTCATGGGGGGCAGACCTCTAGTCTAGAGTAACAGGATATTTCAGGGGGCAGACCTCTAGTCTAGAGTAACAGGATATTTCATGGGGGGCAGACCTCTAGTCTAGAGTAACAGGATATTTCAGGGGGGCAGACCTCTAGTCTACAGTAAACAGGATATTTCAGGGGGGCAGACTCTAGTCTCCAGTAACAGGATATTTCAGGGGGGGGGGCAGACCTCTAGTCTACAGTAACAGGATATTTCAGGGGTACAGACCTCTAGTCTACAGTAACAGGATATTTCAGGGGTACAGACCTCTAGTACAGTAAACAGGATATTTCATGGGGGGCAGACCTCTAGTCTACAGTAACAGGATATTTCAGGGGGGGCAGACCTCTAGTCTACAGTAACAGGATATTTCAGGGGGGCAGACCTCTAGTCTCCAGTAACAGGATATTTCAGGGGGGGGGGGCAGACCTCTAGTCTACAGTACAGGGGGTACAGACCTCTAGTCTACAGTAACAGGATATTTCAGGGGTCCTCTAGTCTACAGTAACAGGATATTTCAGGGGGGGGCCTCTAGTCTACAGTAACAGGATATTTTCAGGGGGTCTACAGTACAGTAAACAGGATATTTCAGGGGTACAGACCTCTAGTCTACAGTAACAGGATATTTCAGGGGGGGCAGACCTCTAGTCTCCAGTAACAGGATATTTCAGGGGTACAGACCTCTAGTCTCCAGTAAACAGTATAGTCTAGTCTACAGTAACAGGATATTTCATGGGGGGCAGACCTCTAGTCTACAGTAAACAGGATATTTCAGGGGGGGCAGACCTCTAGTCTCTAACAGGATATTTCAGGGGTACAGGACAGTAACAGGATATTTCAGGGGTACAGACCTCTAGTCTACAGTAACAGGATATTTCAAATGGGTACAGACCTCTAGTCTACAGTAACAGGATATTTCAGGGGGGGCAGACCTCTAGTCTCCAGTAACAGGATATTTCAGGGGTACAGACCTCTAGTCTCCAGTAACAGGATATTTCAGGGGGGGCAGACCTCTAGTCTACAGTAACAGGATATTTCAGGGGGGGCAGACCTCTAGTCTCCAGTAACAGGATATTTCAGGGGGGGCAGACCTCTAGTCTACAGTAACAGGATATTTCAGGGGGGCAGACCTCTAGTCTACAGTAACAGGATATTCAGGGGTACAGACCTCTAGTCTACAGTAACAGGATATTTCAGGGGGGGGGGCAGACCTCAGTAACAGGATATTTCAGCGGGGGCAGTCTCCAGGGGTACAGTCTAGTCAGGATATTTCAGGGGGGGCAGACAGTAACAGGACCAGACCTCTAGTCTACAGTAATTTCAGGGGGGGGGTGCAGGACAGTATTTTCAGGGGGGGCAGACCTCTAGTCTCAGTAAACAGGACTTTCAGGGGTACAGACCTTAGTAGTCTACAGTAACAGGATACCTCTTCAGTAAACAGGGGGGCAGACCTCTAGTCTACAGTAACAGGATATTTCAGGGGGGGGGGGAGACCTCTAGTCTACAGTAACAGGATATTTCAGGGGGGGCAGACCTCTAGTCTCCAGTAACAGGATATTTCAGGGGTACAGACCTCTAGTCTCCAGTAACAGGATATTTCAGGGGGGGCAGACCTCTAGTCTCAGTAACAGGATATTCATGGGGGGGGCAGACCTCTAGTCTACAGTAACAGGATATTTCAGGGGGGCAGACCTCTAGTCTACAGTAACAGGATATTTCATGGGGGGGTCAGACCTTCTACAGTAACAGGATATTTCAGGGGGGGGGCAGACCTCTAGTCTACAGTAACAGGATATTTCAGGGGGGGGGGGCAGACCTCTAGTCTACAGTAACAGGATATTTCATGGGGGGCAGACCTAGTCTACAGTAACAGGATATTTCAGGGGGGGGCAGACCTCTAGTCTACAGTAACAGGATATTTCAGGGGGGGGACAGACCTCTAGTCTACAGTAACAGGATATTTCAGGGGGGGCAGACCTAGTCTACAGTAACAGGATATTTCAGGGGGATATTTCATGGGGGGGGGCGGCAGACCTCTAGTCTACAGTATACAGGGGTATATTTCAGTAACAGGATATTTTCCAGGGCAGACCTCTAGTCTACAGTAACAGGATATTTCAGGGGGGGCAGACCTCTAGTCTCAGTAACAGGATATTTCAGGGGGGGCAGACCTCTAGTCTACAGTAACAGGATATTTCAGGGGGGGCAGACCTCTAGTCTACAGTAACAGGATATTTCAGGGGGGGGGGGCAGACCTCTAGTCTACAGTAACAGGATATTTCAGGGGGGGCAGACCTCTAGTCTCACCAGTAACAGGATATTTCAGGGGGGCAGACCTCTAGTCTACAGTAACAGGATATTTCAGGGGGGGGCAGACCTCTAGTCTACAGTACAGGATATTTCAGGGGGGGGGGGCAGACCTCTAGTCCTCTAACAGGATATTTCAGGGGGGCAGACCTCTAGTCTCCAGTAAGGATATATTTCAGGGTATCTAGTCTCCAGTAACAGGATATTTCAGGGGGGCAGACCTCTAGTCTACAGTAGGATATTTCAGGGGGGGGGGCAGACCTCTAGTACAGTAAACAGGATATTCAGGGGGGGCAGACCTCTATTTCAGTCAGACCTCTAGTCTACAGTAACAGGATATTTCAGGGGGGGCAGACCTCTAGTCTACAGTAACAGGATATTTCATGGGGGGCAGACCTCTAGTCTACAGTAACAGGATATTTCAGGGGTACAGACCTCTAGTCTACAGTAACAGGATATTTCAGGGGGGGCAGACCTCTAGTCTACAGTAACAGGATATTTCAGGGGGGGGGCAGACCTCTAGTCTACAGTATGGGGGGCAGAACAGGATATTTCAGGGGGGGCAGACCTCTAGTCTACAGTAACAGGATATTTCAGGGGGGCAGACCTCTAGTCTACAGTAACAGGATATTTCAGGGGGGGCAGACCTCTAGTCTACAGTAACAGGATATTTCAGGGGGGGGGGCAGACCTCTAGTCTACAGTAACAGGATATTTCAGGGGTACAGACCTCTAGTCTCCAGTAACAGGATATTTCATGGGGGGGAGACCTCTAGTCTACAGTAACAGGATATTTCAGTCAGACCTCTAGTCTACAGTAACAGGATATTTCAGGGGGGGCAGACCTCTAGTCTACAGTAACAGGATATTTCAGGGGTACAGACCTCTAGTCTACAGTAACAGGATATTTCAGGGGTACAGACCTCTAGTCTACAGTAACAGGATATTTCAGGGGGGCAGACCTCTAGTCTACAGTAACAGGATATTTCAGGGGGGGCAGACCTCTAGTCTACAGTAACAGGATATTTCAGGGGGGCAGACCTCTAGTCTACAGTAACAGGATATTTCAGGGGGGGCAGACCTCTAGTCTCCAGTAACAGGATATTTCAGGGGGGGGCAGACCTCTAGTCTCCAGTAACAGGATATTTCAGGGGGCAGACCTCTAGTCTACAGTAACAGGATATTTCAGGGGGGGCAGACCTCTAGTCTACAGTAACAGGATATTTCAGGGGGGGCAGACCTCTAGTCTCCAGTAACAGGATATTTCAGGGGGGGGCAGACCTCTAGTCTACAGTAACAGGATATTCAGGGGTACAGACCTCTAGTCTACAGTAACAGGATATTTCAGGGGGCAGACCTCTAGTCTACAGTAACAGGATATTTCATGGGGGGCAGACCTCTAGTCTACAGTAACAGGATATTTCAGGGGGGGCAGACCTCTAGTCTACAGTAACAGGATATTCAGGGGTACAGACCTCTAGTCTACAGTAACAGGATATTTCAGGGGGGGCACAGACCTCTAGTCTACAGTAACAGGATATTTCATGGGGGGCAGACCTCTAGTCTACAGTAACAGGATATTTCAGGGGGGGCAGACCTCTAGTCTACAGTAACAGGATATTTCAGGGGGGGCAGACCTCTAGTCTACAGTAACAGGATATTTCAGGGGGGGGGGCAGACCTCTAGTCTACAGTAACAGGATATTTCAGGGGTACAGACCTCTAGTCTCCAGTAACAGGATATTTCAGGGGGGGGCAGACCTCTAGTCTACAGTAACAGGATATTTCAGGGGGGGCAGAGACCTCTAGTCTACAGTAACAGGATATTTCAGGGGTACAGACCTCTAGTCTACAGTAACAGGATATTTCAGGGGTACAGACCTCTAGTCTACAGTAACAGGATATTTCAGGGGTACAGACCTCTAGTCTACAGTAACAGGATATTTCATGGGTACAGACCTCTAGTCTCCAGTAACAGGATATTTCAGGGGGGGGCAGACCTCTAGTCTACAGTAACAGGATATTTCAGGGGTACAGACCTCTAGTCTACAGTAACAGGATATTTCAGGGGTACAGACCTCTAGTCTACAGTAACAGGATATTTCAGGGGGGGCAGACCTCTAGTCTACAGTAACAGGATATTTCAGGGGGGGCAGACCTCTAGTCTACAGTAACAGGATATTTCAGGGGGGGCAGACCTCTAGTCTCCAGTAACAGGATATTTCAGGGGTACAGACCTCTAGTCTACAGTAACAGGATATTTCAGGGGTACAGACCTCTAGTCTACAGTAACAGGATATTTCAGGGGTACAGACCTCTAGTCTACAGTAACAGGATATTTCAGGGGGGGCAGACCTCTAGTCTACAGTAACAGGATATTTCAGGGGGGGCAGACCTCTAGTCTCCAGTAACAGGATATTTCAGGGTACAGACCTCTAGTCTACAGTAACAGGATATTTCAGGGGTACAGACCTCTAGTCTACAGTAACAGGATATTTCAGGGGTACAGACCTCTAGTCTACAGTAACAGGATATTTCAGGGGGGCAGACCTCTAGTCTACAGTAACAGGATATTTCATGGGGGGCAGACCTCTAGTCTCCAGTAACAGGATATTTCAGGGGTACAGACCTCTAGTCTACAGTAACAGGATATTTCAGGGGTACAGACCTCTAGTCTACAGTAACAGGATATTTCAGGGGGGGCAGACCTCTAGTCTACAGTAACAGGATATTTCAGGGGGGCAGACCTCTAGTCTACAGTAACAGGATATTTCAGGGGGTACAGACCTCAGTCTACAGGGGGGGTACAGACCTCTAGTCTACAGTAACAGGATATTTCAGGGGGGGCAGACCTCTAGTCTACAGTAACAGGATATTTCAGGGGGGGCAGACCTCTAGTCTCCAGTAACAGGATATTTCAGGGGGGGCAGACCTCTAGTCTACAGTAACAGGATATTTCAGGGGGGGGAGACCTCTAGTCTACAGTAACAGGATATTTCAGGGGGGGCAGACCTCTAGTCTACAGTAACAGGATATTTCAGGGGGGGGCAGACCTCTAGTCTACAGTAACAGGATATTTCAGGGGGGGGGGCAGACCTCTAGTCTACAGTAACAGGATATTTCAGGGTACAGACCTCTAGTCTAGTAACTATTTCAGTAAGACAGTCTCCAGTAACAGGATATTTCATGGGGGGCAGACCTCTAGTCTACAGTAACAGGATATTTCATGGGGGGCAGACCTCTAGTCTACAGTAACAGGATATTTCAGGGGGGGCAGACCTCTAGTCTACAGTAACAGGATATTTCAGGGGTACAGACCTCTAGTCTACAGTAACAGGATATTTCAGGGGGGGGGGGCAGACCTCTAGTCTACAGTAACAGGATATTTCAGGGGTACAGACCTCTAGTCTACAGTAACAGGATATTTCAGGGGGGGCAGACCTCTAGTCTACAGTAACAGGATATTTCAGGGGGGCAGACCTCTAGTCTACAGTAACAGGATATTTCAGGGAGGGGGCAGACCTCTAGTCTACAGTAACAGGATATTTCAGGGGGGGGCAGACCTCTAGTCTACAGTAACAGGATATTTCAGGGGGGGCAGACCTCTAGTCTACAGTAACAGGATATTTCAGGGGTACAGACCTCTAGTCTACAGTAACAGGATATTTCAGGGGGGGCAGACCTCTAGTCTCCAGTAACAGGATATTTCAGGGGGGGCAGACCTCTAGTCTCCAGTAACAGGATATTTCAGGGGGGGCAGACCTCTAGTCTACAGTAACAGGATATTTCAGGGGTACAGACCTCTAGTCTACAGTAACAGGATATTTCAGGGGGGCAGACCTCTAGTCTACAGTAACAGGATATTTCAGGGGGGCAGACCTCTAGTCTACAGTAACAGGATATTTCAGGGGGGGGGCAGACCTCTAGTCTACAGTAACAGGATATTTCAGGGGGGCAGACCTCTAGTCTCCAGTAACAGGATATTTCAGGGGGGGCAGACCTCTAGTCTACAGTAACAGGATATTTCAGGGGGGGGCAGACCTCTAGTCTACAGTAACAGGATATTTCAGGGGGGGGGGTACAGACCTCTAGTCTACAGTAACAGGATATTTCAGGGGGGGCAGACCTCTAGTCTACAGTAACAGGATATTTCAGGGGTACAGACCTCTAGTCTACAGTAACAGGATATTTCAGGGGTACAGACCTCTAGTCTACAGTAACAGGATATTTCAGGGGGGGCAGACCTCTAGTCTACAGTAACAGGATATTTCAGGGGGGGCAGACCTCTAGTCTACAGTAACAGGATATTTCAGGGGGGGCAGACCTCTAGTCTACAGTAACAGGATATTTCAGGGGGGCAGACCTCTAGTCTCCAGTAACAGGATATTTCAGGGGTACAGACCTCTAGTCTACAGTAACAGGATATTTCAGGGGTACAGACCTCTAGTCTACAGTAACAGGATATTTCAGGGGGGGGCAGACCTCTAGTCTCCAGTAACAGGATATTTCAGGGGGGGCAGACCTCTAGTCTACAGTAACAGGATATTTCAGGGGTACAGACCTCTAGTCTACAGTAACAGGATATTTCAGGGGGGGGCAGACCTCTAGTCTACAGTAACAGGATATTTCAGGGGGGGCAGACCTCTAGTCTACAGTAACAGGATATTTCAGGGGTACAGACCTCTAGTCTACAGTAACAGGATATTTCAGGGGGGGCAGACCTCTAGTCTACAGTAACAGGATATTTCAGGGGTACAGACCTCTAGTCTACAGTAACAGGATATTTCAGGGGGGGCAGACCTCTAGTCTACAGTAACAGGATATTTCAGGGGGGGCAGACCTCTAGTCTACAGTAACAGGATATTTCAGGGGGGCAGACCTCTAGTCTACAGTAACAGGATATTTCAGGGGTACAGACCTCTAGTCTACAGTAACAGGATATTTCAGGGGTACAGACCTCTAGTCTACAGTAACAGGATATTTCAGGGGGGCAGACCTCTAGTCTACAGTAACAGGATATTTCAGGGGTACAGACCTCTAGTCTACAGTAACAGGATATTTCAGGGGGGGCAGACCTCTTCTACAGTAACAGGGGGGTACAGACCTCTAGTCTCCAGTAACAGGATATTTCAGGGGGGGCAGACCTCTAGTCTACAGTAACAGGATATTTCAGGGGTACAGACCTCTAGTCTCCAGTAACAGGATATTTCAGGGGTACAGACCTCTAGTCTACAGTAACAGGATATTTCAGGGGGGGCAGACCTCTAGTCTACAGTAACAGGATATTTCAGGGGGGGGCAGACCTCTAGTCTACAGTAACAGGATATTTCAGGGGGGGGCAGACCTCTAGTCTACAGTAACAGGATATTTCAGGGGGGGCAGACCTCTAGTCTACAGTAACAGGATATTTCAGGGGTACAGACCTCTAGTCTACAGTAACAGGATATTTCAGGGGGGCAGACCTCTAGTCTACAGTAACAGGATATTTCAGGGGGGGCAGACCCTCTAGTCTCCAGTAACAGGATATTTCAGGGGGGGGACAGACCTCTAGTCTACAGTAACAGGATATTTCAGGGGGGGCAGACCTCTAGTCTACAGTAACAGGATATTTCAGGGGGGGCAGACCTCTAGTCTACAGTAACAGGATATTTCAGGGGGGGCAGACCTCTAGTCTACAGTAACAGGATATTTCAGGGGGGCAGACCTCTAGTCTACAGTAACAGGATATTTCAGGGGTACAGACCTCTAGTCTACAGTAACAGGATATTTCAGGGGGGGTCAGACCTCTAGTCTACAGTAACAGGATATTTCAGGGGGGCAGACCTCTAGTCTCCAGTAACAGGATATTTCAGGGGGGCAGACCTCTAGTCTACAGTAACAGGATATTTCAGGGGGGGCAGACCTCTAGTCTACAGTAACAGGATATTTCAGGGGTACAGACCTCTAGTCTACAGTAACAGGATATTTCAGGGGGGGGCAGACCTCTAGTCTACAGTAACAGGATATTTCAGGGGGGCAGACCTCTAGTCTACAGTAACAGGATATTTCAGGGGTACAGACCTCTAGTCTACAGTAACAGGATATTTCAGGGGTACAGACCTCTAGTCTACAGTAACAGGATATTCAGGGGGGCAGACCTCTAGTCTACAGTAACAGGATATTTCAGGGGGGCAGACCTCTAGTCTACAGTAACAGGATATTTCAGGGGGGGGGGGCAGACCTCTAGTCTCCAGTAACAGGATATTTCAGGGGGGGGCAGACCTCTAGTCTACAGTAACAGGATATTTCAGGGGTACAGACCTCTAGTCTACAGTAACAGGATATTTCAGGGGGGGCAGACCTCTAGTCTACAGTAACAGGATATTTCAGGGGGGGCAGACCTCTAGTCTACAGTAACAGGATATTTCAGGGGGGGCAGACCTCTAGTCTACAGTAACAGGATATTTCAGGGGGGCAGACCTCTAGTCTACAGTAACAGGATATTTCAGGGGTACAGACCTCTAGTCTACAGTAACAGGATATTTCAGGGGGGGCAGACCTCTAGTCTACAGTAACAGGATATTTCAGGGGGGGCAGACCTCTAGTCTACAGTAACAGGATATTTCAGGGGGGGGCAGACCTCTAGTCTACAGTAACAGGATATTTCAGGGGGGCAGACCTCTAGTCTCCAGTAACAGGATATTTCAGGGGTACAGACCTCTAGTCTACAGTAACAGGATATTTCAGGGGTACAGACCTCTAGTCTACAGTAACAGGATATTTCAGGGGGGCAGACCTCTAGTCTACAGTAACAGGATATTTCAGGGGGGGGCAGACCTCTAGTCTACAGTAACAGGATATTTCAGGGGTACAGACCTCTAGTCTACAGTAACAGGATATTTCAGGGGGGGCAGACCTCTAGTCTACAGTAACAGGATATTTCAGGGGGGGTACAGACCTCTAGTCTACAGTAACAGGATATTTCAGGGGTACAGACCTCTAGTCTACAGTAACAGGATATTTCAGGGGGGGCAGACCTCTAGTCTACAGTAACAGGATATTTCAGGGGGGGCAGACCTCTAATCTATAGTAACAGGATATTTCAGGGGGCAGACCTCTAGTCTACAGTAACAGGATATTTCAGGGGTACAGACCTCTAGTCTACAGTAACAGGATATTTCAGGGGTACAGACCTCTAGTCTACAGTAACAGGATATTTCAGGGGTACAGACCTCTAGTCTACAGTAACAGGATATTTCAGGGGTACAGACCTCTAGTCTACAGTAACAGGATATTTCATTTCAGGGGGGGCAGACCTCTAGTCTCCACAGTAACAGGATATTTCAGGGGGGGGGAGACCTCTAGTCTACAGTAACAGGATATTTCAGGGGGGGCAGACCTCTAGTCTACAGTAACAGGATATTTCAGGGGTACAGACCTCTAGTCTACAGTAACAGGATATTTCAGGGGGGCAGACCTCTAGTCTACAGTAACAGGATATTTCAGGGGGGGCAGACCTCTAGTCTACAGTAACAGGATATTTCAGGGGGGGCACCTCTAGTCTACAGTAACAGGATATTTCAGGGGGGCAGACCTCTAGTCTACAGTAACAGGATATTTCAGGGGGGGACCTCTAGTCTACAGTAACAGGATATTTCAGGGGGGGGCAGACCTCTAGTCTACAGTAACAGGATATTTCAGGGGGGGCAGACCTCTAGTCTACAGTAACAGGATATTTCAGGGGGGGGGGGGGTACAGACCTCTAGTCTACAGTAACAGGATATTTCAGGGGTACAGACCTCTAGTCTCCAGTAACAGGATATTTCAGGGGTACAGACCTCTAGTCTACAGTAACAGGATATTTCAGGGGGGGGGCAGACCTCTAGTCTACAGTAACAGGATATTTCAGGGGGGGCAGACCTCTAGTCTACAGTAACAGGATATTTCAGGGGGGGCAGACCTCTAGTCTACAGTAACAGGATATTTCAGGGGGGGCAGACCTCTAGTCTACAGTAACAGGATATTTCAGGGGGGGGGGCAGACCTCTAGTCTACAGTAACAGGATATTTCAGGGGTACAGACCTCTAGTCTACAGTAACAGGATATTTCAGGGGGGGCAGACCTCTAGTCTACAGTAACAGGATATTTCAGGGGGGGCAGACCTCTAGTCTACAGTAACAGGATATTTCAGGGGGGGCAGACCTCTAGTCTACAGTAACAGGATATTTCAGGGGTACAGACCTCTAGTCTACAGTAACAGGATATTTCAGGGGTACAGACCTCTAGTCTACAGTAACAGGATATTTCAGGGGGGGCAGACCTCTAGTCTACAGTAACAGGATATTTCAGGGGGGGGACCTCTAGTCTACAGTAACAGGATATTTCAGGGGGGGCAGACCTCTAGTCTACAGTAACAGGATATTTCAGGGGGGGCAGACCTCTAGTCTACAGTAACAGGATATTTCAGGGGTACAGACCTCTAGTCTACAGTAACAGGATATTTCTCTAGTCTCTAGTCTACAGTAACAGGATATTTCAGGGGGGGCAGACCTCTAGTCTACAGTAACAGGATATTTCAGGGGGGGCAGAGACCTCTAGTCTACAGTAACAGGATATTTCAGGGGGGGCAGACCTCTAGTCTACAGTAACAGGATATTTCAGGGGGGCAGACCTCTAGTCTACAGTAACAGGATATTTCAGGGGGGGCAGACCTCTAGTCTACAGTAACAGGATATTTCAGGGGTACAGACCTCTAGTCTACAGTAACAGGATATTTCAGGGGGGGCAGACCTCTAGTCTACAGTAACAGGATATTTCAGGGGGGGCAGACCTCTAGTCTACAGTAACAGGATATTTCAGGGGTACAGACCTCTAGTCTACAGTAACAGGATATTTCAGGGGGGCAGACCTCTAGTCTACAGTAACAGGATATTTCAGGGGTACAGACCTCTAGTCTACAGTAACAGGATATTTCAGGGGGGGCAGACCTCTAGTCTACAGTAACAGGATATTTCAGGGGTACAGACCTCTAGTCTCCAGTAACAGGATATTTCAGGGGGGCAGACCTCTAGTCTACAGTAACAGGATATTTCAGGTCTAGGGGGGCAGACCTCTAGTCTACAGTAACAGGATATTTCAGGGGGGGCAGACCTCTAGTCTACAGTAACAGGATATTTCAGGGGGGGCAGACCTCTAGTCTACAGTAACAGGATATTTCAGGGGGGCAGACCTCTAGTCTACAGTAACAGGATATTTCAGGGGGGCAGACCTCTAGTCTACAGTAACAGGATATTTCAGGGGGGGCAGACCTCTAGTCTACAGTAACAGGATATTTCAGGGGGGGCAGACCTCTAGTCTACAGTAACAGGATATTTCAGGGGGGGCAGACCTCTAGTCTAGTAAAGGATATTTCTATTTCAGGGGTACAGACCTAACAGTAACAGGATATTTCAGGGGGGGCAGACCTCTAGTCTACAGTAACAGGATATTTCAGGGGGGGCAGACCTCTAGTCTACAGTAACAGGATATTTCAGGGGGGGGGCAGACCTCTAGTCTACAGTAACAGGATATTTCAGGGGGGGGCAGACCTCTAGTCTACAGTAACAGGATATTTCAGGGGTACAGACCTCTAGTCTACAGTAACAGGATATTTCAGGGGGGGCAGACCTCTAGTCTACAGTAACAGGATATTTCAGACCTCTAGTCTACAGGGATATTTCAGGGGTACAGACCTCTAGTCTACAGTAACAGGATATTTCAGGGGTACAGACCTCTAGTCTACAGTAACAGGATATTTCAGGGGGGGGGGACCTCTAGTCTACAGTAACAGGATATTTCAGGGGGGGCAGACCTCTAGTCTAGAGTAACAGGATATTTCAGGGGGGCAGACCTCTAGTCTACAGTAACAGGATATTTCAGGGGGGCAGACCTCTAGTCTACAGTAACAGGATATTTCAGGGGGGGCAGACCTCTAGTCTACAGTAACAGGATATTTCAGGGGTACAGACCTCTAGTCTACAGTAACAGGATATTTCAGGGGTACAGACCTCTAGTCTCCAGTAACAGGAATTTCAGACCCTCTAGTCTACAGTAACAGGATATTTCAGGGGGGGCAGACCTCTAGTCTACAGTAACAGGATATTTCACAGGGGTACAGACCTCTAGTCTACAGTAACAGGATATTCAGGGGGGGGGGCAGACCTCAGGGGATATTTCAGGGGGGGCAGACCTCTAGTCTACAGTAACAGGATATTTCAGGGGGGGGCAGACCTCTAGTCTACAGTAACAGGATATTTCAGGGGTACAGACCTCTAGTCTACAGTAACAGGATATTTCAGGGGGGGCAGACCTCTAGTCTACAGTAACAGGATATTTCAGGGGGGGCAGACCTCTAGTCTAGTAACAGGATATTTCAGGGGGGGCAGACCTCTAGTCTCCAGTAACAGGATATTTCAGGGGGGGCAGACCTCTAGTCTCCAGTAACAGGATATTTCAGGGGTGGCAGACCTCTAGTCTACAGTAACAGGATATTTCAGGGGGGCAGACCTCTAGTCTACAGTAACAGGATATTTCAGGGGGGGCAGACCTCTAGTCTACAGTAACAGGGGGGGGGCAGACCTCTAGTCTACAGTAACAGGATATTTCAGGGGCAGACCTCTAGTCTACAGTAACAGGATATTTCAGGGGTACAGACCTCTAGTCTACAGTAACAGGATATTTCAGGGGGGCAGACCTCTAGTCTACAGTAACAGGATATTTCAGGGGTACAGACCTCTAGTCTACAGTAACAGGATATTTCAGGGGGGGCAGACCTCTAGTCTACAGTAACAGGATATTTCAGGGGGGGGGGGGCAGACCTCTAGTCTACAGTAACAGGATATTTCAGGGGGGGCAGACCTCTAGTCTACAGTAACAGGATATTTCAGGGGGGGCAGACCTCTAGTCTCCAGTAACAGGATATTTCAGGGGGGGCACAGACCTCTAGTCTACAGTAACAGGATATTTCAGGGTACAGACCTCTAGTCTACAGTAACAGGATATTTCAGGGGTACAGACCTCTAGTCTACAGTAACAGGATATTTCAGGGGGGGGCAGACAGTAACAGGATATTTCAGGGGGGGGGCAGACCTCTAGTCTACAGTAACAGGATATTTCAGGGGGGCAGACCTCTAGTCTACAGTAACAGGATATTTCAGGGGGGGCAGACCTCTAGTCTACAGTAACAGGATATTTCAGGGGGGCAGACCTCTAGTCTACAGTAACAGGATATTTACAGGGTAACAGGATATTTCAGGGGTAGACCTCTAGTCTACAGTAACAGGATATTTCAGGGGTACAGACCTCTAGTCTACAGTAACAGGATATTTCAGGGGGGGCAGACCTCTAGTCTACAGTAACAGGATATTTCAGGGGGGCAGACCTCTAGTCTACAGTAACAGGATATTTCAGGGGGGGCAGACCTCTAGTCCTCTAGTCTCCAGGTAACAGGATATTTCAGGGGGGGCAGACCTCTAGTCTACAGTAACAGGATATTTCAGGGGGGGCAGACCTCTAGTCTACAGTAACAGGATATTTCAGGGGGGGGCAGACCTCTAGTCTACAGTAACAGGATATTTCAGGGGGGGCAGACCTCTAGTCTACAGTAACAGGATATTTCAGGGGGGGCAGACCTCTAGTCTACAGTAACAGGATATTTCAGGGGGGGGAGACCTCTAGTCTACAGTAACAGGATATTTCAGGGGGGCAGACCTCTAGTCTACCAGTAACAGGATATTTCAGGGGGGGCAGACCTCTAGTCTACAGTAACAGGATATTTCAGGGGGGGGCAGACCTCTAGTCTACAGTAACAGGATATTTCAGGGGGGGACAGACCTCTAGTCTCCAGTAACAGGATATTTCAGGGGTACAGACCTCTAGTCTCCAGTAACAGGATATTTCAGGGGTACAGACCTCTAGTCTACAGTAACAGGATATTTCAGGGGTACAGACCTCTAGTCTACAGTAACAGGATATTTCAGGGGGGGCAGACCTCTAGTCTACAGTAACAGGATATTTTCAGGGGGGGGGGGGGGGGGGATATTTCAGACCTCTAGTCTACAGTAACAGGATATTTCAGGGGGGGGGGGGCAGACCTCTAGTCTACAGTAACAGGATATTTCAGGGGGGGCAGACCTCTAGTCTACAGTAACAGGATATTTCAGGGGGGGCAGACCTCTAGTCTACAGTAACAGGATATTTCAGGGGGGGCAGACCTATAGTCTACAGTAACAGGATATTTCAGGGGGGGCAGACCTCTAGTCTACAGTAACAGGATATTTCAGGGGGGGCAGACCTCTAGTCTCCAGTAACAGGATATTTCAGGGGGGGCAGACCTCTAGTCTACAGTAACAGGATATTTCAGGGGGGGCAGACCTCTAGTCTACAGTAACAGGATATTTCAGGGGGGGCAGACCTCTAGTCTACAGTAACAGGATATTTCAGGGGGGGCAGACCTCTAGTCTACAGTAACAGGATATTTCAGGGGGGGCAGACCTCTAGTCTACAGTAACAGGATATTTCAGGGGTACAGACCTCTAGTCTACAGTAACAGGATATTTCAGGGGGGGGGGGCAGACCTCTAGTCTACAGTAACAGGATATTTCAGGGGGGGCAGACCTCTAGTCTACAGTAACAGGATATTTCATGGGGGGCAGACCTCTAGTCTACAGTAACAGGATATTTCAGGGGGGGCAGACCTCTAGTCTACAGTAACAGGATATTTCAGGGGGGGGGGGCAGACCTCTAGTCTACAGTAACAGGATATTTCAGGGGGGGCAGACCTCTAGTCTACAGTAACAGGATATTTCAGGGGGGGCAGACCTCTAGTCTACAGTAACAGGATATTTCAGGGGGGGCAGACCTCTAGTCTCCAGTAACAGGATATTTCAGGGGTAGACCTCTAGTCTCCAGTAACAGGATATTTCAGGGGGGGCAGACCTCTAGTCTACAGTAACAGGATATTTCAGGGGGGGGCAGACCTCTAGTCTACAGTAACAGGATATTTCAGGGGGGGGGGCAGACCTCTAGTCTACAGTAACAGGATATTTCAGGGGGGGGGGGGGCAGACCTCTAGTCTACAGTAACAGGATATTTCAGGGGGGCAGACCTCTAGTCTACAGTAACAGGATATTTCAGGGGGGCAGACCTCTAGTCTACAGTAACAGGATATTTCAGGGGGGGCAGACCTCTAGTCTACAGTAACAGGATATTTCAGGGGGGGCAGACCTCTAGTCTACAGTAACAGGATATTTCAGGGGGGCAGACCTCTAGTCTCCAGTAACAGGATATTTCAGGGGTACAGACCTCTAGTCTACAGTAACAGGATATTTCAGGGGGGCAGACCTCTAGTCTCCAGTAACAGGATATTTCATGGGGGGCAGACCTCTAGTCTACAGTAACAGGATATTTCAGGGGGGGGCAGACCTCTAGTCTACAGTAACAGGATATTTCAGGGGGGGGGGCAGACCTCTAGTCTACAGTAACAGGATATTTCAGGGGGGGGCAGACCTCTAGTCTACAGTAACAGGATATTTCAGGGGTACAGACCTCTAGTCTACAGTAACAGGATATTTCAGGGGTACAGACCTCTAGTCTACAGTAACAGGATATTTCAGGGGGGGGCAGACCTCTAGTCTACAGTAACAGGATATTTCAGGGGGGGCAGACCTCTAGTCTACAGTAACAGGATATTTCAGGGGGGGCAGACCTCTAGTCTCCAGTAACAGGATATTTCAGGGGGGGCAGACCTCTAGTCTACAGTAACAGGATATTTCAGGGGTACAGACCTCTAGTCTACAGTAACAGGATATTTCAGGGGTACAGACCTCTAGTCTACAGTAACAGGATATTTCAGGGGGTACAGACCTCTAGTCTACAGTAACAGGATATTTCAGGGGGGGCAGACCTCTAGTCTACAGTAACAGGATATTTCAGGGGGGGGGGGGCAGACCTCTAGTCTACAGTAACAGGATATTTCAGGGGGGGCAGACCTCTAGTCTACAGTAACAGGATATTTCAGGGGGGGCAGACCTCTAGTCTACAGTAACAGGATATTTCAGGGGGGGGCAGACCTCTAGTCTCCAGTAACAGGATATTTCATGGGGGGCAGACCTCTAGTCTCCAGTAACAGGATATTTCAGGGGGGGGCAGACCTCTAGTCTCCAGTAACAGGATATTTCAGGGGGGCAGACCTCTAGTCTCCAGTAACAGGATATTTCAGGGGGGGCAGACCTCTAGTCTCCAGTAACAGGATATTTCAGGGGTACAGACCTCTAGTCTACAGTAACAGGATATTTCATGGGGGGCAGACCTCTAGTCTACAGTAACAGGATATTTCAGGGGGGGCAGACCTCTAGTCTACAGTAACAGGATATTTCAGGGGGGGCAGACCTCTAGTCTCCAGTAACAGGATATTTCATGGGGGGCAGACCTCTAGTCTACAGTAAACAGGATATTTCAGGGGGGGGGGGGGCAGACCTCTAGTCTACAGTAACAGGATATTTCAGGGGGGGGGGGGCAGACCTCTAGTCTACAGTAACAGGATATTTCAGGGGGGGGCAGACCTCTAGTCTACAGTAACAGGATATTTCAGGGGTACAGACCTCTAGTCTACAGTAACAGGATATTTCAGGGGTACAGACCTCTAGTCTACAGTAACAGGATATTTCAGGGGTACAGACCTCTAGTCTACAGTAACAGGATATTTCAGGGGGGCAGACCTCTAGTCTCCAGTAACAGGATATTTCAGGGGGGGGGGGGGGGCACCTCTAGTCTACAGTAACAGGATATTTCAGGGGGGGGGGGGGGCAGACCTCTAGTCTACAGTAACAGGATATTTCAGGGGGGGCAGACCTCTAGTCTACAGTAACAGGATATTTCAGGGGGGGCAGACCTCTAGTCTACAGTAACAGGATATTTCAGGGGGGGCAGACCTCTAGTCTACAGTAACAGGATATTTCAGGGGGGGCAGACCTCTAGTCTACAGTAACAGGATATTTCATGGGGGGGGACCTCTAGTCTCCAGTAACAGGATATTTCATGGGGGGCAGACCTCTAGTCTCCAGTAACAGGATATTTTCAGGGGTACAGCAGACCTCTAGTCTACAGTAACAGGATATTTCAGGGGGGGCAGACCTCTAGTCTACAGTAACAGGATATTTCAGGGGGGGAAGACCTCTAGTCTACAGTAACAGGATATTTCAGGGGGGGGCAGACCTCTAGTCTACAGTAACAGGATATTTCAGGGGGACAGACCTCTAGTCTACAGTAACAGGATATTTCAGGGGGGGGGGCAGACCTCTAGTCTACAGTAACAGGATATTTCAGGGGGGGCAGACCTCTAGTCTACAGTAACAGGATATTTCATGGGGGGCAGACCTCTAGTCTCCAGTAACAGGATATTTCATGGGGGGCAGACCTCTAGTCTACAGTAACAGGATATTTCAGGGGGGGGGGACAGACTCTAGTCTACAGTAACAGGATATTTCAGGGGGGGCAGACCTCTAGTCTACAGTAACAGGATATTTCAGGGGTGGGCAGACCTCTAGTCTACAGTAACAGGATATTTCAGGGGGGGCAGACCTCTAGTCTCCAGTAACAGGATATTTCAGGGGGGACAGACCTCTAGTCTACAGTAACAGGATATTTCAGGGGGGGCAGACCTCTAGTCTACAGTAACAGGATATTTCAGGGGGGGCAGACCTCTAGTCTACAGTAACAGGATATTTCAGGGGGGGGGCAGACCTCTAGTCTACAGTAACAGGATATTTCAGGGGGGGCAGACCTCTAGTCTACAGTAACAGGATATTTCAGGGGGGGCAGACCTCTAGTCTACAGTAACAGGATATTTCAGGGGGGGCAGACCTCTAGTCTACAGTAACAGGATATTTCAGGGGGGGCAGACCTCTAGTCTACAGTAACAGGATATTTCAGGGGGGGCAGACCTCTAGTCTACAGTAACAGGATATTTCAGGGGGGCAGACCTCTAGTCTACAGTAACAGGATATTTCAGGGGTACAGACCTCTAGTCTACAGTAACAGGATATTTCAGGGGGGGGCAGACCTCTAGTCTACAGTAACAGGATATTTCATGGGGGGGCAGACCTCTAGTCTACAGTAACAGGATATTTCAGGGGGGGGGCAGACCTCTAGTCTACAGTAACAGGATATTTCAGGGGGGGGGCAGACCTCTAGTCTACAGTAACAGGATATTTCAGGGGGGGGCAGACCTCTAGTCTACAGTAACAGGATATTTCAGGGGGTACAGACCTCTAGTCTACAGTAACAGGATATTTCAGGGGTACAGACCTCTAGTCTACAGTAACAGGATATTTCAGGGGGGGCAGACCTCTAGTCTACAGTAACAGGATATTTCAGGGGGGGCAGACCTCTAGTCTACAGTAACAGGATATTTCAGGGGGGGGCAGACCTCTAGTCTCCAGTAACAGGATATTTCAGGGGGGGCAGACCTCTAGTCTCCAGTAACAGGATATTTCAGGGGTACAGACCTCTAGTCTACAGTAACAGGATATTTCAGGGGTACAGACCTCTAGTCTACAGTAAACAGGATATTTCAGGGGTACAGACCTCTAGTCTACAGTAACAGGATATTTCAGGGGGGGCAGACCTCTAGTCTACAGTAACAGGATATTTCAGGGGGGGGGGGCAGACCTCTAGTCTACAGTAACAGGATATTTCAGGGGGGGGCAGACCTCTAGTCTACAGTAACAGGATATTTCAGGGGGGGCAGACCTCTAGTCTACAGTAACAGGATATTTCAGGGGGGGCAGACCTCTAGTCTCCAGTAACAGGATATTTCATGGGGGGCAGACCTCTAGTCTCCAGTAACAGGATATTTCAGGGGTACAGACCTCTAGTCTCCAGTAACAGGATATTTCAGGGGGGGCAGACCTCTAGTCTCCAGTAACAGGATATTTCAGGGGGGGCAGACCTCTAGTCTCCAGTAACAGGATATTTCAGGGGGGGCAGACCTCTAGTCTACAGTAACAGGATATTTCAGGGGGGGGCAGACCTCTAGTCTACAGTAACAGGATATTTCAGGGGTACAGACCTCTAGTCTACAGTAACAGGATATTTCAGGGGTACAGACCTCTAGTCTACAGTAACAGGATATTTCAGGGGGGGCAGACCTCTAGTCTACAGTAACAGGATATTTCAGGGGTACAGACCTCTAGTCTACAGTAACAGGATATTTCAGGGGGGGGGGGCAGACCTCTAGTCTACAGTAACAGGATATTTCAGGGGTACAGACCTCTAGTCTACAGTAACAGGATATTTCAGGGGTACAGACCTCTAGTCTACAGTAACAGGATATTTCAGGGGGGGGGGCAGACCTCTAGTCTCCAGTAACAGGATATTTCAGGGGGGGCAGACCTCTAGTCTCCAGTAACAGGATATTTCAGGGGTACAGACCTCTAGTCTACAGTAACAGGATATTTCAGGGGGGGCAGACCTCTAGTCTACAGTAACAGGATATTTCATGGGGGGCAGACCTCTAGTCTCCAGTAACAGGATATTTCAGGGGGGGGCAGACCTCTAGTCTACAGTAACAGGATATTTCAGGGGGGGGGGCAGACCTCTAGTCTACAGTAACAGGATATTTCAGGGGTACAGACCTCTAGTCTCCAGTAACAGGATATTTCAGGGGTACAGACCTCTAGTCTCAGTAACAGGATATTTCAGGGGATACAGACCTCTAGTCTCCAGTAACAAGATATTTCAGGGGGGGGGGGGGGGCAGACCTCTAGTCTACAGTAACAGGATATTTCATGGGGGGCAGACCTCTAGTCTCCAGTAACAGGATATTTCAGGGGGGGCAGACCTCTAGTCTCCAGTAACAGGATATTTCAGGGGGGCAGACCTCTAGTCTACAGTAACAGGATATTTCAGGGGGGGCAGACCTCTAGTCTAGAGTAACAGGATATTTCAGGGGGGGCAGACCTCTAGTCTACAGTAACAGGATATTTCAGGGGGGGCAGACCTCTAGTCTCCAGTAACAGGATATTTCATGGGGGGCAGACCTCTAGTCTCCAGTAACAGGATATTTCAGGGGGGGGGGGCAGACCTCTAGTCTACAGTAACAGGATATTTCAGGGGGGGCAGACCTCTAGTCTACAGTAACAGGATATTTCAGGGGGGCAGACCTCTAGTCTCCAGTAACAGGATATTTCAGGGGGGCAGACCTCTAGTCTCCAGTAACAGCATATTTCAGGGGTACAGACCTCTAGTCTACAGTAACAGGATATTTCAGGGGTACAGACCTCTAGTCTACAGTAACAGGATATTTCAGGGGTACAGACCTCTAGTCTACAGTAACAGGATATTTCAGGGGGGGCAGACCTCTAGTCTACAGTAACAGGATATTTCAGGGGGGGGGGCAGACCTCTAGTCTACAGTAACAGGATATTTCAGGGGGGGCAGACCTCTAGTCTACAGTAACAGGATATTTCAGGGGGGGCAGACCTCTAGTCTACAGTAACAGGATATTTCAGGGGGGGGCAGACCTCTAGTCTACAGTAACAGGATATTTCAGGGGGGGGCAGACCTCTAATCTATAGTAACAGGATATTTCAGGGGGGCAGACCTCTAGTCTACAGTAACAGGATATTTCATGGGGGGCAGACCTCTAGTCTACAGTAACAGGATATTTCAGGGGGGCAGACCTCTAGTCTACCAGTAAACAGGATATTTCAGGGGTACAGACCTCTAGTCTACAGTAACAGGATATTTCAGGGGGGGGGGGCAGACCTCTAGTCTACAGTAACAGGATATTTCAGGGGGGGGCAGACCTCTAGTCTACAGTAACAGGATATTTCAGGGGGGGCAGACCTCTAGTCTACAGTAACAGGATATTTCAGGGGGGGCAGACCTCTAGTCTACAGTAACAGGATATTTCAGGGGGGGGGGGGGGGCAGACCTCTAGTCTACAGTAACAGGAATATTCAGGGGGGGCAGACCTCTAGTCTACAGTAACAGGATATTTCAGGGGGGGGCAGACCTCTAGTCTACAGTAACAGGATATTTCAGGGGGGCAGACCTCTAGTCTACAGTAACAGGATATTTCAGGGGGGGCAGACCTCTAGTCTCCAGTAACAGGATATTTCAGGGGGGGCAGACCTCTAGTCTACAGTAACAGGATATTTCAGGGGGGGCAGACCTCTAGTCTACAGTAACAGGATATTTCATGGGGGGCAGACCTCTAGTCTACAGTAAACAGGATATTTCAGGGGGGGCAGACCTCTAGTCTCCAGTAACAGGATATTTCAGGGGGGGCAGACCTCTAGTCTCCAGTAACAGGATATTCAGGGGGGCAGACCTCTAGTCTCCAGTAACAGGATATTTCATGGGGGGCAGACCTCTAGTCTCCAGTAACAGGATATTTCAGGGGGGGGCAGACCTCTAGTCTACAGTAACAGGATATTTCAGGGGGGGGCAGACCTCTAGTCTACAGTAACAGGATATTTCAGGGGGGGGCAGACCTCTAGTCTACAGTAACAGGATATTTCAGGGGTACAGACCTCTAGTCTCCAGTAACAGGATATTTCAGGGGGGGCAGACCTCTAGTCTACAGTAACAGGATATTTCAGGGGGGGCAGACCTCTAGTCTACAGTAACAGGATATTTCAGGGGGGGCAGACCTCTAGTCTACAGTAACAGGATATTTCAGGGGTACAGACCTCTAGTCTCCAGAACAGGATATTTCAGGGGTACAGACCTCTAGTCTACAGTAACAGGATATTTCAGGGGGGGCAGACATCTAGTCTACATTAACAGGATATTTCAGGGGGTACAGACCTCTAGTCTCCAGTAACAGGATATTTCAGGGGTACAGACCTCTAGTCTACAGTAACAGGATATTTCAGGGGTACAGACCTCTAGTCTACAGTAACAGGATATTTCAGGGGTACAGACCTCTAGTCTACAGTAACAGGATATTTCAGGGGTACAGACCTCTAGTCTACAGTAACAGGATATTTCAGGGTGGGGGGGCATACCTCTAGTCTCCAGTACAGGATATTTTCAGGGGGGTTGTAAAGACCTCTAGTCTACAGTAACAGGATATTTCAGGGGTACAGACCTCTAGTCTACAGTAACAGGATATTTCAGGGGTGGCACGTGAAGGGAAGGTGGGTGGTCGGGTGGGGGTATGAATAAGTGACTGACAGACAGAAGGGTTGTAAAACACCACACTCATCTCACTCTCTGTCATCTCTCTCTCTCTCCTCTGTCTCTCTCTCTGTCTCTCTCTCTCTCTTTCTCTCTCTCTCTCTCTCTCTCAAACCCCCCCTCCGAAATGACATTCAGAACCTCTCTCCTCTCCTGTAGATTTTGGTCTCAGTAACTGTGCAGGAATCCTGGGTTATTCAGACCCGTTCAGTACCCAGTGTGGGAGCCCAGCCTATGCTGCTCCAGAACTACTGTCCCGCAAGAAGTACGGACCCAAGGTGGACGTCTGGTCCATGTGAGTACACAAACCACACAACTGAAAGGTTTTACACACAACAGTTTACAACATACACGTTTCATGTCAACAGTTTACAACATACACGTTTCATGTCAACAGTTTACAACATAAATATTCTAGACTGTAAACAGTCAACCTTATTTAAATCAGATTAAAACCCTTCTGGACTGTAAACAGTAGATTGTATTTCTCTCT
>CM072227.1:57501664-57616664 GCA_036851935.1 Coregonus suidteri | reverse complement strand
TGACCTGCCCCTTGACCAGCCGCTTGACCAGCCCCTTGACCTTCCCCTGACCTTCCCTTGACCTTCCCCTTGACCAGCCGCTTGACCTGCCCCTTGACCTTCCCCTTGACCTGCCCCTTGACCAGCCCCTTGACCAGCCCATTGACCAGCCCCTTGACCTGCCCCTTGACCAACCGCTTGACCTTCCCCTTGACCAGCCCCTTGACCAGCCGCTTGACCTTCCCACTGACCTTCCCTCTTGACCTTCCCCTTGACCTGCCCCTTGACCAGCCCCTTGACCAGCCCCTTGACCAGCCCCTTGACCTGCCCCTTGACCTTCCCCTTGACCTTCCCCTTGACCTGCCCCTTGACCTTCCCATTGACCTTCCCCTTGACCTGCCCCTTGACCTGCCCCTTGACCAGCCCCTTGACCAGCCCCTTGACCAGCCCCTTGACCTGCCCCTTGACCTGCCCCTTGACCTTCCCCTTGACCTTCCCCTTGACCAGCCCCTTGACCAGCCCCTTGACCAGCCCCTTGACCAGCCCCTTGACCAGCCCCTTGACCTGCCCCTTGACCTGGAAGGCGTATAAACTCACAGATGTATTTTGTTGAGCTCAGATCCATCATGGCTTCATCTCTCCAAGGAACAACTGCTGCTGATGGTACAAATGTTGACCTCTTTGGTCGAGTTTTAAATGCATTGCGACAACACATGGCCTTACCGAGGTCCATACAGACATAAATACGTGCAACTTTGTCTAGACGGACCGAAGCTCCCATCCGCTCTGAGCAAGCAGCTCATATAGTAACATTAGGTATCAGAGGAGGGCAAGAAGACGACAAGAAGCTAGCGTTAGCACCTGCCATGGCCAATCGTCCGATTTGGACCTGGTGGGAAAACATTGTTGGAAACTTCACCGAAGTGGACTGGGTGAGAAACTTCAGGATGAATAACATAGACTTTGAACACTCTTTGTAGTGAGTTGCGGCCACTTCTTGAGCTCACCGACACTCGGTTGAGCGTCGCAGTGCCAGTGAGGAAACGTGTTGCTATTGCGGTGTGGTGGCTGGCTACAGGCTCTATTTTCAGATGCATCGCACACAAGTTTGGTGTCAGTGAGTGCTTTCGTCTGTTCGACCCTTCACAATGTATGTTTTGCAATTGAGCTCAAGTTGAAGGACAAATACACTGTGTTTCCATCCGGAGATGCACTGAGGGATACCATCCGGAGATTCAGGCAACTTGCCAAAGGATTCCCTCAATGTGTAGGTACCATATACCCATCATAAAGCCCACCACTCGACAGTCACACAGACTACTTCAATCAGAAGGGATGGCGTTAGATTATTCTACAAGGGACAGTAAAGCTACAAAAACAATACTAGCCTATGGCAATTCAAGAGTACTGGCCAATTAAGTAGCTTAATATTAAATGAATGGTAACTCAACATCAGTCTTAACTCTAATGTAATATCAATGCTGTGTGACTGATAACAAAAAAAAAAAACTATTTCCAATACAGGTTCATGGACACAAGCACTTCAATTTTTGACTCAGTAGTGCCAGAATGACTGTGGCGTCGGCAGGCTAACAGGAAGGGGGCGGTGAGCCAGGGTGACTACTGAAACAGATGGGCACATAAGCATGGTGTCACCCATTGTGACCTTCTACATTTACATTTGAGTCATTTAGCAGACGCTCTTATCCAGAGCGACTTACAGGAGCAATTAGGGTTAAGTGCCCAAGGCACATTGACAGATTTTTCACCTAGTCGGCTCAGGGTTTAGAACCAGCGACCTTTCGGTTACTGGCACAACGCTCTTAACCACTAAGCTACCTGCCGCCTTCTCTGTTCTGTTTAAGTTCCAAGATGGCGCCGGCAGAGAGGGCTGCCTTGCTTCCAGTCCTTAGGAAACTTTGCAGTATTATGTTTTTTTATGTATTATTTCTTACATTGTTATCACAGAAAATTGTTTTTACATACAGCCGGGAAGAACTATTGGTTATCAGAGTGGCGTCAACTAACCAGCACTACGACTTTCCCGAAGTGGATCATTTGTTCGCACCACACAGGGCATTTGAACTGATTCCAGAGGCCAAACCAAAACAACGGCGCCGGAGGAGAGGCAGCCGGAGCAGTCTCCTAGTCAGACTTAGGAGGCGCGCACACCACCCATCGCTTCAGAGTATATTACTCGCTAATGTCCATTCCCTAGACAACAAAGTGGACGAGATCAGGCCAAGGGTTGCCTTCCAGAGAGACATCCTCTGTTTCACGGAAACATGGCTCTCTCAGGATATACTGTCCCCGTCCATACAGCCATCTGGGTTCTCAGTACATCGCGCAGACAGGAATAAATATCTCTCCGGGAAGCAGAAGGGCGGAGGTGTGTGTTTCATGATTAACGACTCATGGTATAATTGTAGTAACATACAGGAACTCAAGTCCTTCTGTTCACCCGACCTAGAATTCCTCACAATCAAATGCCGACCGTATTATCTCCCAAGAGAATTCTCTTTGGTTATAGTCACGGCCGTGTATATCCCCCTCAAGCCGATACCACGACAGCCCTCAAAGAACTTCACTGGACTTTATGCAAACTGGAAACCATATATCCTGAGGCTGCATTTATTATAGCTTGGGATTTTAACAAAGCAAATTTGAGAAAAAGGCTACCTAAATTCTATCAGCATATTGACTGTAGCACTCGCGCTGGTAAAACACTGGACCATTGTTACACTAATTTCCGCTATGCATACAAGGCCCTCCCCCGCCCTCCTTTCGGCAAATCTGACCACGACTCCATTTTGCTCCTCCCTTCCTATAGGCAGAAACTCAAACAGGAATCCACGCTTCAAGATTGTTTTGATCACGCGGACTGGGATATGTTCCGGGTAGCCTCTGAGAATAATACAGATGTATACGCTGATTCGGTGAGTGGGTTTATAAGGAAGTGTATAGGAGATGTCGTACCCACTGTGACTATTAAAACCTACCCTAACCAGAAACCATGGATAGATGGCAGCATTCGCGAAAAACTGAAAACACGAACCACCGCATTTAACCATGTCAAGGTGACGGGGAATATGGCAGAATACAAACAGAGTAGTTATTCCCTCCGCAAGGTAATCAAACAGACAAAACATCAATATCGAGAAAAAGTGGAGTCGCAAATCAACGGCTCAGACACGAGACGTATGTGGCAGGGTTTACAGACAATCACGGACTACAATAGGAAAACCAGCCATGTCGCGGACACCGAATTCTTGCTGCCAGACAAGCTAAACAAGTTCTTTACATTTACATTTTACATTTTAGTCATTTAGCAGACGCTCTTATCCAGAGCGACTTACAGTTAGTTTTTATTTTTATTTTATTTATCCTTATTTATTTATTTTTCATACTGGCCCCCCGTGGGAATCGAACCCACAACCCTGGCGTTGCAAACACCATGCTCTACCAACTAAGCTACATCCCTGCCGGCCATTCCCTCCCCTACCCTGGACGACGCTGGGCCAATTGTGCGCCGCCCCATGAGTCTCCCGGTCGCTGCCGGCTACGACAGAGCCTGGATTCGAACCAGGATCTCTAGTGGCACAGCTAGCACTGCGTACAGCTAGCACATAACCAAGTGGGAAGGTGGTAATTACCCGTTGTGAAGTCATAAATACCAGTTGGGTACATTCACGTTTTGAACTGGGAAATACACAAACATGGATGTCATTAGAATGCTTGTGATTGTTTTTCTCAGTTGCTGCCCATAAAAATTATATCCAGAGCTGCTTTCACTTTCTAAGTCAAAATAAATATGAACAGAATGAATTTTGTATCAAAATTTTGTATTTAGTTCTTACCATGAACAACAACTGCTGAAGATGCCGTCATGCTTGCAGTCTTTTTTTGTTGACAGTGATGTCAGAGGTGCAAGTGGGAAACTCAGTGCATGGGGATGATAGACTAGTTTCCCTAGTTACCAGTTGAAGGGCCTTTCAACTGGATTCTTCCCAGTTGTATGTGGTAAATATTACCACCTTCACGAACGCAGCATCAGGTTAGTTACAACTGGGGTTGGAGCGAAAACATACATGAGGGCAGCTCTCCAGGAACAGGGTTGGATAGCCTTGCTCTGATGCATTCTCTTCATACATTTTTCTCTAATAAGACAGCACAATGGTATTAGTCTACTGTAGTTGTCTTTCACACACTTAGTAACCAACAGGCAGAACTTAACACGCAGCTGTATGTTAGCACTTGATGCTACTAAACGGGAGATTCAATGCACCTGCGTGTTAAGAGAAGCTTGCCTTCAACCAAAAACCCACAAGAATAAACCCGCAGATCAGTTGATCTCATGTTGTTACCGTGGTTACCAGACATCTGCATCTAGGCTATCTACTCCCGCCCCCAATGAAATATCGACCCGTAAGGAACATTAGAAATCAGAAGGCTGGTAAATAATTTAAAATGCGTATTGTAAGAATTTTAGGGCTGCCAAACAATTAAATTTTTTTATTGAGTTAATCACGGGATTTCCTGTGATTAATCACGATTAATGGAAAATTAGGAATTTGCTCAAATTAAGCTGTAATTTAAGATTTTCTTAATACAAAAAAGCTTTACAAGAATATTGATGTCTTGATTTTGTCCAATGTAACGGTTAGCAAAATCAGGTAAATTGATAAAGCACACTTTCTTTAACCCAAATTTCAACTTGTTTTGACATCGCATTGTTGTTTTTAGCTGTATAAATTATGTATTTTTGATGTTTTCAGTGTACTTTGTACGCTTTCAGACAATGCGATTAATCATATAAACATATCAATATAACTAGAATATAATTTGTGTCATCTGAAATACCTTGATTAGATTATATTAACTCAATCATGATTGTCTTGATTTTGTTACACATTTTAGATGTGGACAGTTCAGGGATATTTTAGCCATTCGTAATTACACAAGTTGCAATTAATGGATGACATAGTTTGGAAATGAAAACGTAATGAGTGCACCAACATGAGTTTTCCATTCACATAACCGATTTATTGCCACAGTATAATTGATGTCTTAAACAAGAAATTACTTTATTGTAGTTGTACTGAATGATTATCAAATAGTTAAAATCACCCCTTAGTCTGCTCGATTACCAGGTTTTTATTTCTACAGAAAGATAATACCCTGTATATTGTAAAATATTGGGAGAAAGCAGGACTATTGAGATCAGCTGTGCGGGTGATCTTAACACTGGAGATAAAATGGTGGCCAACAGACCCGTATTGTTCATTTCCACCCCGAAATGGTCTCAGGTAGACTGTACATCTTATAGAGGAGGTCTGTTTTGGTGTGATAAGAGACTGTGTGTAGAGGGTTAGTAGGAGAACAGCGCCAGTCAGTCTCAGACTACAGGAGGCTCTGGTTCTGCTCTCTGGTTCTGGAGCCATCCTGGTCCTGAATGGCTGGGCTACTCGCTCCCACTGGGTGAGTGCAGCCTGGCGGGCCCCCATCCCACTGTCCTGGCCCTCTCAGACGGTACTGGGCCCCAGCAGCACACGCAGCTCCACACCAGGCTCCCTCAGCAGCAACCCTAGGAGGTTGGGTCGAACCCCTAACTCCTCTGCCATGGAGTCAAGATAGGGGATATGGTCCACCTGGAGAGGGTGCCGCTCCAAACAGGTGCTGGTGTCTCTCTTTATGTCCTGCAGCATGGAGGGCAGTGTTAGTAACCCTTTAAAGACCTGGGTGGCCCAGCGGGCCTGCATCTCAGCCAGAGGGTTGATGGCTCCCAGGTTACAGATGAAGCCCACTACGGCCAGACTGGGCCGGGCCAGCCCCAGGGGGAACACATGACGGTACAGACACAGGCTTTGAGGATAACACAGTGCCACCGACGCGGCCCGCTACCAAGGACTGCGGGCTCTCCTTCTCCGTGGCCAACGTGAGTAAGACGTTTAAACGTGTTAACCCCCGCAAGGCTGCCGGCCCAGACGGCATCCCTAGCCGCGTCCTCAGAGCATGCGCAGACCAGCTGGCTGGTGTGTTTACGGACATATTCAATCTCTCCCTATCCCAGTCTGCTGTCCCCACTTGTTTCAAGATGTCCACCATAGTTCATGTACCCAAGAATGCAAAGGTAACTGAACTAAATGACTATCGCCCCGTAGCACTCACTTCTGTCATCATGAAGTACTTTGAGAGACTAGTCAAGGATCATATCACCTCTACCATACCTACCTGCCACCCTAGACCCACTTCAATTTGCAATTTGGCCCTGGGTCTGAAGCCCGCCCTGTGCAACTTGGTCCTGGACTTCCTGATGGGCCGCCCCCTGGTGGTGAAGGTAGGAAACAACA
This sequence comes from Coregonus suidteri, assembly GCA_036851935.1. Lineage (NCBI taxonomy): Eukaryota > Metazoa > Chordata > Actinopteri > Salmoniformes > Salmonidae > Coregonus > Coregonus suidteri. Next base: position 57,610,335 of record CM072227.1, on the reverse strand, counting down.
CCTCCACTTCGCTGATCCTCTACACAGGGGCCCCACAAGGGTGCGTGCTCAGCCCCCTCCTGTACTCCCTGTGCACCATTGACTGCGTGGCCACGCACACCTCCAACTCAATCATCAAGTTTGCAGATGACACAACAGTAGTAGGCCTGATTATCAACAATGACGAGACCGCCTACAGGGAGGAGGTGAGGGCCCTGGCGGAGAGGTGCCAGGAAAATAACCTCTCCCTCAACATCAACAAAATGAAGGAGCTGATCGACTTCAGGAAACAGCAGAGGGAGCACACCCCTATCCACATCGACGGGACCGCAGTTGAGAAGGGGAAATGATCATTACATTACATTATTGTAGATTTGTTTTGTGTTTACGCTTAATAAAGAATTGTTTGATAACACTGTCTCTTTTTAATTTGTCTTACATCACTCTCTGATAGTCAAGACATGTAGATATTTATTATGGAGGGAGTGTACTGTAAGGTCACTGTGTTTTGGACATTAATGTCACATGACCTGTATTTTAACCTTTATTTAAAGCTTTCTCATGAAAATGGTCCCCTTTCCTTACGTGTCAGAAGGTCCAGAAGGTTCAACTGCTTTAATTTTTGGTTAAATTGTCATCTCTGGAAAAGGCTTAAAGGTTCAAATCTACATACACCATCAGACGTGTAAATATGTGGAATGGCTTGACCGTAGTGTTGGACTTCAACTCACTGAGTTGCAGATGCTTGCAATGGTGTGTATAGCTGGACTTCTGACATCTAAATACTTGCATTGTTTACCTAAATGTTGTTGTTTATCTAAATACTTGCATTGTTTACCATACCACTGAGTATGGATAAAAGCGGTTGAAAAAAAAAAACGGTTGACCAAAAAACTGATTTTAAGAGTATAAATGTAATATCTTAAACATGCAATTCAGTTCAAAACACAGCAACTTAGTGCAAAATATAATACAGTGCAAAAGTTAAAGTAATTGCAAACTGAAACCACATTTTCAAAGTATGTAAAGGTTTAAGTTAAAATTTAGTTAAAAATCAAGTGTGTAAAATATAACACAGTGGAAATCTAAATACTGTAGTATGTAACAAAAACTAGAAAAAGTTGAAAGGCGTTGTGGTGTTGTCTGTTCAGGGTGAAAAGGAAACTACAGCCAATGATAGCTGTTGTTGCTCTGGCTGGTGTTGTCCTTGAGGTGGTGGAGGTCTGTGTTCAGGAGTGCCGCTGTACGCTGGCTGGTGTTGTCCTTGAGGTGGTGGAGGTCTGTGTTCAGGGGTGCTGTTGTTGCTCTGGCTGGTGTTGTCCTTGAGGTGGTGGAGGTCTGTGTTCAGGAGTGCCGCTGTACGCTGGCTGGTGTTGTCCTTGAGGTGGTGGAGGTCTGTGTTCAAGGGTGCCGCTGTACGCTGGCTCGTGTGGGGCCTGCTAGGGAGCAGGGTTGTGGGGAATCAGGCCAGCCCTTTCCAGCCCTTTTTTTTGTTGTTGTAATTTAGCAGACGCTCTTATCCAGAGCGACATACAGTTAGTGAGTGCATACATTTTTCATACTGGCCCGCCGTGGGAATCGAACCCACAACCCTACGCTCTATAATGCCAGAAAAGGTGGTCACAAGCTTCCGTCCTCCTACTGCCTTTCTTGCGACCACACAGCAAATTCACAACGCTCTCTTACATTCTTCCTTGCAGCCTCATTGCTGCGTTGTTCCCACTCCAGATCTCATTGTTCCCACTCCAGATCTCGTTGTTCCCACTCCAGATCTCGTTGTTCCCACTCCAGATCTCATTGTTCCCACTCCAGATCTCGTTGTTCCCACTCCAGATCTCGTTGTTCCCACTCAGATCTCGTTGTTCCCACTCCAGATCTCATTGTTCCCACTCCAGATCTCATTGTTCCCACTCCAGATCTCATTGTTCCCACTCCAGATCTCATTGTTCCCACTCCAGATCTCGTTGTTCCCACTCCAGATCTCATTGTTCCCACTCCAGATCTCATTGTTCCCACTCCAGATCTCATTGTTCCCACTCAGATCTCATTGTTCCCACTCCAGATCTCATTATTCCCACTCCAGATCTCGTTGTACCCACTCCAGATCTCATTGTTCCCACTCCAGATCTCGTTGTTCCCACTCCAGATCTCGTTGTTCCCACTCCAGATCTCATTGTTCCCACTCCAGATCTCATTGTTCCCGCTCCAGATCTCATTGTTCCCACTCCAGATCTCGTTGTACCCACTCCAGATCTCATTGTTCCCACTCCAGATCTCGTTGTTCCCACTCCAGATCTCATTGTTCCCACTCCAGATCTCGTTGTTTGGGGCTAGGGTTGCTGCTGGGCCCAGGGATAGGGTTGCTGCTGGGCACAGGGGTTGCTGCTGGGAACAGGGATAGGGTTGCTGCTGGGAACAGGGATAGGGTTGCTGCTGGACACAGGGCTGGGGTTGCTTCATCAGAGTCTGTGTGGGATAGAGTGATAAGCAAAGTTACCAAACAGGATACATTCACTATGAACAGTGACTTTTGTTAACAAGCAGCTAGCAATCAACGTCAGGTAGTGAAATAGCTTACTAGGTCCTAGTCATTACAAGCATTTGGGTGAGAGTGAAAAGCCAAGTTGACAAACAGGCTAGCAACAATCGTTAACATTATAAACATGAGCTCTGTCAGCAGCCAGCTAGCAGACAATAAAGTGATCATTTCGATTCATATGACTTATAGGTAGCTAGCTGACTGGCTAATACATTAGAACATATCAGTGTACGGGCATCTTTTGTTAGCTACGATGACACAAAGCTGAATTAAAGCACTGGCTCTTCTGCTGCAGTCACCATGGACTCAACAAAATGGGGAGGCATGGAGGAGGCATGGAGGAGACATGGAGGAGGCATGGAGGAGACGTGGAGGAGGCGTGGAGGAGACGTGGAGGAGGCGTGGAGGAGGCGTGGAGGAGACATGGAGGAGGCATGGGGGAGACATGGGGGAGGCATGGAGGAGACATGGGGGAGACATGGAGGAGACATGGAGGAGGCATGGAGGAGGCATGGAGGAGGCATGGAGGAGACATGGAGGAGGCATGGAGGAGACATGGAGGAGGCATGGAGGAGACATGGAGGAGGCATGGAGGAGGCGTGGAGGAGGCGTGGAGGAGGCCTGGAGGAGACGTGGAGGAGACGTGGAGGAGGCATGGAGGAGACATGGATCTGGACATGAGGAGGCATGGAGGAGACATGGAGGAGGTATGGAGGAGACATGGAGGAGACAAGGAGGAGGCATGGAGGAGGCATGGAGGAGACATGGAGGAGACATGGAGGAGGAGGCATGGAGGAGACATGGAGGAGGCATGGAGGAGACATGGAGGAGACATGGAGGAGGCATGGAGGAGACATGGAGGAGACATGGAGGAGGCTGGAGGAGACATGGAGGAGACATGGAGGAGGCTCTTCTGAGGAGGCATGGAGGAGGCATGGAGGAGACATGGAGGAGACATGGAGGAGACATGGAGGAGGCATGAGGAGGCATGGAGGAGGCATGGAGGAGACATGGAGGAGACATGGAGGAGGCATGGAGGAGGCATGGAGGAGGCATGGAGGAGACATGGAGGAGGCATGGAGGAGACATGGCTGGAGACTCTCTCTCTCATGGAGGTTCATCTGGCTGTGTGCCGAGGCATTCATCTAGGTCCCTGTAGAACGGACATGTTGACAGCGCTCCCCAACCCCTCCCCATTTTTCAACTGGTCGTTCAGTACAGCACAGTTTCCGTTCAATTGAACGTTCCAGAACTTTAAAACGTACTGAACGCAGCCCTGCAGTAGTCCAGACCTCGTTGTGTAACATTTGAATATCCCTGGTCTGGGCCATGGAACAGGGGTGCATGTGCATGTTCTGACAGAGAGAACTCAGCCAGAGAACTCAGCCAGAGAACTCAGCCAGAGAACTCAGTCCCAGGTACCCAAAGGACTAGACATGTACAGCATATTATATTTTACTAGAGAGAAGACGATGATCTGAGATAGCTGAGTTGATGAGGTAGTGTTAAAATCTGTGCAGGCTTGTTCAGGGTGCAGCCTCTCACTCCCTAGAGGCACAAGTCACACTCCTCCATTGACCCAATTAACTTAGGCCAAAATATCTCTCCCTCTTTCCCTCGCTCATATTGTTCCACCCCTCTCTTTGCATCCTGCTCTCTACTAATCTATCGTTACCTCTCTCTCTCTCTCTCTCTCTCTGACGTTCATCAAGTCATACCACCTCCATTAACTAGGCTGTTCTCTCTCTCTCTGACGTTCATCAAGTCACACCACCTCCATTAACTAGGCTGTTCTCTCTCTCTCTCTCTGACGTTCATCAAGTCACACCACCTCCATTAACTAGGCTGTTCTCTCTCTCTCTGACGTTCATCAAGTCACACCACCTCCATTAACTAGGCTGTTCTCTCTCTCTCTGACGTTCATCAAGTCACACCACCTCCATTAACTAGGCTGTTCTCTCTCTCTCTGACATTCATCAAGTCACACCACCTCCATTAACTAGGCTGTTCTCTCTCTCTCTGACGTTCATCAAGTCACACCACCTCCATTAACTAGGCTGTTCTCTCACTCTCTGACGTTCATCAAGTCACACCACCTCCATTAACTAGGCTGTTCTCTCTCTCTCTGACGTTCATCAAGTCACACACCACCTCCATTAACTAGGCTGTTCTCTCTCTCTCTGACGTTCATCAAGTCACACCACCTCCATTAACTAGGCTGTTCTCTCTCTCTCTGACGTTCATCAAGTCACACCACCTCCATTAACTAGGCTGTTCTCTCTCTCTCTGACGTTCATCAAGTCACACCACCTCCATTAACTAGGCTGTTCTCTCTCTCTCTGACGTTCATCAAGTCACACCACCTCAATTAACTAGGCTGTTCTCTCTCTCTCTGACGTTCATCAAGTCACACCTCCTCCATTAACTAGGCTGTTCTCTCTCTCTCTGACGTTCATCAAGTCACACCACCTCCATTAACTAGGCTGTTCTCTCTCTCTCTCTCTGACGTTCATCAAGTCACACCACCTCCATTAACTAGGCTGTTCTCTCTCTCTCTGACGTTCATCAAGTCACACCACCTCCATTAACTAGGCTGTTCTCTCTCTCTCTGACGTTCATCAAGTCACACCACCTCCATTAACTAGGCTGTTCTCTCTCTCTCTGACGTTCATCAAGTCACACCACCTCCATTAACTAGGCTGTTCTCTCTCTCTCTGACGTTCATCAAGTCACACCTCCTCCATTAACTAGGCTGTTCTCTCTCTCTCTGACGTTCATCAAGTCACACCTCCTCAATTAACTAGGCTGTTCTCTCTCTCTCTGGGCTGTTGACCCTGTGTGTACTTATGTAACAAAGAAGAAACTGTTTGAGGAAAGACGGCTACCATACATACTCACCCTGATTCTTTAATCACTAGAAAACAGTGTGTGTGTGTGTGTGTGTGTGTGTGTGTGTGTGTGTGTGTGTGTGTGTGTGTGTGTGCAACAACAACAATGTATCCCACAAGTTCAGTTACATTTCATAATTTATCCTCATGTCTGGTCCTAAAATAGCTCTGACTATCAGAGAGAACATCATGACACTTAGAGAGATAACGTCACATTCACACTGAGACCAGCTAAACCCTGAGACCTCCAGCTGAACACTGAGACCAGCTGAACACTGAGGCCAGCTGAACACTGAGACCAGCTGAACCCTGAGACCAGCTGAACCCTGAGACCAGCTGAGACCAGCTGAACCCTGAGACCAGCTGAACCCTGAGACCAGCTGAGACCAGCTGAACACTGAGACCAGCTGAACACTGAGACCAGCTGAACCCTGAGACCAGCTGAACCCTGAGACCAGCTGAACCCTGAGACCAGCTGAACCCTGAGACCAGCTGAACCCTGAGACCAGCTGAGACCAGCTGAACACTGAGACCAGCTGAACCCTGAGACCAGCTGAACACTGAGACCAGCTAAACACTGAGACCAGCTGAACCCTGAGACCAGCTGAACACTGAGACCAGCTGAACCCTGAGACCAGCTGAGACCAGCTGAACACTGAGACCAGCTGAACACTGAGACCAGCTGAACCCTGAGACCAGCTGAACCACTGAGACCAGCTGAACCCTGAGACCAGCTGAACCCTGAGACCAGCTGAACCCCTGAGACCAGCTGAGACCAGCTGAACCCTGAGACCAGCTGAACCCTGAGACCAGCTGAGACCAGCTGAACACTGAGACCAGCTGAACACTGAGACCAGCTAAACACTGAGACCAGCTGAACACTGAGACCAGCTGAACACTGAGACCAGCTGAACACTGAGACCAGCTGAACACTGAGACCAGCTGAACACTGAGACCAGCTGAACACTGAGACCAGCTGAACACTGAGACCAGCTGAACACTGAGGCCAGCTGAACACTGAGACCAGCTAAACACTGAGACTAGCTGAACTGTTCTGTACTGTTCTCTATTGTTCTCAGAGGCAGATGAAGGGAGAAGATGTCAGAGTGTCGCGTTCAGAGCAGAATTAGATAGGGTTAGCACTGGGTGAGAGAGACAGATAAAACAACATTATCTGGGTTGTGTGATGTCATGGACTGATTGGTGTTATTTTAGGGTATAAAGACCACCGTTGTGTGGATACATGTCAGCCCAGAGGATAACACTTTTCTCTCTCCTCTCTCTCCTCTCCATCTCTCTCTCGCTCTCTCAGGTCTGCTGCGAGCGGTGACAGGTAACTTCCACCGCGCCTCTCCTCTCGCCCCGTCCGGCACTGTCGCCTCGTCCTCCATGGAATACCTGGAGATCCACCCCCTATTCCCCCACATGCCACAGCCAATCAGGCACCTAGAAACCCTCCAGGCAGCCAATACCAGCCCAGACCACATCCCCGCCCCCCCGGCTCCTTCTCCAATCGGCATGCACTCTTACGACTCCCTCTCCAAAGCTGAGCCAATCGACGACGTCGTGGTTCCCGCCTCGGCCACGCCCTGGTACAAACTGACCAATGGGACCTTCTCTCCTCCGCGACACGTCTCGGCCTTCCACCCTGATTCCTCCTACCTAAAAAAGGCGACTATCCCCAGCCCCCCTGTCCTCATTGTCAACCCCCAGCCCAAAAAGTCATCCTCTAACTCGGGTGACTCTGACACCAGCGGTAGCCCCCCTAGCATCTTCGGCAGCCCCCCGGGAGGCTCAGCCTTTTCCCCGCCCAAATCAGCCTTCAGTCCCCTCAACCCGTCATCTGCGTTCATTCCTCCGTCCATTGGGGGCAGCATTGAGCCAGACAGCCCCCAGGACCGTGGCAGTAAGTTCCCCTCTATGGGCATCGGCCAGATCCTGAAGAAGAAGGTCCCCTTCCAGCCGTTCAGTTTCAGGGCGGAGCAAGCGGTGGAGGAGGATCTGGTGTCTCCGCCCCCCTACCACATGCAGACGCTGCTCTGTGCCTCCGGGGCGCTCAAGACCCTCTGCTGAAGCATTGTGGGTAGCGGGACAAAGATGATGATGGAAGACCATCTGGAGGTGTGGCTCTGGTCCAAAGTAGTGCACTATGAAACGAGGAGATAGGGTCTGGTCGTTTGAGAGAGTTTGGATCTCACTCCTGAGCGGCCTCGGAACTTGTCCTCTGCTGAGGTAGTCGCCATGACAACACTACGACTCTAGATACACAGAGGCGCTCTTGGTGTTAGAGGGAAAAACTATTGTAATACAGTAAAACACTAAAGACTATAAAAAAAAGACTAAGGTGGATTGAAATGAAAATGGCACTTTGTACTGTCAACGATTGGTGTGACACCGGTGACTGGAACACATGACGTGGAGCTCCACAGTGTTACCTGTCATTGGTGTGTATCGTGTTGTGAGAGAGAGCTGAATGACACACAGAGAGAGAGAGAGAGAGAGAGAGACAGAGAGACAGAGAGAGAGAGAGAGAGAGAGAGAGACAGAGAGAGAGAGAGAGAGAGAGAGAGAGAGAGAGAGAGAGAGAGAGAGAGACAGAGAGAGAGAGAGAGATAAAGAGAGAGAGATGAGAGAGAGCGAGAGAGGAGAGAGAGAGAGAGAGAGCGAGAGAGAGAGAGAGAGAGAGAGAGAGAGAGAGAGAGGAGAGAGAGAGAGAGAGAGAGAGAGAGAGAGAGAGAGAGAGAGATAAAGAGAGAGAGAGAGAGAGAGAGAGAGAGAGATACAGAGAGAGAGAGAGAGACAGAGAGAGAGAGACAGAGAGAGAGAGACAGAGAGAGAGAGAGAGAGAGAGAGAGACAGAGAGAGAGAGGAGAGAGAGAGAGAGAGAGAGAGAGATTTCATATCACCTTAAGTAATACTGACTGTAGTTTGTGGCAATGGGGGGGGGAGTACTATATGTGTGTTCTGCCTGCCGCCATGCCGGTATTGCCAAGGTGCTTTCTGAACAAATGGAAACAGTGGTGGTGTAGTGCCATGAAGTGAGTTTGCTGTAAATACTAAACGTTCCAATGATGGATTGTAGTGTAACATTCTATCTGTATTGGACTAACTAATGCTTCCACATACTTTACACAAGGCTTCTCACTGTTGAGATAGATCTTTCATATCTGTCAAAATCTGCATGCAAAACCATTTTAAAAATCAATTTGAATATGTACATCTTTTGTGGTCAATATTGAGATTGATTTGGACTGACTTGATTCGAGTTCTTTAGTAAGCTTTTGTAATTGATTGCTTTTTGCTTTTGAGTGTTGAGAGATTTCTATGATGGCTTATAAAATATTTTAAATATTTATACTAAATCAATGATGTCTCTGTCTGGTCCTTCTACGGCACATGCTCCTTGTCTGGGGGCTTGCCAATAGACACACGGTGTGTGTGGTGTCTGTGTGTGTGGTGTCTGTGTGTGTGGTGTCTGTGTATGTGTGTGGTGTGTGTGTGTGTGGTGTCTGTGTGTGTGGTGTGTGTGTGTGTGTGTGGGGTCTGTGTGTGTGGTGTGTGTTGGTGTATGTGTGTGTGGTGTGTGTGTGTGTGTTGTGTGTGTGTGTTGTGTGTGTGTGTGGTGTCTGTGTGTGTGTGTGTGGTGTGTGGTGTGTGTGTGTGGGGGTCTGTGCATGTGGTGTGTGTTGGTGTATGTGTGTGTGGTGTGTGTGGTGTGTGTGTGTGTGTGTGTGTGGTGTCTGTGTGTGTGGTGTCTGTGTGTGTGGTGTCTGTGTGTGTGTGTGTCTGTGTATGTGTGTGGTGTGTGTGGGTGTGTGTGGTGTCTGTGTGTGTGGTGTCTGTGTATGTGTGTGGTGTGTGTGGGTGGGTGTGTGTGGTGTCTGTGTGTGTGGTGTCTGTGTATGTGTGTGGTGTCTGTGTGTGTGGTGTCTGTGTATGTGTGTGGTGTCTGTGTGTGTGGTGTCTGTGGGTGTGGTGTCTGTGTGTGTGGTGTGTGTGTGTGTGTGGTGTCTGTGTGTGTGGTGTCTGTGTATGTGTGTGGTGTGTGTGGGTGTGTGTGGTGTCTGTGTGTGTGGTGTCTGTGTATGTGTGTGGTGTCTGTGTGTGTGGTCTGTGTGTGTGTGGTGTCTGTGTGTGTGGTGTCTGTGTGTGTGGTGTCTGTGTATGTGGTGTCTGTGTATGTGGTGTCTGTGTGTGGTGTCTGTGTGTGTGGTGTCTGTGTGTGTGGTGTCTGTGTGTGTGTACATACTCAACCTTTATTGAACATTTCTGAAATGCTATTCATACTAGGGTTAGGGCTATTCATACTAGGGTTAGGGCTATTCATACTAGGGTTAGGGCTATTCATACTAGGGTTAGGGCTATTCATACTAGGGTTAGGGTTAGGGCTATTCATACTAGGGTTAGGGCTATTCATACTAGGGTTAGGGTTAGGGCTATTCATACTAGGGTTAGGGTTAGGGCTATTCATACTAGGGTTAGGGTTAGGGCTATTCATACTAGGGTTAGGGCTATTCATACTAGGGTTAGGGTTAGGGCTATTCATACTAGGGTTAGGGTTAGGGCTATTCATACTAGGGTTAGGGCTATTCATACTAGGGTTAGGGTTAGGGCTATTCATACTAGGGTTAGGGTTAGGGCTATTCATACTAGGGTTAGGGTTAGGGCTATTCATACTAGGGTTAGGGTTAGGGCTATTCATACTAGGGTTAGGGTTAGGGTTATTCATACTAGGGTTAGGGTTATTCATACTAGGGTTAGGGTTAGGGCTATTCATACTAGGGTTAGGGTTAGGGCTATTCATACTAGGGTTTAGGGCTATTCATACTATGGGTTAGGGTTAGGGCTATTCATACTAGGGTTAGGGTTAGGGCTATTCATACTAGGGTTAGGGTTAGGGCTATTCATACTAGGGTTAGGGTTAGGGCTATTCATACTAGGGTTAGGGTTAGGGCTATTCATACTAGGGTTAGGGTTAGGGCTATTCATACTAGGGTTAGGTTAGGGCTATTCATACTAGATTTAGGGCTATTCATACTAGGGTTAGGGTTAGGGCTATTCATACGTAGGGTTAGGCTTAGGGCTATTCATACTAGGGTTAGGGTTAGGGCTATTCATACTAGGGTTAGGGTTAGGGTTAGGGCTATTCATACTAGGGTTAGGGTTAGGGCTATTCATACTAGACATTTGCACACAATCCAGATTTATAAATATAAACCAAATAATCCAATGTCACACCAAAAAAATATTGATCAAATCAAATATTAAGTTTAATTTTGAGTAAGTCATAGTAAGTACCTGGTCTCAACCCTGAAAGGCAGACTTGGTAAAGAAGAATGTGAGTCCCAGTAGGGTGATGGAAAACAGACATGGCCTTCTGTGGCCTCTCCCAACACACACCCATACCCTCCCTACACATGGCATAAGGGGGGGGTAGAAGGATTACTTTATCCTATCCCAGGTATTCCTTAAAGAGGTGGGGTTTCAAATGTCTCCGGAAGGTGGTGAGTGACTCCGCTGTCCTGGCGTCGTGAGGGAGTTTGTTCCACCATTGGGGTGCCAGAGCAGCGAACAGTTTTGTACCCTCCCTACACGCACCCGTACCCTCCCTACACGCACCCGTACCCTCCCTACACGCACCCGTCCCTCCCCTAACGCACCCGTACCCTCCCCCCACGCACCCGTACCCTCCCTACACGCACCCGTACCCTCCCCCCACGCACCCGTACCCTCCCCCCACGCACCCGTACCCTCCCCCCACGCACCCGTACCCTCCACCACAACGCACCCCGTACCCTCCCCCCCACGCACCCCGTACCCTCCCTACACGCCACCCGTACCCTCCCCCACGCACCCGTACCCTCCCCACACGCACACACGCACCCGTACCCTCCCCCCACGCACACCGTACCCTCCCCCCCACGCACCCGTACCCTCCCCCCACGCCACGCCGTACCCTCCTACACGCACCCATACCCTCCCCCCACGCACCCGTACCCTCCCCACCCGTACCCTCCCCCCACGCACCCGTACCCTCCCCACACGCACCCGTACCCTCCCTACACGCACCCCCGACCCTCCCCACACGCACCCGTACCCTCCCCCCACGCACCCGTACCCTCCCCCACACCCTACCCTCCCCCCACGCACCCGTCGCCTCCCCCCACGCACCCGTACCCTCCTACACGCACCCGTACCCTCCCTAGTAAACATTTACATTTACGTCATTTAGCCAGACACTCTTATCCAGAGCGACTTACAAATAGCTGCATTCACCTTATAGCCAGTGGGATAACCACTTTACAATGTTTTTTTTATTTTTTTTATTTTTTTTTTAGGGGTGGGGGGTGTGTTGGGGTAAGGGGGGGTAGAAGGATTACTTTATCCTATCCCAGGTATTCCTTAAAGGAGGTGGGGTTTCAAATGTCTCCGGAAGGTGGTGAGTGACTCCGCTGTCCTGGCGTCGTGAGGGAGTTTGTTCCCACCATTGGGGTGCCAGAGCAGCGAACAGTTTTTGTACCCTCCCTTACACGCACTCCGTACCCTCCCTACACGCACCCGTACCCTCCCTACACGCACCCGTACCCTCCCCCCACGCACCCGTACCCTCCCTACATGCACCCCGTACCCCTCCCTACACGCACCCGTACCCTCCCCCCACCCGTACCCTCCCCCCACACGCACCCGTACCCTCCCTACACGCACCCGTACCCTCCCCACACGCAACCCGTACCCTCCCCCCACGCACCCCGTACCCTCCCCCCACGCACCCGTACCCCTCCCTACACGCACCCGTACCCTCCCTACACGCACCCGTACCCTCCCCCCTGACGCACCCGTACCCTCCCCCACGCACCGGGCCGTACCCTCCCTACACGCACCCGTACCCTCCCCACACGCACCCGTACCCTCCCCACCCGTACCCTCCCTACACGGTCACCCGTACCCTCCCCACCCGTACCCTCCCTACACGCACCCTTACCCTCCCACCCGCTACCCTCCCTACACGCACCCGTACCCTCCCTACACGCACATCCGTACCCTCCCTACACGCACTCGTACCCTCCCCACCCGTACCCTCCCACACGCGCACCCGTACCCTCCCCCACCCGTACCCTCTCCCCCACTCCGTACCCTCCCACACGCACCCGTAACCCTCCCCACCCCGTAACCCTCCCCACCCGCACCCTCCCACACCCGGCACCCGTACTCTCCCCACCCGTACCCTCCCTACACATGGCATATCCATTTCTCACAAGACATCTGTGGTGGTCATGAAACCAACACCACAGCTGAACGACCCGCCCTACTACCCCCCCCCCCCCCCCCACACACACACTGTTAATCCACTCAAGTATGGTGCCCCGGTCCCCTCCATAAACCGTTCTCTGTCACACCGCCCTCCGACCAGTCGAAGAAGGGGGGTCCCCAACGCTGTGAGACATGCACACAGCAGAAACAGGCCTCCCTGGTTAAATCGGTGTGGCTAAGCCGCTGAGAACCGTGGGGGTTTATTAGGGTCCAAGCCCTTTGTTTACCAAAGGGGACAGTGAGAGCCAAATCACCAGAAACACAAACAGACTATGACACAGACTCCTATAGCTCAGCCACGGACCGGATGAAAGGGTGAAACACACCAGAAATACTCAGAAAACTATAGTACTCAGGGTTAACTATAGTCTACAAACACTCAGGGTTAACTATAGTCTACCAACACTCAGGGTTAAACACTCCAGGTTATAGTCTACCAACACTCAGGGTTAACTATAGTCTACAAACACTCAGGGTTAACTATAGTCTACAAAACACTCAGGGTTAACTATAGTCTACCAACAACTCAGGTTAACTATTAACTATATAGTCTACAAACACTCAGGGTTAAGTCCTACTATAGTCTACCAAACACTCTGGGTTAACTATAGTCTACAAACAACACTCAGGGTTAAACTATAGTCTACACAAACACTCAGGGTTAACTATAGTCTATAGTCAAACACACTCAGGGTTAACTATAGTCTACAAACACTCAGGGTTAACTATAGTCTACAAACACTCAGGGTTAACTATAGTCTACAAACACTCTGGGTTAACTATAGTCTACAAACACTCAGGGTTAACTATAGTCTACAAACACTCTGGGTTAACTATAGTCTACAAACACTCAGGGTTAACTATAGTCTACAAACACTCAGGGTTAACTATAGTCTACCAACACACTCTGGGTTAACTATAGTCTACAAACACTCAGGGTTAACTTATAGTCTACAAACACTCAGGGTTAACTATAGTCTACAAACACTCAGGGTTAACTATAGTCTACAACACTCAGGGTTAACTATAGTCTACAAACACTCTGGGTTAAACTATAGTCTACAAACACTCAGGGTTAACTATAGTCTAACACCAACACTCAGGGTTAACTATAGGGTTACAACTCAACACTCAGGGTAACTATAGTCTACACAAATACTCTGGGTTAACTATAGTCTACAAACACTCAGGGTTAACTATAGTCTACAAACACTCAGGGTTAACTATAGTCTACAAACACTCAGGGTTAACTATAGTCTACAATACTCAGGGGTTAACTATAGTCAATCACAACACTCAGGGTTAACTATAGTCTACAAACACTCAGGGTTAACTATAGTCTACAAACACTCAGGGTTAACTATAGTCTACAAATACTCAGGGTTAACTATAGTCTACAAATACTCAGGGTTAACTATAGTCTACAGATACTCAGGGTTAACTATAGTCTACAAATACTCAGGGTTAACTATAGTCTACAAACACTCAGGGTTAACTATAGTCTACAAAACACTCAGGGTTAACTATAGTCTACAAAACACTCAGGGTTAACTATAGTCTACAAAACACTCAGGGTTAAACTATAGTCTACAAACACTCAGGGTTAACTATAGTCTACAAACACTCAGGGTTAACTATCTAGTCAGGGTACAAAGTCACTCTCAGGGTTAAACTATAGTCTACCAACACTCAGGGTTAACTATAGTCTACAACACTCAGGTTAACTATAGTCTACAAACACTCAGGGTTAACTATAGTCTACAAACACTCAGGGTTAACTATAGTCTACAAACACTCAGGGTTACTATAGTCTACAAACCTCTCAGGGTTAACTATAGTCTACAAAACACTCAGGGTTAACTATAGTCTACAAACACTCTGGGTTAACTATAGTCTACAAACACTCAGGGTTAACTATAGTCTACAAACACTCAGGGTTAACTATAGTCTACAAACACTCAGGGTTAACTATAGTCTACCAAAACACTCAGGGGTTAACCTATAGTCTACAAAACACTCAGGGTTAACTATAGTCTACAAACACTCAGGGTTAACTATAGTCTACAAACACTCAGGGGTTAACTATAGTCTACAAACACTCAGGGTTAACTATAGTCTACAAACACTCAGGGTTAACTATAGTCTACAAACACTCTGGGTTAACTATAGTCTACAAACACTCAGGGTTAACTATAGTCTACCAACACTCAGGGTTAACTATAGTCTACAAACACTCAGGGTTAACTATAGTCTACAAACACTCAGGGTTAACTATAGTCTACAAACACTCAGGGTTAACTATAGTCTACACAAATACTCAGGGTTAACTATAGTCTACAAACACTCAGGGTTAACTATAGTCTACAAACACTCAGGGTTAACTATAGTCTACAAACACTCAGGGTTAACTATAGTCTACAAACACTCAGGGTTAACTATAGTCTACCAACACTCAGGGTTAACTATAGTCTACAAACACTCAGGGTTAACTATAGTCTACAAACACTCAGGGTTAACTATAGTCTACAAAACACTCAGGGTTAACTATAGTCTACAAACACTCAGGGTTAACTATAGTCTACAAACACTCAGGGTTAACTATAGTCTACAAACACTCAGGGTTAACTATAGTCTACAAACACTCTGGGTTAACTATAGTCTACAAACACTCAGGGTTAACTATAGTCTACAAACACTCAGGGTTAACTATAGTCTACAAACACTCAGGGTTAACTATAGTCTACAAACACTCAGGGTTAACTATAGTCTACAAACACTCAGGGTTAACTATAGTCTACAAACACTCAGGGTTAACTATAGTCTACAAACACTCAGGGTTAACTATAGTCTACCAACACTCAGGGTTAACTATAGTCTACAAACACTCAGGGTTAACTATAGTTAAAACACTATTAACTATAGTCTACAAACACTCAGGGTTAACTATAGTCTACAAACACTCAGGGTTAACTATAGTCTACAAACACTCAGGGTTAACTATAGTCTACCAACACTCAGGGTTAACTATAGTCTACAGACACTCTGGGTTAACTATAGTCTACAAACACTCAGGGTTAACTATAGTCTACAAACACTCAGGGTTAACTATAGTCTACAAACACTCAGGGTTAACTATAGTCTACAAACACTCAGGGTTAACTATAGTCTACAAACACTCAGGGTTAACTATAGTCTACCAAACACCCAGGGTTAACTATAGTCTACAAACACTCAGGGTTTAACTATAGTCTACAAACACTCTGGGTTAACTATAGTCTACAAACACTCAGGTTTAACTATAGTCTACAAACACTCAGGGTTAACTATAGTCTACAAACACTCAGGGTTAACTATAGTCTACCAACACTCTGGGTTAACTATAGTCTACCAACACTCAGGGTTAACTATAGTCTACAAACACTCAGGGTTAACTATAGTCTACCAACACTCAGGGTTAACTATAGTCTACAAAACACTCAGGGTTAACTATAGTCTACAAACACTCAGGGTTAACTATAGTCTACCAAATACTCAGGGTTAACTATAGTCTACAAAACACTCAGGGTTAAACTATAGTCTACAAACACTCAGGGTTAACTATAGTCTACAAACACTCAGGGTTAACTATAGTCTACAAACACTCAGGGTTAACTATAGTCTACAAACACTCAGGGTTAACTATAGTCTACAAAACACTCAGGGTTAACTATAGTCTACAAACACTCAGGGTTAACTATAGTCTACAAACACTCAGGGTTAACTATAGTCTACAAACACTCAGGGTTAACTATAGTCTACAAACACTCAGGGTTAACTATAGTCTACAAACACTCAGGGTTAACTATAGTCTACAAACACTCAGGGTTAACTATAGTCTACAAACACTCAGGGTTAACTATAGTCTACCAACACTCAGGGTTAACTATAGTCTACAAACACTCAGGGTTAACTATAGTCTCAGGGTACAAACACCACTCAGGGTTAACTATAGTCTACAAACACTCAGGGTTAACTATAGTCTACAAACACTCTGGGTTACAACTATAGTCTACCAAACACTCAGGGTAACTATAGTCTACAAACACTCAGGGTTAACTATAGTCTACAAACACTCAGGGTTAACTATAGTCTACAACACTCAGGGTTAACTATAGTCTACCAAACACTCAGGGTTAACTATAGTCTACAAACACTCAGGGTTAACTATAGTCTACCAACACTCAGGGTTTACTATAGTCTACAAACACTCTGGGTTAACTATAGTCTACAAACACTCAGGGTAACTATAGTCTACAAAACACTCAGGGGTAACTATAGTCTACAAAACACTCTGGGGTTAACTATAGTCTACAAACACTCAGGGTTAACTATAGTCTACAAACACTCAGGGTTAACTATAGTCTACCAACACTCAGGGTTAACTATAGTCTACAAACACTCAGGGTTAACTATAGTCTACAAACACTCAGGGTTAACTATAGTCTACCAACACTCAGGGTTAACTATAGTCTACCAACACTCAGGGTTAACTATAGTCTACAAACACTCAGGGTTAACTATAGTCTACAAACACTCAGGGTTAACTATAGTCTACAAACACTCAGGGTTAACTATAGTCTACCAACACTCAGGGTTAACTATAGTCTACAGGTACACTCAGGTTAACTATAGTCTACAAACACTCAGGGTTAACTATAGTCTACAAACACTCTGGGTTAACTATAGTCTACAAACACTCAGGGTTAAACTATAGTCTACAAACACTCTGGGTTAACTATAGTCTACAAACACTCAGGGTTAACTATAGTCTACAAACACTCAGGGTTAACTATAGTCTACAAACACTCAGGGTTAACTATAGTCTACCAACACTCAGGGTTAACTATAGTCTACAAACACTCAGGGTTAACTATAGTCTACAAACACTCAGGGTTAACTATAGTCTACAAACACTCAGGGTTAACTATAGTCTACAAACACTCTGGGTTAACTATAGTCTACAAACACTCTGGGTTAACTATAGTCTACCAACACTCAGGGTTAACTATAGTCTACAAACACTCAGGGTTAAACTATAGGTCTACCAACACTCTGGGTTACCTATAGTCTACAAACACTCAGGGTTAACTATAGTCTACAACACACTCAGGGTTAACTATAGTCTACAAACACTCAGGGTTAACTATAGTCTACACATACACTCAGGGTTAACTATAGTCTACAAAACACTCAGGGTTTAAACTATAGTCTACAAACACTCAGGGTTAACTATAGTCTACAAACACTCAGGGTTAACTATAGTCTACCAACACTCAGGGTTAACTATAGTCTACCAACACTCAGGGTTAACTATAGTCTACCAACACTCAGGGTTAACTATAGTCTACAAACACTCAGGGTTAACTATAGTCTACCAACACTCAGGGTTAACTATAGTCTACCAACACTCAGGGTTAACTATAGTCTACAAACACTCAGGGTTAACTATAGTCTACAAACACTCAGGGTTAACTATAGTCTACCAACACTCAGGGTTAACTATAGTCTACCAAACACTCAGGTTAACTATAGTCTACAAACACTTGGGTTAACTATAGTCTACAAACACTCAGGGTTAACTATAGTCTACAAACACTCTGGGTTAACTATAGTCTACAAACACTCAGGGTTAACTATAGTCTACCAACACTCAGGGTTAACTATAGTCTACCAACACTCTGGGTTAACTATAGTCTACCAACACTCAGGGTTAACTATAGTCTACAAACACTCTGGGTTAACTATAGTCTACCAACACTCAGGGTTAACTATAGTCTACAAACACTCTGGGTTAACTATAGTCTACAAACACTCAGGGTTAACTATAGTCTACAAACACTCAGGGTTAACTATAGTCTACCAACACTCAGGGTTAACTATAGTCTACAAACACTCAGGGTTAACTATAGTCTACCAACACTCAGGGTTAACTATAGTCTACCAACACTCAGGGTTAACTATAGTCTACCAACACTCAGGGTTAACTATAGTCTACCAACACTCTGGGTTAACTATAGTCTACCAACACTCAGGGTTAACTATAGTCTACCAACACTCAGGGTTAACTATAGTCTACCAACACTCAGGGTTAACTATAGTCTACAAACACTCAGGGTTAACTATAGTCTACCAAACACTCAGGGTAAACTATAGTCTACCAACACTCAGGGTTAAAACTATAGTCTACCAACACTCAGGGGTTAACTATAGTCTACAAACACTCAGGGTTAAAACATAGTCTACAAACACTCAGGGTTAACTATAGTCTACAAACACTCAGGGTTAACTATAGTCTACAAACACTCTGGGTTAACTATAGTCTACCAACACTCAGGGTTAACTATAGTCTACCAACACTCAGGGTTAACTATAGTCTACAAACACTCAGGGTTAAACTATAGTCTACCAACACTCAGGGGGTTAACTATAGTCTACAAACACTCAGGGTTAACTATAGTCTACCACAACACTCAGGGTTAACTATAGTCTACCAAACACTCAGGGTTAACTATAGTCTACCAACACTCAGGGTTAACTATAGTCTACAAACACTCAGGGTTAACTATAGTCTACCAACACTCAGGGTTAACTATAGTCTACAAACACTCAGGGTTAACTATAGTCTACCAACACTCTGGGTTAACTATAGTCTACAAACACTCAGGGTTAACTATAGTCTACAAACACTCAGGGTTAACTATAGTCTACAAACACTCAGGGTTAACTATAGTCTACAAACACTCAGGGTTAACTATAGTCTACAAATACTCTGGGTTAACTATAGTCTACAAACACTCAGGTTAACTATAGTCTACAAACACTCAGGGTTAACTATAGTCTACCAACACTCTGGGTTAACTATAGTCTACCAACACTCTGGGTTAACTATAGTCTACCAACACTCTGGGTTAACTATAGTCTACAAACACTCATGGTTAACTATAGTCTACAAACACTCAGGGTTAACTATAGTCAACTACAAACACTCAGGGTTAACTATAGTCTACCAACACTCAGGGTTAACTATAGTCTACCAACACTCAGGGTTAACTATAGTCTACCAAACCTGAAAACACTCAGGGCTCTATTCAATCTGGATCGCTGAAGCATTAAAGATTGCACGATTGAAATGTAAAGATCATTTTCCGATTGAGCCGACATATGCAGTGTTTACCGTGAATACAGTCTCCGCTAACGCGGAACACTGCCTGTAAGTTTAAATCACGGTGTAACGTTGAACTTCCGCAATATGGATTGAATAGAGCCCTTAACTGAACATCTACAGGTAACTGCCAAAATAAAGGAAACGCCAACATTTAAAGTGTCTTAATAGGGCGTTGGGCCGCAACGAGCCGCCAGAACAGATTCAATGGACCTTGGATTCTACAAGTGTCTGGAACTCTATTGGATGTGACACCGTTCTTCCATGGGAAATTCCATTTCAAATAAAATAAAAATGTATTGGTCACATACACATATTTAGCAGATGTTATTGCGGGTGTAGCGAAATGCTTGTGTTCCTAGCTCCAACAGTGCATTTGGTGTTTTGTTGATGGAAAAACGCTGGGCTCACTGGCCAATGGAAAACGCTTCTATAGTTATGGGCTCCTGGCCAATGGAAACGCTGTCTTATGGGCTCCCAACACTCAATGGAAAAACGCTGTCTTATGGGCTCCTGCCAATGGAAAACGCTGGGTCTTATGGGCTAACTGGCCAATGGAAAAACGCTTCTTAGTGGGCTCCTGCCAATGGAAAACGCTGTCTTATGGGCTCCTGGCCAATGGAAAACGCTGTCTTATGGGCTCCCTGGCCAATGGAAAACGCCGTCTTATGGGCTCCTGGCCAATGGAAAACGCTCGTCTATGGGGCTCCTGGCCAATGGAAAACGCCGTCTTATGGGCTCCTGGCCAATGGAAAACGCCGTCTTATGGGCTCCCTGGCCAATGGAAAACGCCGTCTTATGGGCTACTGGCCAATGGGAAAAAGCCGTCTAGTTATGGGCTCCTGGCCAATGGAAAACGCCGTCTTATGGGCTCCTGGCCAATGGAAAACGCCGTCTTATGGGCTCCTGGCCAATGGAAAACGCCGTCTTATGGGCTCCTGGCCAATGGAAAACGCCGTCTTATGGGCTCCTGGCCAATGGAAAACGCCGTCTTAACACTGGGGTTACTCCTGGCCAATGGAAAACGCCGTCTTATGGGCTCCTGGCCAATGGAAAACGCCGTCTTATGGGCTCCTGGCCAATGGAAAACGCCGTCTTATGGGCTCCTGGCCAATGGAAAACGCCAGTCTAGTATGGGTTCCTGGCCAATGGAAAACGCCGTTCAGGGTTATTGGCTCCTGGCCAATGGAAAACGCCGTCTTATGGGCTCCTGGCCAATGGAAAACGCCGTCCAACACTTGGGCTCCTGGCAAATGGAAAACGCCGTCTTATGGGTCCACTCAGGGTTAATAGGAAAACGCCGTCTTATGGGCTCCTGGCCAATGGAAAACGCCGTCTTATGGGCTCCTGGCCAATGGAAAACGCCGTCTTATGGGCTCCTGGCCAATGGAAAACGCCGTCTTATCTACGGCTCCTTGGCCAATGGAAAACGCCGTCTTATGGGCTCCTGGCCAATGGAAAACGCTGTCTTATGGGCTCCTGGCCAATGGAAAACGCTGTCTTATGGGGCTCCTGGCCAATGGAAAACGTAAAGTCTTATGGGCTCCTGGCCAATGGAAAAACGCCTGTCTTATGGGGCTCCTGGCCAATGGAAAACGCCAGTCTTATGGGCTCCTGGCCAATGGAAAACGCCGTCTTATTGGGATCCTGGCCAATGGAAAACGCCGTCTTATGGGCTCCTGGCCAATGGAAAACGCTGTCTTATGGGCTCCTGGCCAATGGAAAACGCTGTCTTATGGGCTCCTGGCCAATGGAAAACGCTGTCTTATGGGCTCCTGGCCAAGGGAAAACGCTGTCTTATGGGCTCCTGGCCAATGGGAAAACGACGCTTAATTATGGCTCCTGGCCAATGGAAAAACGCTTCTGTCTTATGGGCTCCTGGCCAATGGAAAACGCTCTGTCTTATGGGCTCCTGGCCAATGGGAAAACGCTGTCTTATGGGCTCCTGGCCAATGGAAAACGCTGTCTTATGGGCTCCTGGCCAATGGAAAACGCTTCTTATGGGCTCCTGGCACAATGGAAAAAAACGCTGTCTATGGGCTCCTGGCTCCTGGGAAAACGCTGTCTTATGGGCTCCTGGCCAATGGAAAACGCGGTGTCTTATGGGCTCCTGGCCAATGGAAAAACGCTGTCTTATGGGCTCCTGGCCAATGGAAAAATGGAGCCGTCTTATGGGCTCCTGGCCAATGGAAAACGCCGTCTTCTTATGGGCTCCTGGCCAATGGAAAACGCCGTCTTATGGGCTCCTGGCCAATGGAAAACGATCCGTCTTATGGGCTCCTGGCCAATGGAGGGAAAACGCCGTCTTATGGGCTCCTGGCCAATGGGAAAACGCCGTCTTATGGCTCCTGGCCAATGGAAAACGCTGTCTTATGGGCTACCTGGCCAATGGAAAACGCTGTCTTATGGGCTCCTGGCCAATGGAAAACGCTGTCTTATGGGCTCCTGGCCAATGGAAAAAAACGCTGTCTTATGGGCTCCTGGCCAATGGAAAACGCTGTCTTATGGGCTCCTGGCCAATGGAAAACGCTGTCTTATGGGCTCCTGGCCAATGGAAAACGCCGCTTGTCTCTATGGGCTCCTGGCCAATGGAAAACGCCGTCTTATGGGCTCCTGGCCAATGGAAAACGCTGTCTTTATGGCTCCTGGCCAATGGAAAACGCCGTCTTATGGGCTCCTGGCCAATGGAAAACGCCGTCTTATGGGCTCCTGGCCAATGGAAAACGCTGTCTTATGGGCTCCTGGCCAATGGAAAACGCTGTCTTATGGGCTCCTGGCCAATGGAAAACGCTGTCTTATGGGCTCCTGGCCTAATGGAAAACGCTGTCTGTCTTATGGGCTCCTGGCCAATGGAAAACGCTGTCTTATGGGCTCCTGGCCAATGGAAAACGCTGTCTTAGGGCTCCTGGCCAATGGAAAACGCTGTCTTATGGGCTCCTGGCCAATGGAAAACGCTGTCTTATGGGCTCCTGGCCAATGGAAAACGCTGTCTTATGGGCTCCTGGCCAATGGAAAACGCTGTCTTATGGGCTCCTGGCCAATGGAAAACGCTGTCTTATGGGCTCCTGGCCAATGGAAAACGCCTGTCTTATGGGCTCCTGGCCAATGGAAAACGCTGTCTTATGGGCTCCTGGCCAATGGAAAAACGCTGTCTTATGGGCTCCTGGCCAATGGAAAACGCTGTCTTATGGGCTCCTGGCCAATGGAAAACGCTGTCTTATGGGCTCTGGCCAATGGAAAACGCTGTCCTTATGGGCTCCTGGCCAATGGAAAACGCTGTCTTATGGGCTCCTGGCCAATGGAAAAAACGCTGTCTTATGGGCTCCTGGCCAATGGAAAACGCGCTGTCTTATGGGCTCCTGGCCAATGGAAAACGCTGTCTTATGGGCTCCTGGCCAATGGAAAACGCTGTCTTATGGGCTCCTGGCCAATGGAAAACGCCGTCTTATGGGCTCCTGGCCAATGGAAAACGCTGTCTTATGGGCTCCTGGCCAATGGAAAACGCTGTCTTATGGGCTCCTGGCCAATGGAAAACGCTGTCTTATGGGCTCCTGGCCAATGGAAAACGCTGTCTTATGGGCTCCTGGCCAATGGAAAACGCTGTCTTATGGGCTCCTGGCCAATGGAAAACGCTGTCTTATGGGCTCCTGGCCAATGGAAAACGCTGTCTTATGGGCTCCTGGCCAATGGAAAACGCCGTCTTATGGGCTCCTGGCCAATGAAAAAACGCTGTCTTATGGGCTCCTGGCCAATGGAAAACGCTGTCTTATGGGCTCCTGGCCAATGGAAAACGCGTCTTATGGGCTCCTGGCCAATGGAAAACGCTGTCTTATGGGCTCCTGGCCAATGGAAAACGCTGTCTTATGGGCTCCTGGCCAATGGAAAACGCTGTCTTATGGGGCTCCTGGCCAATGGAAAACGCTGTCTTATGGGCTCCTGGCCAATGAAAACGCTGTCTTATGGGCTCCTGGCCAATGGAAAACGCTGTCTTATGGGCTCCTGGCCAATGGAAAACGCTGTCTTATGGGCTCCTGGCCAATGGAAAACGCTGTCTTATGGGCTCCTGGCCAAATGAAAAACGCTGTCTTATGGGCCTGGCCAATGGAAAACGCTGTCTTATGGGCTCCTGGCAATGGAAAACGCCTCTTCTTATGGGCTCCTGGCCAATGGAAAACGCGCCTGTCTTATGGGCTCCTGGCCAATGGAAAACGCTGTGGGGGCTCCTGGCCAATGGAAAACGCTGTCTTATGGGCTCCTGGCCAATGGAAAACGCTGTCTTATGGGCTCCTGGCCAATGGAAAACGCTGTCTTATGGGCTCCTGGCCAATGGAAAACGCTGTCTTATGGGCTCCTGGCCAATGGAAAACGCTGTCTTATGGGCTCCTGGCCAATGGAAAACGCTGTCTTATGGGCTCCTGGCCAATGGAAAACGCTGTCTTATGGGCTCCTGGCCAATGGAAAACGCTGTCTTCTGGGCTCCTGGCCAATGGAAAACGCTCTTATGGGCTCCTGGCCAATGGAAAACGCTGTCTTATGGGCTCCTGGCCAATGGAAAACGCTCTTATGGGCTCCTGGCCAATGGAAAACGCTGTCTTATGGGCTCCTGGCCAATGGAAAAACGCTGTCTTATGGGCTCCTGGCCAATGGAAAACGCTGTCTTATGGGCTCCTGGCCAATGGAAAACGCTGTCTTATGGGCTCCTGGCCAATGGAAAACGCTGTCTTATGGGCTCCTGGCCAATGGAAAACGCTGTCTTATGGGCTCCTGGCCAATGGAAAACGCTGTCTTATGGGCTCCTGGCCAATGGAAAACGCTGTCTTATGGGCTCCTGGCCAATGGAAAACGCTGTCTTATGGGCTCCTGCCAATGGAAAACGCTGTCTTATGGGCTCCTGGCCAATGGAAAACGCTGTCTTATGGGCTCCTGGCCAATGAAAAACGCTGTCTTATGGGCTCCTGGCCAATGGAAAACGCTGTCTTATGGGCTCCTGGCAAATGGAAAACGCTGTCTTATGGGCTCCTGGCCAATGGAAAACGCTGTCTTATGGGCTCCTGGCCAATGGAAAACGCTGTCTTATGGGCTCCTGGCCAATGGAAAACGCTGTCTTATGGGCTCCTGGCCAATGGAAAAACGCTGTCTTATGGGCTCCTGGCCAATGGAAAACGCTGTCTTATGGGCTCCTGGCCAATGGAAAACGCTGTCTTATGGGCTCCTGGCCAATGGAAAACGCTGTCTTATGGGCTCCTGGCCAATGGCCAAAAAAACGCTTATGGGCTCCTGGCCAATGGGCTGTCTTATGGGCTCCTGCCAATGGAAAACGCTGTCTTATGGGCTCCTGGCCAATGGAAAACGCTGTCTTATGGGCTCCTGGCCAATGGAAAACGCTGTCTTATGGGCTCCTGGCCAATGGAAAACGCTGTCTTATGGGCTCCTGGCCAATGGAAAACGCTGTCTTATGGGCTCCTGGCCAATGGAAAACGCTGTCTTATGGGCTCCTGGCCAATGGAAAACGCTGTCTTATGGGCTCCTGGCCAATGGAAAACGCTGTCTTATGGGCTCCTGGCCAATGGAAAACGCTGTCTTATGGGCTCCTGGCCAATGGAAAACGCTGTCTTATGGGCTCCTGGCCAATGGAAAACGCTGTCTTATGGGCTCCTGGCCAATGGAAAACGCTGTCTTATGGGCTCCTGGCCAATGGAAAACGCTGTCTTATGGGCTCCTGGCCAATGGAAAACGCTGTCTTATGGGCTCCTGGCCAATGGAAAACGCTGGCCAATCGCTGTCTTATGGGCTCCTGGCCAATGGAAAACGCTGTCTTATGGGCTCCTGGCCAATGGAAAACGCTGTCTTATGGGCTCCTGGCCAATGGAAAACGCTGTCTTATGGGCTCCTGGCCAATGGAAAACGCTGTCTTATGGGCTCCTGGCCAATGAAAACGCTGTCTTATGGGCTCCTGGCCAATGGAAAACGCTGTCTTATGGGCTCCTGGCCAATGGAAAACGCTGTCTTATGGGCTCCTGGCCAATGGAAAACGCTGTCTTATGGGCTCCTGGCCAATGGAAAAACGCTGTCTTATGGGCTCCTGGCCAATGGAAAACGCTGTCTTATGGGCTCCTGGCCAAATGGAAAACGCTGTCTTATGGGCTCCTGGCCAATGGAAAACGCTGTCTTATGGGCTCCTGGCCAATGGAAAAACGCTGTCTTATGGGCTCCTGGCCAATGGAAAACGCTGTCTTATGGGCTCCTGGCCAATGGAAAACGCTGTCTTATGGGCTCCTGGCCAATGGAAAACGCTGTCTTATGGGCTCCTGGCCAATGGAAAACGCTGTCTTATGGGCTCCTGGCCAATGGAAAACGCTGTCTTATGGGCTCCTGGCCAATGGAAAACGCTGTCTTATGGGCTCCTGGCCAATGGAAAACGCTGTCTTATGGGCTCCTGGGCAATGGAAAACGCTGTCTTATGGGCTCCTGGCCAATGGAAAACGCTGTCTTATGGGCTCCTGGCCAATGGAAAACGCTGTCTTATGGGCTCCTGGCCAATGGAAAACGCCGTCTTATGGGCTCCTGGGCCAATGGAAAACGCTGTCTTATGGGCTCCTGCCAATGGAAAACGCTGTCTTATGGGCTCCTGGCCAATGGAAAACGCGTCTTATGGGCTCCTGGCCAATGGAAAACGCTGTCCTCTTATGGGCTCCTGGCCAATGGAAAACGCTGTCTTATGGGCTCCTGGCCAATGGAAAACGCTGTCTTATGGGCTCCTGGCCAATGGAAAACGCTGTCTTATGGGCTCCTGGCCAATGGAAAACGCTGTCTTATGGGCTCCTGGCCAATGGAAAACGCTGTCTTATGGGCTCCTGGCCAATGGAAAACGCGTCTTATGGGCTCCTGGCCAATGGAAAACGCTGTCTTATGGGCTCCTGGCCAATGGAAAACGCTGTCTTATGGGCTCCTGGCCAATGGAAAACGCTGTCTTATGGGCCTGGCCAATGGAAAACGCTGTCTTATGGGCTCTCCTGGCCAATGGAAAACGCTGTCTTATGGGCTCCTGGCCAATGGAAAAACGCTGTCTTATGGGCTCCTGGCCAATGGAAAACGCTGTCTTATGGGCTCCTGGCCAATGGAAAACGCTGTCTTATGGGCTCCTGGCCAATGGAAAACGCTGTCTTATGGGCTCCTGGCCAATGGAAAACGCTGTCTTATGGGCTCCTGGCCAATGGAAAACGCTGTCTTATGGGCTCCTGGCCATGGAAAACGCTGTCTTATGGGCTCCTGGCCAATGGAAAACGCTGTCTTATGGGCTCCTGGCCAATGGAAAAACGCTGTCTTATGGGCTCCTGGCCAATGGAAAACGCTGTCTTATGGGCTCCTGGCCAATGGAAAACGCTGTCTTATGGGCTCCTGGCCAATGGAAAACGCTGTCTTATGGGCTCCTGGCCAATGGAAAACGCTGTCTTATGGGCTCCTGGCCAATGGAAAACGCTGTCTTATGGGCTCCTGGCCAATGGAAAAACGCTGTCTTATGGGCTCCTGGCCAATGGAAAACGCTGTCTTATGGGCTCCTGGCCAATGGAAAACGCTGTCTTATGGGCTCCTGGCCATGGAAAACGCTGTCTTATGGGCTCCTGGCCAATGGAAAACGCTGTCTTATGGGCTCCTGGCCAATGGAAAACGCTGTCTTATGGGCTCCTGGCCAATGGAAAACGCTGTCTTATGGGCTCCTGGCCAATGGAAAACGCTGTCTTATGGGCTCCTGGCCAATGGAAAACGCTGTCTTATGGGCTCCTGGCCAATGGAAAACGCTGTCTTATGGGCTCCTGGCCAATGGAAAACGCTGTCTTATGGGCTCCTGGCCAATGGAAAACGCTGTCTTATGGGCTCCTGGCCAATGGAAAACGCTGTCTTATGGGCTCCTGGCCAATGGAAAACGCTGTCTTATGGGCTCCTGGCCAATGGAAAACGCTGTCTTATGGGCTCCTGGCCAATGGAAAACGCTGTCTTATGGGCTCCTGGCCAATGGAAAACGCTGTCTTATGGGCTCCTGGCCAATGGAAAACGCTGTCTTATGGGCTCCTGGCCAATGGAAAAACGCTGTCTTATGGGCTCCTGGCCAATGGAAAACGCTGTCTTATGGGCTCCTGGCCAATTGAAAAACGGTCTTATGGGCTCTGGCCAATGGAAAACGCTGTCTGGGCTCCTCCTGTGGGCTCCGCTCCTGGGCTCCTGGCCAATGGAAAACGCTGTCTTATGGGCTCCTGGCCAATGGAAAACGCTGTCTTATGGGCTCCTGGCCAATGGAAAACGCTGTCTTATGGGCTCCTGGCCAATGGAAAACGCTGTCTTATGGGCTCCTGGCCAATGGAAAACGCTGTCTTATGGGCTCCTGGCCAATGGAAAACGCTGTCTAATGGGCTCCTGTTGGCTCCTCCTGTTGGCTCCTCCTGTTGGCTCCTCCTGTTGGCTCCTCCTCCTTATGGGCTCCTGGCCAATTCTATTATTTTATTTTTTAAATAAACATTTTTTTTTTGATCTTACAGCTGCAATATGTAACTTTTTGGGCAACACAACAAAATGAACATAGAAATGTGAGTTATAGCGCTGTCATTCTCATTGAAAGCAAGTCTAAGACGCAGTAGATGTGTTCTATATACGCTATTTCTGTGCTTTCCATTTTTTAAAGTTTCAGTTTTTTTTTGCGTCTTTTACTTTCAGTTTTGTACACCAGCTTCAAACAGCTGAAAATACAATATTTTTGGTATGGAAAATATGTCACAGTGGTTTAGACGTTACAGTGATTCTCTAAACTATACTTGATTGTTTTGTCACATAAACTGAAATTAGGCGAACTATTAGAATTGTAGCAACCAGGAAATGGCGGAATGATTTCTGCATAGTGCATCTGTAACTTTTTTTTTGTACATTATATTTCCGCCATAATTTCCTATGACTGAAAACAGCTTCTGGACATCAGAACAGCGATCACTAACCTTGATTTGGATGAAGATTTCTACGTCAACGAGTGGGCAGCTTTGGACATTATGCTTACCCCAGACCAGGCCCTGATCCCTGGGTCTCGAAAGAGGAAGCGACGGCGAAAGAGAGGCATGTGAGGCGGTGTCACAGTTAGACCACGGCGGCGAGCATCTACACCACCATTGCCCTCCATTTTGTTGCCGAACGTACAATCACTAGAGAACAAACTGGGCGAGCTCCGTTCAAGACTATCCTATCAACGGGACCTGAAGTGGCCTACTATCAAAAACAATGGAGAAAACGCATCCCATAACATAACTCTACCGTGAAATGCTTAGTTGCAAGCCCTTAACCAACAATGCAGAGTTTAAAAATAAATTAGTAACAAGAGGAATATAATCAACTACACAAGAATGGTTTCTCTAGGTGGCCGTGTGGGTTCCTTCGTTTTTTTTAGAGGAAGAAAAACCCACAAACAGACGCAGAATCCCACAGAATCAGAATCACACAATTTCACATAATCACACAAACTTGACTAACGATACCTTAGTTCCAGCCACAAACAGTTGATCCACATACTTAATTATAACCAAAACCACCATGATATAATCATAATAGTGATATGATTAATTTATTACAGACATTCTGTCTTGTGTCTATCAGCATTGTTGCTATTGGACAAACCCAGACACTCAATTATGTCTGCCTGCTGTTGGGTCACTTCCTTAAGAACCTTCAGTGTTGTGAGAGACCTTTCGAACACACAACCAGCCTATAGGGAGGAGGTCAGAGACCTGGCCGTGTGGTGCCAGGATAACAACCTCTCCCTCAACGTGACAAAGCCCCCTGTAGCTCAGTTGGTAGAGCATGGCGCTTGCAACGCCAGGGTTGTGGGTTCGATTCCCACGGGGGGGGCAGTATGAAAAATGTATGCACTCACTAACTGTAAGTCGCTCTGGATAAGAGCGTCTGCTAAATAACTTAAATGTAAAATAATGAGATGATCGTGGACTACAGGAAAAGGAGGGCCGAACACGCCCCCATTCTCATCGACGGGGCTGTAGAGGAGCGGGTCGAGAGTTTCAAGTTCCTTGGTGTCCACATCACCAATAAACTATCATGGTCCAAACACACCAAGACAGTTGTGAAGAGGGCACGACAAAGCCTATTCCCCCTCAGGAGACTGAAAAGATTTGGCATGGGTCCTCAGATCCTCAAAAGGTTATACAGCTGCACCATCGAGAGCATCCTGACTGGTTGCATCACCGCCTGGTATGGCAACTGCTCGGCCTTTGACCGCAAGGCACTACAGATGGTAGTGCGTACGGCCCAGTACATCACTGGGGCCAAGCTTCCTGCCATCCAGGACCTCTATACCAGGCGGTGTCAGAGGAAGGCCCTAAAAATGATCAAAGACTCCAGCCTCCCTAGTCATAGACTGTTCTCTCTGCTACCGCACGGCAAGCGGTACCGGAGCGCCAAGTCTAGGTCCAAGAGGCTTCTAAACAGCTTCTACCCCCAAGCCATAAGACTCCTGAACATCTAATGAAATGGCTACCCAGACTATTTGCATTTACTTTTATATAGTATTTTTTTGTGTGATTTTTGTTTTGGTATTCTTTCTTAACACTGCATTGTTGGTTAATAGCTTGTCAGTAAGCATTTCACTGTAGGGTCTACACCAGTTGTATTCGGCGCACGTGACAAATAAAATGTGTCTGGCTCCAGCAACAAAGCATAGATGAACATATCCAATATCCTCACAACCAAAACCACTATGATATAACATGATAATAAGGTTTATTACAGATAATAACATGACTTGTTCTCAAAACAACATGGATTGTTTTTAATACAGTGAATTCACAATACAATAACACCACCACAAAGGTTAAGTACTAAGTCAGAATACAGTGTAGTGTAGGTAAGGTTAAGTACTAAGTCAGAATACAGTGTAGTGTAGGTAAGGTTAAGTACTAAGTCAGAATACAGTATAGTGTAGGTAAGGTTAAGTACTAAGTCAGAATACAGTATAGTGTAGGTAAGGTTAAGTACTAAGTCAGAATACAGTGTAGTGTAGGTAAGGTTAAGTACTAAGTCAGAATACAGTGTAGTGTAGGTAAGGTTAAGTACTAAGTCAGAATACAGTATAGTGTAGGTAAGGTTAAGTACTAAGTCAGAATACAGTGTAGTGTAGGTAAGGTTAAGTACTAAGTCAGAATACAGTGTAGTGTAGGTAAGGTTAAGTACTAAGTCAGAATACAGTATAGTGTAGGTAAGGTTAAGTACTAAGTCAGAATACAGTATAGTGTAGGTAAGGTTAAGTACTAAGTCAAAATACAGTATAGTGTAGGTAAGGTTAAGTACTAAGTCAGAATACAGTGTAGTGTAGGTAAGGTTAAGTACTAAGTCAGAATACAGTGTAGTGTAGGTAAGGTTAAGTACTAAGTCAGAATACAGTATAGTGTAGGTAAGGTTAAGTACTAAGTCAGAATACAGTGTAGTAGTAGGTAAGGTTAAGTACTAAGTCAGAATACAGTGTAGTGTAGGTAAGGTTAAGTACTAAGTCAGAATACAGTGTAGTGTAGGTAAGGTTAAGTACTAAGTCAGAATACAGTATAGTGTAGGTAAGGTTAAGTACTAAGTCAGAATACAGTGTAGTGTAGGTAAGGTTAAGTACTAAGTCAGAATACAGTATAGTGTAGGTAAGGTTAAGTACTAAGTCAGAATACAGTGTAGTGTAGGTAAGGTTAAAGTATTAAGTCAGAATACAGTATAGTGTAGGTAAGGTTAAGTACTAAGTCAGAATACAGTGTAGTGTAGGTAAGGTTAAGTACTAAGTCAGAATACAGTGTAGTGTAGGTAAGGTTAAGTACTAAGTCAGAATACAGTATAGTGTAGGTAAGGTTAAGTACTAAGTCAGAATACAGTATAGTGTAGGTAAGGTTAAGTACTAAGTCAGAATACAGTATAGTGTAGGTAAGGTTAAGTACTAAGTCAGAAAACAGTGTAGTGTAGGTAAGGTTAAGTACTAAGTCAGAATACAGTGTAGTGTAGGTAAGGTTAAGTACTAAGTCAGAATACAGTGTAGTGTAGGTAAGGTTAAGTACTAAGTCAGAATACAGTATAGTGTAGGTAAGGTTAAGTACTAAGTCAGAATACAGTATAGTGTAGGTAAGGTTAAGTACTAAGTCAGAATACAGTATAGTGTAGGTAAGGTTAAGTACTAAGTCAGAATACAGTGTAGTGTAGGTAAGGTTAAGTACTAAGTCAGAATACAGTATAGTGTAGGTAAGGTTAAGTACTAAGTCAGAATACAGTATAGTGTAGGTAAGGTTAAGTACTAAGTCAGAATACAGTATAGTGTAGGTAAGGTTAAGTACTAAGTCAGAATACAGTGTAGTGTAGGTAAGGTTAAGTACTAAGTCAGAATACAGTATATTGTAGGTAAGGTTAAGTACTAAGTCAGAATACAGTGTAGTGTAGGTAAGGTTAAGTACTAAGTCAGAATACAGTGTAGTGTAGGTAAGGTTAATACTAAGTCAGAATACAGTGTAGTGTAGGTAAGGTTAAGTACTAAGTCAGAATACAGTATAGTGTAGGTAAGGTTAAGTACTAAGTCAGAATACAGTGTAGTGTAGGTAAGGTTAAGTACTAAGTCAGAATACAGTATAGTGTAGGTAAGGTTAAGTACTAAGTCAGAATACAGTATAGTGTAGGTAAAGTTAAGTACTAAGTCAGAATACAGTATAGTGTAGGTAAGGTTAAGTACTAAGTCAGAATACAGTGTAGTGTAGGTAAGGTTAAGTACTAAGTCAGAATACAGTGTAGTGTAGGTAAGGTTAAGTACTAAGTCAGAATACAGTGTAGTGTAGGTAAGGTTAAGTACTAAGTCAGAATACAGTGTAGTGTAGGTAAGGTTAAGTACTAAGTCAGAATACAGTATAGTGTAGGTAAGGTTAAGTACTAAGTCAGAATACAGTATAGTGTAGGTAAGGTTAAGTACTAAGTCAGAATACAGTATAGTGTAGGTAAGGTTAAGTACTAAGTCATAATTCAGTATAGTGTAGGTAAGGTTAAGTACTAAGTCAGAATACAGTGTAGTGTAGGTAAGGTTAAGTACTAAGTCAGAATACAGTATAGTGTAGGTAAGGTTAAGTACTAAGTCAGAATACAGTGTAGTGTAGGTAAGGTTAAGTACTAAGTCAGAATACAGTGTAGTGTAGGTAAGGTTAAGTACTAAGTCAGAATACAGTATAGTGTAGGTAAGGTTAAGTACTAAGTCAGAATACAGTGTAGTGTAGGTAAGGTTAAGTACTAAGTCAGAATACAGTATAGTGTAGGTAAGGTTAAGTACTAAGTCAGAATACAGTATAGTGTAGGTAAGGTTAAGTACTAAGTCAGAATACAGTGTAGTGTAGGTAAGGTTAAGTACTAAGTCAGAATACAGTATAGTGTAGGTAAGGTTAAGTACTAAGTCAGAATACAGTATAGTGTAGGTAAGGTTAAGTACTAAGTCAGAATACAGTATAGTGTAGGTAAGGTTAAGTACTAAGTCAGAATACAGTGTAGTGTAGGTAAGGTTAAGTACTAAGTCAGAATACAGTGTAGTGTAGGTAAGGTTAAGTACTAAGTCAGAATACAGTATAGTGTAGGTAAGGTTAAGTACTAAGTCAGAATACAGTATAGTGTAGGTAAGGTTAAGTACTAAGTCAGAATACAGTATAGTGTAGGTAAGGTTAAGTACTAAGTCATAATTCAGTATAGTGTAGGTAAGGTTAAGTACTAAGTCAGAATACAGTGTAGTGTAGGTAAGGTTAAGTACTAAGTCAGAATACAGTGTAGTGTAGGTAAGGTTAAGTACTAAGTCAGAATACAGTGTAGTGTAGGTAAGGTTAAGAACTAAGTCAGAGTATAGTGTAGGTAAGGTTAAGTACTAAGTCAGAATACAGTATAGTGTAGGTAAGGTTAAGTACTAAGTCAGAATACAGTGTAGTGTAGGTAAGATTAAGTACTAAGTCAGAATACAGTATAGTGTAGGTAAGGTTAAGTACTAAGTCAGAATACAGTATAGTGTAGGTAAGGTTAAGTACTAAGTCAGAATACAGTATAGTGTAGGTAAGGTTAAGTACTAAGTCAGAATACAGTGTAGTGTAGGTAAGGTTAAGTACTAAGTCAGAATACAGTGTAGTGTAGGTAAGGTTAAGTACTAAGTCAGAATACAGTGTAGTGTAGGTAAGGTTAAGTACTAAGTCAGAATACAGTATAGTGTAGGTAAGGTTAAGTACTAAGTCAGAATACAGTATAGTGTAGGTAAGGTTAAGTACTAAGTCAGAATACAGTGTAGTGTAGGTAAGGTTAAGTACTAAGTCAGAATACAGTATAGTGTAGGTAAGGTTAAGTACTAAGTCAGAATACAGTGTAGTGTAGGTAAGGTTAAGTACTAAGTCAGAATACAGTATAGTGTAGGTAAGGTTAAGTACTAAGTCAGAATACAGTATAGTGTAGGTAAGGTTAAGTACTAA
The DNA here is from genome assembly GCA_036851935.1 of Coregonus suidteri. NCBI lineage: Eukaryota > Metazoa > Chordata > Actinopteri > Salmoniformes > Salmonidae > Coregonus > Coregonus suidteri. The sequence continues at coordinate 57,575,922 of CM072227.1, read as the reverse complement.
GTCAGAATACAGTATAGTGTAGGTAAGGTTAAGTACTAAGTCAGAATACAGTATAGTGTAGGTAAGGTTAAGTACTAAGTCAGAATACAGTGTAGTGTAGGTAAGGTTAAGTACTAAGTCAGAATACAGTATAGTGTAGGTAAGGTTAAGTACTAAGTCAGAATACAGTATAGTGTAGGTAAGGTTAAGTACTAAGTCAGAATACAGTATAGTGTAGGTAAGGTTAAGTACTAAGTCAGAATACAGTATAGTGTAGGTAAGGTTAAGTACTAAGTCAGAATACAGTGTAGTGTAGGTAAGGTTAAGTACTAAGTCAGAATACAGTGTAGTGTAGGTAAGGTTAAGTACTAAGTCAGAATACAGTGTAGTGTAGGTAAGGTTAAGTACTAAGTCAGAATACAGTATAGTGTAGGTAAGGTTAAGTACTAAGTCAGAATACAGTATAGTGTAGGTAAGGTTAAGTACTAAGTCAGAATACAGTGTAGTGTAGGTAAGGTTAAGTACTAAGTCAGAATACAGTATAGTGTAGGTAAGGTTAAGTACTAAGTCAGAATACAGTGTAGTGTAGGTAAGGTTAAGTACTAAGTCAGAATACAGTATAGTGTAGGTAAGGTTAAGTACTAAGTCAGAATACAGTATAGTGTAGGTAAGGTTAAGTACTAAGTCAGAATACAGTATAGTGTAGGTAAGGTTAAGTACTAAGTCAGAATACAGTATAGTGTAGGTAAGGTTAAGTACTAAGTCAGAATACAGTGTAGTGTAGGTAAGGTTAAGTACTAAGTCAGAATACAGTATAGTGTAGGTAAGGTTAAGTACTAAGTCAGAATACAGTGTAGTGTAGGTAAGGTTAAGTACTAAGTCAGAATACAGTATAGTGTAGGTAAGGTTAAGTACTAAGTCAGAATACAGTATAGTGTAGGTAAGGTTAAGTACTAAGTCAGAATACAGTATAGTGTAGGTAAGGTTAAGTACTAAGTCAGAATACAGTATAGTGTAGGTAAGGTTAAGTACTAAGTCAGAATACAGTGTAGTGTAGGTAAGGTTAAGTACTAAGTCAGAATACAGTGTAGTGTAGGTAAGGTTAAGTACTAAGTCAGAATACAGTGTAGTGTAGGTAAGGTTAAGTACTAAGTCAGAATACAGTATAGTGTAGGTAAGGTTAAGTACTAAGTCAGAATACAGTATAGTGTAGGTAAGGTTAAGTACTAAGTCAGAATACAGTGTAGTGTAGGTAAGGTTAAGTACTAAGTCAGAATACAGTGTAGTGTAGGTAAGGTTAAGTACTAAGTCAGAATACAGTGTAGTGTAGGTAAGGTTAAGTAGTAAGTCAGAATACAGTGTAGTGTAGGTAAGGTTAAGTACTAAGTCAGAATACAGTATAGTGTAGGTAAGGTTAAGTACTAAGTCAGAATACAGTATAGTGTAGGTAAGGGATAAGTACTAAGTCAGAATACAGTGTAGTGTAGGTAAGGTTAAGTACTAAGTCAGAATACAGTATAGTGTAGGTAAGGTTAAGTACTAAGTCAGAATACAGTATAGTGTAGGTAAGGTTAAGTACTAAGTCAGAATACAGTGTAGTGTAGGTAAGGTTAAGTACTAAGTCAGAATACAGTGTAGTGTAGGTAAGGTTAAGTACTAAGTCAGAATACAGTATAGTGTAGGTAAGGTTAAGTACTAAGTCAGAATACAGTGTAGTGTAGGTAAGGTTAAGTACTAAGTCAGAATACAGTATAGTGTAGGTAAGGTTAAGTACTAAGTCAGAATACAGTGTAGTGTAGGTAAGGTTAAGTACTAAGTCAGAATACAGTGTAGTGTAGGTAAGGTTAAGTACTAAGTCAGAATACAGTATAGTGTAGGTAAGGTTAAGTACTAAGTCAGAATACAGTATAGTGTAGGTAAGGTTAAGTACTAAGTCAGAATACAGTATAGTGTAGGTAAGGTTAAGTACTAAGTCAGAATACAGTGTAGTGTAGGTAAGGTTAAGTACTAAGTCAGAATACAGTGTAGTGTAGGTAAGGTTAAGTACTAAGTCAGAATACAGTGTAGTGTAGGTAAGGTTAAGTACTAAGTCAGAATACAGTATAGTGTAGGTAAGGTTAAGTACTAAGTCAGAATACAGTATAGTGTAGGTAAGGTTAAGTACTAAGTCAGAATACAGTATAGTGTAGGTAAGGTTAAGTACTAAGTCAGAATACAGTGTAGTGTAGGTAAGGTTAAGTACTAAGTCAGAATACAGTGTAGTGTAGGTAAGGTTAAGTACTAAGTCAGAATACAGTGTAGTGTAGGTAAGGTTAAGTACTAAGTCAGAATACAGTGTAGTGTAGGTAAGGTTAAGTACTAAGTCAGAATACAGTATAGTGTAGGTAAGGTTAAGTACTAAGTCAGAATACAGTATAGTGTAGGTAAGGTTAAGTACTAAGTCAGAATACAGAATAGTGTAGGTAAGGTTAAGTACTAAGTCAGAATACAGTGTAGTGTAGGTAAGGTTAAGTACTAAGTCAGAATACAGTATAGTGTAGGTAAGGTTAAGTACTAAGTCAGAATACAGTATAGTGTAGGTAAGGTTAAGTACTAAGTCAGAATACAGTATAGTGTAGGTAAGGTTAAGTACTAAGTCAGAATACAGTGTAGTGTAGGTAAGGTTAAGTACTAAGTCAGAATACAGTGTAGTGTAGGTAAGGTTAAGTACTAAGTCAGAATACAGTGTAGTGTAGGTAAGGTTAAGTACTATGTCAGAATACAGTGTAGTGTAGGTAAGGTTAAGTACTAAGTCAGAATACAGTATAGTGTAGGTAAGGTTAAGTACTAAGTCAGAATACAGTATAGTGTAGGTAAGGTTAAGTACTAAGTCAGAATACAGTATAGTGTAGGTAAGGTTAAGTACTAAGTCAGAATACAGTGTAGTGTAGGTAAGGTTAAGTACTAAGTCAGAATACAGTGTAGTGTAGGTAAGGTTAAGTACTAAGTCAGAATACAGTGTAGTGTAGGTAAGGTTAAGTACTAAGTCAGAATACAGTGTAGTGTAGGTAAGGTTAAGTACTAAGTCAGAATACAGTATAGTGTAGGTAAGGTTAAGTACTAAGTCAGAATACAGTATAGTGTAGGTAAGGTTAAGTACTAAGTCAGAATACAGTATAGTGTAGGTAAGGTTAAGTACTAAGTCAGAATACAGTATAGTGTAGGTAAGGTTAAGTACTAAGTCAGAATACAGTGTAGTGTAGGTAAGGTTAAGTACTAAGTCAGAATACAGTGTAGTGTAGGTAAGGTTAAGTACTAAGTCAGAATACAGTGTAGTGTAGGTAAGGTTAAGTACTAAGTCAGAATACAGTATAGTGTAGGTAAGGTTAAGTACTAAGTCAGAATACAGTATAGTGTAGGTAAGGTTAAGTACTAAGTCAGAATACAGTGTAGTGTAGGTAAGGTTAAGTACTAAGTCAGAATACAGTATAGTGTAGGTAAGGTTAAGTACTAAGTCAGAATACAGTGTAGTGTAGGTAAGGTTAAGTACTAAGTCAGAATACAGTATAGTGTAGGTAAGGTTAAGTACTAAGTCAGAATACAGTATAGTGTAGGTAAGGTTAAGTACTAAGTCAGAATACAGTATAGTGTAGGTAAGGTTAAGTACTAAGTCAGAATACAGTGTAGTGTAGGTAAGGTTAAGTACTAAAGTCAGAATACAGTATAGTGTAGGTAAGGTTAAGTACTAAGTCAGAATACAGTGTAGTGTAGGTAAGGTTAAGTACTAAGTCAGAATACAGTATAGTGTAGGTAAGGTTAAGTACTAAGTCAGAATACAGTATAGTGTAGATAAGGTTAAGTACTAAGTCATAATACAGTATAGTGTAGGTAAGGTTAAGTACTAAGTCAGAATACAGTATAGTGTAGGTAGGTTAAGTACTAAGTCAGAATACAGTGTAGTGTAGGTAAGGTTAAGTACTAAGTCAGAATACAGTGTAGTGTAGGTAAGGTTAAGTACTAAGTCAGAATACAGTGTAGTGTAGGTAAGGTTAAGTACCAAGTCAGAATACAGTATAGTGTAGGTAAGGTTAAGTACTAAGTCTGTGATTGGCCAGGTGTTACAGGCAGGAAAGGCTGTGATTGGCTGCCTGGGAGCTGTTGGTTCAGTAGCTCCATGGTAACATAGCTTCAGAAGGTGAATGGATGGAGAGGCTGCTAGCTACTCAGACAGAACCTCTGTATTATTCATCCTGTGTCCCTGAGCACTCCGAGAGAGAGAGAGTATCAGTGTGTTGACTTGCAGGCTGGGGCGATAATTGCATCTCACATTGCAATTCAACCAGCTCTCGCTCTCTCTCTCTCTCTCTAATTCAAAGGGCGTTATTGGCATGGGAAACATATGTTAACGTTGCCAAAGCAAGTTAAGTAGATAAACAAAAGTGAAATAAACAATAAATATTAACAGTAAACATTACACTCAGAAGTTCCAAAATAATAAAGACATTTCAAATGTTATATTATGTATATATACAGTGTTGTAACAATGTGCAAATAGTTAAAGTACAAAAGGGAAAATAAATCAACATAAATATGGGTTGTATTTACAATGGTGTTTGTTCTTCACTGGTTGCCCTTTTCTTGTGGCAACAGGTCACAAATCTTGCTGCTGTGATGGCACACTGTGGTATTTCACCCAATAGAGTTGGGAGTTCTTTGTGGGTTGGTGTAATTTGAGGGAAATAGATTACATGACCAAAAGTATGTGGACACCTGCTCGTCGACATCTCATTCAAAAATCATGGGCATTAATATGGAGTTGGTCCCCCTTTGCTGCTATAACAGCCTCCACTCTTCTGGGAAGGCTTTCCACTAGATGTTGGAACATTGCTGCAGGGACTTGCTTCCATTCAGCCACAAGAGCATTAGTGAGGTCGGGCACTGATGTTGGGCGATTAGGCCTGGCTCGCAGTCGGCGTTCCAATTCATCCCAAAGGTGTTCGATGGGATTGAGGTCAGGGCTCTGTGCAGGCCAGTCAAGTTCTTCCACACCGATCTCGACAAACCATTTCTTCACAGACCTTGCTTTGTGCACGGGGGCATTGTCATGCTGAAACAGGAAAGGGCCTTCCCCAAACTGTTGCCACAAAGTTGGAATACAGAATCATCTAGAATGTCATTGTATACTGTAGCGTTAAGATTTCCCTTCACTGGAACTAAGGGGCCTAGCCCGAACCATTAAAAACAGCCCCAGACCATTATTCCTCCTCCACCAAACTTTACAGTTGGCACTATGCATTCGGGCAGGTAGCGTTCTCCTGGCATCCGCTAAACCCAGATTCGTCCGTCGGACTGCCAGATGATGTAGAGTTTCCACTGCTCCAGATTCCAATGGCGGCGAGCTTTACACCACTCCAGCCGACTCTTAGCAATGCGCATGGTGATCTTGTGCTTGTGTGGGAACCCATTTCATGAACCTCCCAACGAACAGTTGTTGTGCTGATCTTGCCTCCAGAGGCAGTTTGGAACTAGGTAGTGAGTTTTGCAACCGAGAACAGTCGATTTTTACGCACGACGCACTTCATCACTCGCCTTCGGAAAGAATTCAGACCCCTTGACCTTTTCCACATTTTGTTAGGTTGCAGCCTTATTCTAAAATGAATTACATTGTTTTTTCCCACCTCATCAATCTACACAGAATACCCCACAATGACAAAGCAAAAACAGGTTTAGACATTTTTGCTAATTTATTAAAAATAAAAACCGGAAATATCACATTTACATAAGTATTCAGACCATTTACTCAGTACTTTGTTGAAGTACCTTTGGCAGCGATTACAGCCTCAAGTCTTCTTGGGTTTGACGCTACAAGCTTGGCACACCTGTATTTGGGGAGTTTCTCCCATTCTTCTCTGCAGATCCTCTCAAGCTCTGTCAGGTTGGATGGGGAGCGTTGCTGCACAGCTATTTTCAGGTCTCTCCAGAGATGTTTGATCGGGTTCAAGTCTGGGCTCTGGCTGGGCCACTCAAGGACATTCTGACACTTGTCCCGAAGCCACTCCTGCATTGTCTTGGCTGTGTGCTTAGGGTCGTTGTCCTGTTGGAAGGTGAACCTTTGCCCCAGTCTGAGGTCCTGAGCGGTCTGGAGCAGGTTTTCATCAAGGATCTCTCTGTACCTTGCTCCGTTCATCTTTGCCTCGATCCTGACTAGTCTCCCAGTCCCTGCCACTGAAAAACATCCCCACAGCATGATGCTGCCACCACCATGCTTCACCGTAGGGATGGTACCAGGTTTCCTCCAGATGTGATGCTTGGCATTCAGGCCAAAGAGTTCAATCTTGGTTTCATCAGACCAGAGAATCTTGTTTCTCATGGTCTGAGTCTCTTTAGGTGCCTTTTGGCTAACTCCAAGCGGGCTGTCATGTGCATTTTACTGAGGAGTGGCTTCCGTCTGGTCACTCTACCATAAAGGCCTGATTTGTGGAGTGCTGCAGAGAAGGTTGTCCTTCTGGAAGGTTCTCCCATCGCCACAGAGGAACTCCGGAGCTCTGTAAGAGTGACCATCTGGTTCTAGGTCACCTCCCTGACCAAGGCCCTTCTCCCCCGATTGCTCAGTTTGGCCAGCTCTAGGAAGAGTCTTGGTGGTTCGAAACTTTTTCCATTTAAGAATGATGGAGGCCCTGGAGGAACTTCAATGCTGCAGAATTTTTTTTGTACCCTTCCCCAGATCTGTGCCTCAACACAATCCTGTCTCAGCGCTCTACGGACAATTCCTTCGACCTCATGGCTTGGTTTTTGCTCTGACATGCACTGTCAACTGTGGGACCTTATATAGACAGGTGTGTGCCTTTCCAAATCATGTCCAATCAATTGAATTTACCACAGGTGGACTCCAATCAAGTTGTAGAAACATCTCAAGGATGATCAATGGAAACAGGATGCACCAGAGCTCAATTTTGAGTCTCATAGCAAAGGGTCTGAATACTTATCTAAATAAGGTATTTCTGGTTTTTATCTTTAATAAAATTGTCATTATGGGGTATTGTGTAGATTGAATGATAAATTTTTTATTTAATCCATTTTAGAATAAGGCTGTAACATAAGAAAATGTGGAAAAAGTCAAGGGGTCTAACAGATCACATCCAGCTCCCTCCACCAGCGCCCCTCTCCCCGGCTAGCCCGGCCCCAGACAGATCACATCCAGCTCCCTCCACCAGCGCCCCTCTCCCCGGCTAGCCTGGCCCCAGACAGATCACATCCAGCTCCCTCCACCAGCGCCCCTCTCCCCAGACAGATCACATCCAGCTCCCTCCACCAGCGCCCCTCTCCCCGGCTAGCCTGGCCCCAGACAGATCACATCCAGCTCCCTCCACCAGCGCCCCTCTCCCCGGCTAGCCCGGCCCCAGACAGATCACATCCAGCTCCCTCCACCAGCGCCCCTCTCCCCGGCTAGCCTGGCCCCAGACAGATCACATCCAGCTCCCTCCACCAGCGCCCCTCTCCCCGGCTAGCCTGGCCCCAGACAGATCACAGATCAGCCCCTACTGGGGGAGCAGAAACAAACAGACCTCCCGCTGGGAACAAAGACCACGCGGCCGGACAGATGTTGTTGTTGTGTTTTTACCCGGCGATAGAGGGATGAGAGGAGAAAGAGAAATACATTCACAGGGATTAGGGCGTCAGACTCCTCCCCACAGGGATTAGGGCGTCAGGCTCGGTGAGAGGGGTCAGACTCCTCCCCACAGGGATTAGGGCGTCAGGCTCGGTGAGAGGGGTCAGACTCCTCCCCACAGGGATTAGGGCGTCAGGCTCGGTGAGAGGGGTCAGACTCCTCCCCACAGGGATTAGGGCGTCAGGCTCGGTGAGAGGGGTCAGGCTCGGTGAGAGGGGTCAGGCTCCTCCCCACAGGGATTAGGGCGTCAGGCTCGGTGAGAGGGGTCAGACTCCTCCCCACAGGGATTAGGGCGTCAGGCTCGGTGAGAGGGGTCAGACTCCTCCCCACAGGGATTAGGCATCAGTCTCGGTGAGAGGGGTCAGACTCCTCCCCACAGGGATTAGGGCGTCAGGCTCGGTGAGAGGGGTCAGACTCCTCCCCACAGGGATTAGGCGTCAGGCTCGGTGAGAGGGGTCAGACTCCTCCCCACAGGGATTAGGGCGTCAGGCTCGGTGAGAGGGGTCAGACTCCTCCCCACAGGGATTAGGCATCAGGCTCGGTGAGAGGGGTCAGACTCCTCGACTCCTCCCCACAGGGATTAGGCGTCAGGCTCGGTGAGAGGGGTCAGACTCCTATTGACTCCTCCCCACAGGGATTAGGACGTCAGGCTCGGTGAGAGGGGTCAGACTCCTCCCCACAGGGATTAGGCGTCAGGCTCGGTGAGAGGGGTCAGACTCCTATTGACTCCTCCCCACAGGGATTAGGCGTCAGGCTCGGTGAGAGGGGTCAGACTCCTATTGACTCCTCCCCACAGGGATTAGGCGTCAGGCTCGGTGAGAGGGGTCAGACTCCTATTGACTCCTCCCCACAGGGATTAGGCGTCAGGTTCGGTGAGAGGGGTCAGACTCCTCCCCACAGGGATTAGGCGTCAGGCTCGGTGAGAGGGGTCAGACTCCTATTGACTCCTCCCACAGGGATTAGGCGTCAGGTTCGGTGAGAGGGGTCAGACTCCTCCCCAGATTAGGCGTCAGGCTCGGTGAGAGGGGTCAGACTCCTCCCCACAGGGATTAGGCATCAGGCTCGGTGAGAGGGGTCAGACTCCTATTGACTCCTCCCCTATACCCTGAGAGTGCAGAGTGCTAGGGCAGTCTGACAGGTGTGCGGGCCAGGTAGCTGGCTGGTTCTGTTTCACCTTGGAAACGCTGGCCAGATGGTAACAGGCGCTCAGCAAAACGCAGCACGAGCTCCTTTTTTTACCATAGCAACCTGCCCCTGGTTGGGGGCGGATACAGCTGGTTGGACCACCTCGCCATCCGATAGAATCTAGCCATTGTTGTTATGGTAGCACACCCACTGGTGGGGGGAGAGTGAGGACGGGGGAGGGGGAGGAGGAGGAGAGGGGGAGGGTGAGGAGAGGGGGAGGAGAGAGGAGGGGGAGGGGGAGGGGAGGGAAAGAGGGGTGAGGGAATATGAGGAGGGGGAGGGGTTTTAGGCTGTGATGGCAACACACTGAAACCTCGTGGTAGGGGGAGAGGGAGGAGCGTAGGGTGACGGGGGAGGTTAGCTCCGGGGTGGGGGGCGTAGGGAGGCTTTCCCGCCCTCGAAGAAAGTGTTGCTAGGCACATTAGACGGCTGTAAACAACGACCCCAGACGACCCCGACTGCCTGACTCCACCTTACACACGTGCTTCTGTCCCTGAGAAACTATAAAAACATAAATACCAAAAACAAAAAGGAATCATGTTTTATATAACTTTATTTAGATAAATCAATTTGAACAATAAAAAGAACCAATAAAGTTGGAAAATGCGTGTAAACCCGGAGCTTCAATGATGTCTGAATTGAATGGGCAGTTTCCCAGACAAGCTTAGTCCAGAGAGGTATACTACCAAGCAGAATCAAGAAGTTAGCCAGCTATTTATGATTAAATTAGGTTCAACATTTAGGGGCAGTTTCTCGAACACAGACCAAGCTTAGTCCTGGACTAAAAAGAAAACAGAGAAAATGCCCCTAAATTTTTATTCGAGGACTAAGCTTAAAAAAAATCTGTGTTGGGGAAACTGCCCTGTTGAACATAATTCCATCATAACTGAAGGTATGGAACCATCTCTTCAAGACAACGTTGTGTTTAGAATCACATGATCTACGAGAGAACAGTCAACAGTATGAGACTGAAGAAACACCAAACTCAGAAGACAGACTATGAGACAGAACAGTCTCACCACAGACGAGGAATGCAGGAGTTGACATAAACCACAAACAGTTTGGAGGGAACAATGGCTTCATCACAAATGGCACCCTATTTCAATAGGGCTTTTGTCAAAAGTAGTGCACTATATAGGGAATATGGTGCCATTCTCTGGTCTAAAGTAGTGCACTATATAGGGAATATGGTGCCATATGAGGTGCTTGAGGTGTTTAACCCTATCAGAACTAACAATGGGGACGGGGTGAGGAGTGAGGGTTGAAGGGTCAGGGGGTTGAGATCCTTAGTCCTGTGGGTATATGAGACCCCACCGGGCCGGGCCCCCCCATGGCATAGTGTGGTCCATCACTGTCAAGATGCATCATCATCACATTTGACTTTTACTCTGCAGGTCAGCCTCCAGAACCAACAACCTCTGCCCCATAGACAGAGTCACCGCCTTAATCTAGAGGGAGAGGAGAGGAGAGGTGGGGGGGAGAGGAGAGAGGGGGGAAGGGAGAGAGGAGAGAGGGGGGAAGGGGGAGAGGAGAGAGGGGTGAGAGAAGGGAGGGAGAGGATGAGAAGTCGTTAAGTCTTTCTCTGCCTCTCAGACAGAGTACATTTAAAAACTAATCTCAGCATGCTTCAGTTCAGTCCAACGAGTGTGCTTGCATTAAAACACCTTCGCTTGAAAAAGCGGCAATAGTACCGTTTGTCCATTTTGAGATGATGTAGCCAGTATACACTTCCTCAAAAACAGTCAGAATTAATCTAAGATACTATAAATCAGTCATTCATTGAAGTGTTTGCAGAAGAGATCTTAGTCACGCAATTTGGTGCAGTATTTATCTATGAATAAAAGTGCATGAAAACAAGTTCTCGTTGAATGACAGACTTTATTGAAGAATCCCTACTGTTGACCAATCACGACGAGGGGGCGTAGAGGCAACCAGGGTGATGGGGTCAGTGTCTCAGGATGTTTCTAGGGCAACCAGGGTGACAGGGTCAGTGTCTCAGGGCGTTCCTAGGGCAACCAGGGTGATGGGGTCAGTGTCTCAGGGCGTTCCTATGGCGACCAGGGTGATAGGGTCAGTGTCTCAGGGTGTTTCTAGGGCAACCAGGGTGATAGGGTCAGTGTCTCAGGGCGTTCCTAGGGCAACCAGGGTGATGGGTCAGTGTCTCAGGGCGTTCCTAGGGCGACCAGGGTGATAGGGTCAGTGTCTCAGGGTGTTTCTAGGGCGACCAGGGTGATGGGGTCAGTGTCTCAGGGTGTTTCTAGGGCGACCAGGGTGATAGGGTCAGTGTCTCAGGGTGTTCCTAGGGCGACCAGGGTGATGGGGTCAGTGTCTCAGGGTGTTTCTAGGGCAACCAGGGTGATGGGGTCAGTGTCTCAGGGCGTTCCTAGGGCGACCAGGGTGATGGGGTCAGTGTCTCAGGGTGTTCCTAGGGCGACCAGGGTGACAGGGTCAGTGTCTCAGGGTGTTTCTAGGGCAACCAGGGTGATGGGGTCAGTGTCTCAGGGTGTTGCTAGGGCAACCAGGGTGATAGGGTCAGTGTCTCAGGGTGACAGCAACACAACCTCTGGGGAAGGCTTTGAACAATACTTAGAGATACTGTCTGCATATTCAATCTATTCAATTTGTCTGACTGGCATTCCTGAGCAACAATGCCACCTAGTGTTTGTTTTACTCAAGACAAATCCAGGTACTAAGGAGGTAATGAAGTAGCCATCATGTCATCATGCCAGTGTGCCATCATGCCAACTCCTTCTCCATCATTCTCATGCCAATGCTTTGCTTGTCAATAACCTCGTCTCCAGTTTGGGATATCAACAATTACTGGGAGTGACCACAGAATTCTATGGGAGTGGCCTACTGAGTAAAGTATTTGTCATTTCATTTTAGCGAATCACACGACTGCGAAGCATGGGGAAGGTGAGGAGGAAGATGCTGTGGGAGATGATTGGTTCGTAGATTAAGCCGATTATAGCCAATGCCTATGTGCCAGGAGTTTCTCCCGGTCTTTACGTATTGGCTAACGAAGGCCTAGTTTGAGGAGTTGGCCCAGCAGACTGTTATTTACCTGACACCATCTCCCTCATCATTGGGGCACAACTTTGATATGAAGTATTACTTAAATCTATAAATGTATGGCATGATATGACTTTATTAAAGAGGGGTGGGCCCAGGTCAAAAGTAACGCACTAAATAGGGAAAAAGGTTCCATTTGGGACACAGCCTAAGGCTCTTTATCAATTACTAACAGGGACTGTATAGTGTAGTGACTGAACAGGGACTGTATAGTGTCGTGACTGAACAGGGACTGTATAGTGTCGTGACTGAACAGGGACTGTATAGTGTCGTGACTGAACAGGGACTGTATAGTGTCGTGACTGAACAGGGACTGTATAGTGTCGTGACTGAACAGGGACTGTATAGTGTCGTGACTGAACAGGACTGTATAGTGTCGTGACTGAACAGGGACTGTATAGTGTCGTGACTGAACAGGGACTGTATAGTGTCGTGACTGAACAGGGACTGTATAGTGTCGTGACTGAACAGGGACTGTATAGTGTCGTGACTGAACAGGGACTGTATAGTGTCGTGACTGAACAGGGACTGTATAGTGTCGTGACTGAACAGGGACTGTATAGTGTCGTGACTGAACAGGGACTGTATAGTGACTGAACAGGGACTGTATAGTGACTGAACAGGGACTGTATAGTGACTGAACAGGGACTGTATAGTGTAGTGACTGAACAGGGACTGTATAGTGTAGTGACTGAACAGGGACTGTATAGTGTAGTGACTGAACAGGGACTGTATAGTGACTGAACAGGGACTGTATAGTGACTGAACAGGGACTGTATAGTGACTGAACAGGGACTGTATAGTGACTGAACAGGGACTGTGACTGAACAGGGACTGTGTCGTAGTGACTGAACAGGGACTGTGTGTCGTGACTGAACAGGGACTGTGTCGTGACTGAACAGGGACTGTATAGTGTCGTGACTGAACAGGGACTGTATAGTGTCGTGACTGAACAGGGACTGTATAGTGTCGTGACTGAACAGGGACTGTATAGTGTCGTGACTGAACAGGGACTGTATAGTGTCGTGACTGAACAGGGACTGTATAGTGTCGTGACTGAACAGGGACTGTATAGTGTCGTGACTGAACAGGGACTGTATAGTGTCGTGACTGAACAGGGACTGTATAGTGTCGTGACTGAACAGGGACTGTATAGTGTCGTGACTGAACAGGGACTGTATAGTGTCGTGACTGAACAGGGACTGTATAGTGTTGTGACTGAACAGGGACTGTATAGTGTCGTGACTGAACAGGGACTGTATAGTGTCGTGACTGAACAGGGACTGTATAGTGTCGTGACTGAACAGGGACTGTATAGTGTAGTGACTGAACAGGGACTGTATAGTGACTGAACAGGGACTGTATAGTGTAGTGACTGAACAGGGACTGTATAGTGACTGAACAGGGACTGTATAGTGTAGTGACTGAACAGGGACTGTATAGTGTAGTGACTGAACAGGGACTGTATAGTGAGTGACTGAACAGGGACTGTATAGTGACTGAACAGGGACTGTATAGTGTAGTGACTGAACAGGGACTGTATAGTGTAGTGACTGAACAGGGACTGTATAGTGTAGTGACTGAACATGGACTGTATAGTGACTGAACAGGGACTGTATAGTGTAGTGACTGAACATGGACTGTATAGTGACTGAACATGGACTGTATAGTGTAGTGACTGAACAGGGACTGTATAGTGACTGAACAGGGACTGTATAGTGTAGTGACTGAACAGGGACTGTATAGTGTAGTGACTGAACAGGGACTGTATAGTGTAGTGACTGAACAGGGACTGTATAGTGTAGTGACTGAACAGGGACTGTATAGTGACTGAACAGGGACTGTATAGTGTCGTGACTGAACAGGGACTGTATAGTGTCGTGACTGAACAGGGACTGTATAGTGTAGTGACTGAACAGGGACTGTATAGTGTAGTGACTGAACAGGGACTGTATAGTGTAGTGACTGAACAGGGACTGTAAAGTGTAATGACTGAACAGGGACTGTATAGTGTAGTGACTGAACAGGGACTGTAGTGTAGTGACTGAACAGGGACTGTATAGTGTAGTGACTGAACAGGGACTGTATAGTGTAGTGACTGAACAGGGACTGTATAGTGACTGAACAGGGACTGTATAGTGACTGAACAGGGACTGTATAGTGACTGAACAGGGACTGTATAGTGTCGTGACTGAACAGGGACTGTATAGTGTCGTGACTGAACAGGGACTGTATAGTGTCGTGACTGAACAGGGACTGTATAGTGTCGTGACTGAACAGGGACTGTATAGTGTAGTGACTGAACAGGGACTGTATAGTGTAGTGACTGAACAGGGACTGTATAGTGTAGTGACTGAACAGGGACTGTATAGTGTAGTGACTGAACAGGGACTGTATAGTGTAGTGACTGAACAGGGACTGTATAGTGTCGTGACTGAACAGGGACTGTATAGTGTCGTGACTGAACAGGGACTGTGTAGTGTCGTGACTGAACAGGGACTGTGTAGTGACTGAACAGGGACTGTGTAGTGACTGAACAGGGACTGTGTAGTGACTGAACAGGGACTGTGTAGTGACTGAACAGGGACTGTGTAGTGACTGAACAGGGACTGTGTAGTGACTGAACAGGGACTGTATAGTGTAGGACTGAACAGGGACTGTGTAGTGACTGAACAGGACTGTGTAGTGACTGAACAGGGACTGTGTAGTGACTGAACAGGGACTGTATAGTGACTGAACAGGGACTGTATAGTGTCATGACTGAACAGGGACTGTATAGTGTCGTGACTGAACAGGGACTGTATAGTGTCGTGACTGAACAGGGACTGTATAGTGTCGTGACTGAACAGGGACTGTATAGTGTAGTGACTGAACAGGGACTGTATAGTGTCGTGACTGAACAGGGACTGTATAGTGTAGTGACTGAACAGGGACTGTATAGTGTCGTGACTGAACAGGGACTGTATAGTGTCGTGACTGAACAGGGACTGTGTAGTGACTGAACAGGGACTGTGTAGTGACTGAACAGGGACTGTATAGTGACTGAACAGGGACTGTATAGTGACTGAACAGGGACTGTATAGTGACTGAACAGGGACTGTATAGTGACTGAACAGGGACTGTATAGTGTCGTGACTGAACAGGGACGGTATAGTGTCGTGACTGAACAGGGACTGTATAGTGTAGTGACTGAACAGGGACTGTATAGTGTAGTGACTGAACAGGGACTGTATAGTGTAGTGACTGAACAGGGACTGTATAGTGTAGTGACTGAACAGGGACTGTATAGTGACTGAACAGGGACTGTATAGTGACTGAACAGGGACGGTATAGTGTCGTGACTGAACAGGGACGGTATAGTGTCGTGACTGAACAGGGACGGTATAGTGTCGTGACTGAACAGGGACTGTATAGTGTCGTGACTGAACAGGGACTGTATAGTGTCGTGACTGAACAGGGACTGTATAGTGTAGTGACTGAACAGGGACTGCATAGTGACTGAACAGGGACTGTATAGTGTAGTGACTGAACAGGGACTGTATAGTGTAGTGACTGAACAGGGACTGTGTAGTGACTGAACAGGGACTGTATAGTGTAGTGACTGAACAGGGACTGTGTAGTGACTGAACAGGGACTGTATAGTGTGAGTGTGCTGAACAGGGACTGTGTAGTGACTGAACAGGGACTGTATAGTGTAGTGACTGAACAGGGACTGTATAGTGTAGTGACTGAACAGGGACTGTATAGTGTAGTGACTGAACAGGGACCACACAGGAGTGTTTGTAAATTCACTCTGACAATCTACTCCCATGAGATCATTGCAAGTGATACCTTCATGAAACATACATGATAGAGACCGGGTCTAAAGTAGTGCACTAAATTGGGAATAGGTTACCATTTGGGACGCAGTCACAATAGAAGGAGTGTTAGGGTTACCTCATCCAGCTGTTGCTCTACAGCCTGTCTGTACTCCAGGGTGACTGGCTGCTGCCTGGGGCTCACTGCTGCCACCTGCTGCCTGGAAGACCCCAGGACATAGCTGCATGGACCACAGAATGATTTTAGATTCAATCTAAATAATTTATAAAGCAGAATAAACATTTATAGATTCATTTTAAAAGTTTCCCAAACCATTGTCTTGTGATCCATGTAAAATATTTTAGCAGGGCTGTTACTAGCAACGTGATTTTGCATCTTGAGTGTCAGAGAAAAACGCTGCGTGAGGGTGTCTGAGTGTGAGACAACACTAGAGATACATATTTCCCACAGATCACACAGACCTACAAATAATTTGAAAACAAATTAAACATTGATAAAACTCCCATATCGGTTAGGTGAAATACCAGTGTGCAATCACAGCAGCAAGATTTGGGGCCCGTTGCCACGGCAACCAGTGAAGAACAAACATTGTAAATACCCCCAATATGTACCTGTTTATTTATCTTCCCCACTATTTACACACTACTAAAACACTGTACATAACTGATAATATCAAACTTGAAAAGGAGATCATTTTAAAACCTTTGTGAGTGAAACATTTACTGTTCAATTCTAAGAATTTTGTTGATGTTAAATTCACTTGCTTTGGCAATATAAACATCAATCAATCAATTTTATTTTATATAGCCCTTCTTACATCAGCTAATATCTCGAAGTGCTGTACAGAAACCCAGCCTAAAACCCCAAACAGCTAGTAATGCAGGTGTAGAAGCATAAACATGTTTCCCATGCCAATAAAGCCCCATTGAATTGAGAGATAATGTAACGATACTACAACCTCAACCAAGAGGTCTGGTTGGACTAGCTAAAGCAAACCTAACTTTCTGGTTCAAGTCCTGGTCAGACCCATATCGCTACATGGCTCACCTCTCTATGGCAGCCACATTGAGGCAGAACAGGGACCGGATGTAGTCCAGTTTCCTGGGTGTGGAGATGTAGACCATGCCTAGCAGAGAGCTGCAGCCACAACAGGTCAGGTGGACTATCAGGCTGTAACAGGGGAGTAACAACAGGTCAGGAGGACTATCAGGCTGTAACAGGGGAATAACAACAGGTCAGGAGGACTATCAGGCTGTAAACAGGGGAATAACAGCAGGTCAGGAGGACTATCAGGCTGTAACAGGGGAATAACAACAGGTCAGGAGGACTATCAGGCTGTAACAGGGGAATAACAACAGGTCATGAGGACTATCAGGCTGTAACAGGGGAATAAACAACAGGTCAGGAGGACTATCAGGCTGTAACAGGGGAATAACAACAGGTCAGGAGGACTATCAGGCTGTAACAGGGGAATAACAACAGGTCAGGAGGACTATCAGGCTGTAACAGGGGAATAACAACAGGTCAGGAGGACTATCAGGCTGTAACAGGGGAATAACAACAGGTCAGGAGGACTATCAGGCTGTAACAGGGGAATAACAACAGGTCAGGAGGACTATCAGGCTGTAACAGGGGAATAACAACAGGTCAGGAGGACTATCAGGCTGTAACAGGGGAATAACAACAGGTCAGGAGGACTATCAGGCTGTAACAGGGGAATAACAACAGGTCAGGAGGACTATCAGGCTGTAACAGAAGAGACTGACTGCATTACTTTTTTTTATAAGAAACAAGAATGTGTTGAAAATCCCAAGTTGTTTGCATAGTCAACTTACACACAGCTCTGACACACACACTTACCCCACCAGACATGCCACCAGGGGTCTTTTCACAGTCCCCAAATCCAGAACAAATTCAAGAAAGCGTACAGTATTATATAGAGCCATTATTGCATGGAACTCCGTTCCATCTCATATTGCTCAAATAAACAGCAAACCTGGTTTAAAAAAACAGATAAAGCAACACCTCACGGCAGAACGCCTCTCCCCTGTTTGACCTAGATAGTTTGTGTGTATGTACTGATATGTACGCTACGTGTGCCTTTAAAAAAAATTATGTAGTTCTGTCCTTGAGCTGTTCTTGTCTATTAATGCTCTGTATTATGTAATGTTTCATGTTCTGTGTGGACCCCAGGAAGAGTAGCTGCTGCTTTTGCAACAGCTAATTGGGATCCTAATAAAATAGCAATACCAATCCTTGATGGAAACCTGCTGCAGATCTCTCAGAACCTCAGAATGGGGCGAAGGTTCACCTTCCAAAAGGACAACGACTCTAGGCACACAGCGTAGACAATGCAGGAGTGGCATCGGGACAAGTCTCAATGTCCTTGAGTGGCCCAGCCAGAGCCCGGACTTCTCTGGAGAGACCTGAAAATAGATGTGCAGCGATGCTCCCCATCCAACCTGACAGAGCTTGAGAGGATCTGCAGAGAAGAATTCCCCAAATACAGGTGTGCCAAGCTTGTAGCGTCAAACCCAAGAAGACTCGAGGCTGTAATCGCTGCCAAAGGTGCTTCAACAAAGTACTGAGTAAAGGGTCTGAATGCTTATGTAAATGTCCCAGGTTTGTTTTATATACATTTGCAAAAATGTCTAAAAACCTGTTTTTGCTTTGTCATTATGGGGTATTGTGTGTAGATTGATGAGGGGATTAAAACATTTTTTAAGAATAAGGCTGTAACGTAACAAAAAATGGAAAAAGTCAGGGGGTCTGAATACTTTCCGAATGCACTGTACATGTTTTGTAGGTGGTTCCAAATCAGGGCTCTCCAATCCTGGAGAGCTTCCATCCTTTGGTTTTAACTCCAACCCTGTTCCTGGAGAGCTTCCATCCTTTGGTTAACTCCAACCCTGTTCCTGGAGAGCTTCCATCCTTTGGTTAACTCCAACCCTGTTCCTGGAGAGCTTCCATCCTTTGGTTAACTCCAACCCTGTTCCTGGAGAGCTTCCATCCTTTGGTTTTAACTCCAACCCTGTTCCTGGAGAGCTTCCATCCTTTGGTTAACTCCAACCCTGTTCCTGGAGAGCTTCCATCCTTTGGTTTTAACTCCAACCCTGTTCCTGGAGAGCTTCCATCCTTTGGTTTTAACTCCAACCCTGTTCCTGGAGAGCTTCCATCCTTTGGTTTTAACTCCAACCCTGTTCCTGGAGAGCTTCCATCCTTTGGTTAACTCCAACCCTGTTCCTGGAGAGCTTCCATCCTTTGGGTTTTTAACTCCAACCCTGTTCCTGGAGAGCTTCCATCCTTTGGGTTTTAACTCCAACCCTAATCTAGCACACCGGATTCTTATAATTAGCTGGTTGATAATCTGAATCAGGTTAGTTAACTGTGGTTGGAGTGAAAACCTACAGGAGGGTAGCTTTCCAGGAACAGAGTTGGAAAGCCCTGTTCCAAATTAACTAAAGCCATCCCTCGCAAGACACAGTCAGATATAAAATGTACATCATTTCATCATGAAACACACAGCACAGATTGAAGTTCAACTTCCCTGTTTCAAGCCCAAATATAATCATACTTTGACTAAAACGATGACTTGACTTAAATCATTGTGCAACATCACGGGTAAGCTCTGGGCATCGTCTTTCAGCTGAAAAAAATTGGGGCTTTGGCTGAGAGTTTCCTTTTGCGAGGGTAGAGACTTCGTTTTTGCCAGAACTCTCAATTTCTAACACGTGTGAACACACAGCTGACCAAATTACGCGAGACTTTACTTCTGGGTAAACATAGATTTGATTAATAGGAACATTCTGTCTATGACAATGAAGGTAAACATTGAGGAACTTGGCAGAGGTCATTAGCAGCTAGCTAGACAGACACACACTCTCTCTTTGACTTACCAACCGAGTTCCTTCTTACAAGTACCGGAGAAGTGAGTTTCTTTGCCAACCAAAACATTGTCACTGACACCTGCAATAAAAAACAGAGGGAATTGTTCAGTCAAATCAAATCACATTTTATTTACCAAATGCGCCAAATACAACCTTACAGTGAAATGCTTACTTACAAGCCCTTAACCAACAATGCAGTTTTAAGAAAGAAAAAATAAGTGTTAAGTAAAAAAATAAGAGTAAAAAAGAAGTTACAAATAATTAAAGAGCAGCAGTAATGCAAATAGTCCGGGTAGCCATGATTAGCTGTTCAGGAGTCTTATGGCTTGGGGGTAGAAGCTGTTAAGAAGCCTTTTGGACCTAGACTTGGCACTCCGGTACCGCTTACCGTGTGGTAGCAGAGAGAACAGTCTATGACTAGGGTGGCTGGAGTCTTTGACCATTTTTAGGGCCTTCCTCTGACACCGCCTGGTATAGAGGGGGGCGCGGCTCTGTTGCGACCTGCAGTGTGTGTGACGTTTGGTGTGGCGTTATCTTATGTTTTTAATTTGTACACTTAGTGGCGTTATTTTATGTTTTTAATTTGTACACTTAGTTTACAAACATTCTGCCAACCATGGATTTCCAGTGGTGGGTGTTGGACTGATCTTGTTGATCGTGTACATACCCGCTACGAACGGACTAAATAATGAAAACGCTGCTGGCAGCGGAATCCAATACAGCAGGGAGTTTTTACTACAATGCAACTCAAATACGAACGCCATGGATATCCCAATGGCCCATCTAATACCTGATTGTCTGCGAGTGGATTACAAACCCAAATGCAAACGTGGAAAACGCGGGGGAATCAGACAACGACTTAAAAAAATTAAGAACAAACTTCCCTTACCCACCACCTTGCTGATTAATGCCCAGTCACTGAGGGGGAAAGCGGATGAGTTGTCAGCGAATCTGCGCTTCCAACACGAATATCGGGAGGCCTGTTTGCTGGCATTTACTGAGACTTTGGCTGGATGACAGAGTCCCGGACAGAGAAGTGGAGCCGGCCGGCTTTCACCCCTGGTCAGAGCGGACCGCGATCTGACAGTCACAGGGAAACTTCACGGCGGGGGCGTCTGCCTGCTTGTCAGGGACCAGTGGTGTAAATCGATCCTGGTAAGAGAGCGACTCTGTACCCCCGACATTGAACTGCTTTCTATGTCACTGCGACCTTACTATCTGCCCCGTGAGTTCCCCCAATTGTTTGTTACCGTTGTGTACATTCAACCAAAAGCTAATATAACAAAGGCATCAGAGATTATTTATAATCTGTCACAGAAACTGGAATACATCTCCCCCGACGCACCCAAATTTATTTTAGGGGATTTTAACAACTGTACCTTGCACAAAGTCTTGCGCACATACCATCAGTATGTGAAATGTCACACTAGGAAAAATAGGACTCTTGATTTGTGCTATGGGACAATACCAAAGGCGTTCTCTGCCACCACCAGACCTCCTCTGGGGACATCAGACCACAATGTGGTCTACCTCAGGCCAATTTACTGTCGCCTCCTGGAGAGGGAGAAACCCACAGTTAAAACTGTCCAGATCTGGAATGACAACAGTATCACTTGTCTCCAGGGGTGTTTTGACTGTACAATGTGGGAGGTATTTGAGGACAGCAGCTCTGATCTGGATGAACTCACAGAGGTTATTTCAGACTATGTAAACTTCTGTGTTGAGTCAGTTGTGCCTACTAAGACCTGTAAAATCTTCCCTAACAACAAGCCTTGGGTATCAAAACATCTAAAATCACTACTTGATAGGAAGAAGGCAGTTTATGCTGGGGGTGATAGACAGGCTTTAAGAGATGTACAACGTGAGATAAAAAGACAGATACTGGTGGACAAGGAGGCATACAAGCAAAGGGTGGAGAGGACCCTCTCCTCAGGAAAACGCAAGGGTGGCCTGGCAAGGGATTAAATCCATGGCTAGTGCCCCCCATATAGGCAGGGGAAAAACCAGTGCTGACCTTGGGGGATATGAGGGCCAGAACATGGCTAATGAACTGAATGTTTTCTTCTCAAGATTTGAATCAGACAACTTCGTGTCGGAGGTAAAACAAATGGAAGCATCATTACAAATGTTTGAGAGAGTTGTTGTTCAACAGTCTGATGTTCTAAAGTTGTTCAGGGGATGTAACACATACAAAAGCCCAGGCCCAGACAAAATAAGTGGGCATGTGTTAAAGCACTGTGCTGAACAACTGGCTGGTGTTTTTACAGACATTTTCCAATCTTCACTCAACCAGCAACACGTTCCAGTATTGTGGAAAAAATCAATAATTATACCAATTCCTAAAGTATCAAATCCCTCTGTGCTGAATGACTATCGCCCTGTCGCTTTGACATCCTTAGTTATGAAATGCCTTGAGAAAATTGTGAAAAGTCATATTCTCAGTGTCACCCAGAAGCTCCTCGACCCATTTCAGTTTGCCTATCAGACCAGCAGAGGAGTTGATGATGCCATTCTTACCCTCCTTAACATGGTCTATAGACATCTAGAAGGTGCCAAATCTCATGTCAGGGGTTCTGTTTGTTGACTTTTCTTCTGCCTTCAACACAATCCAGCCTTACATTCTGGCACAGAGACTCATTCGGGACTTTTTCCTTAGATGGGGGGCTGGTTTTGTGGCTGTTGGACTTCCTGAGCCAACGCTCACAGCGAGTCAAAATAGGTCCCCATGTGTCGGATATACGCAATACCAACACAGGCTCTCCTCAGGGATGTGTTTTGTCCCCACTTCTGTACATCTTGTACACTAATAGTTGTACTAGTTCCCATACTGACAGACACCTCGTTAAGTTCGCTGATGACACTGCCTTGATCAGCCTGTTGCATGATGACGAGGAACATCATGGCCCGGTCCTAGATGACTTTGTAGAGTGGTGTGAGGAATCACACTTGGTCCTCAATACTAACAAGACCAAAGAGATGTGCATAGACTTCAGGAAGCGTACAACACCTACCTCTGCAACATCTATCAGAGGCCAGAATATAGAAATTGTAGAGGAATATAAATATCTGGGTGTCTTTTTTTGGACAGTAAGCTTCAGTGGAGTAAATGTACAGACCAGATCTATAAAAAGAGCCAACAGAGACTGTACTTTCTAAAAAAGTTGGGTTTCTTTTAATATAGACTGTACTATATTGACTCTGTTTTACAAATCCTTTATTGAGAGTATTTTAACTTTTTGTATTGTTTGTTGGTTTGGCAATGCCACTGTCAGTCAGAGAAACATGCTGAGAAGGATTATTACCACAGCAAGTAAGGTACTTGGAGTCAAACAGACAGGCCTGGATGAGATCTTTAAGGTCAGGGCCCTCCGTAAAGGCTCACAAAATCATTTTAGACCCAAGTCACCCCCTGTACCTGGACTTTGAATTACTCCCCTCTGTGCGTAGGTATAGGGCACCCCTCAGCAGGAAAAATAGAACGAGACAATCATTTGTGCCAGGTGTGATATCCCTCTTAAATAGCTCGGGCAAATGTTCCCATTGACCCCGTAAGGCCAGCAGGCTAGTCTTTGTTTTAAATGTTTTAAATGTTTTATTTCTTATTTCTTACTTTTATTGGTGCGTGACTGTTATTGAAAGTTGTATTGTCAATCTTGTTTTGTATTTAAACGCCACTTTAAATGTGTACATGACACTGCAACAAAATTTCCCCATGGGGACAATAAAGTAAGTAAGTAAGTAAGTAAGTAAGAGGGCCTGGATGGCAGCAAGCTTGGCCCCAGTGATGTACTGGGCCGTACGCACTACCCTCTGTAGTGCCTTGCGGTCGGAGGCCGAGCAGTTGCCATACCAGGC
This sequence comes from Coregonus suidteri, assembly GCA_036851935.1. NCBI lineage: Eukaryota > Metazoa > Chordata > Actinopteri > Salmoniformes > Salmonidae > Coregonus > Coregonus suidteri. Next base: position 57,552,477 of record CM072227.1, on the reverse strand, counting down.
GGTGATGCAACCAGTCAGGATGCTCTCGATGGTGCAGCTGTAGAACTTAAGGATCTGAGGACCCATTGCCAAATCTTTTCAGTCTCCTGAGGGGGAATAGGCTTTGTCGTGCCCTCTTCACGACTGTCTTGGTGTGAAATGACTCTTTGGGAAATGGGGGGGACGTTATCTTATTAGCTAGCTATGTGCTTGGAAATCAATCTGTCTTGTCCTTAAGACTTTAGCCTGATCCCAGATGTGTTTGTGCTCTTGCCAATTCCATCAAGTACCCCTCGCTGTGGCACATGGAACAGGGAGAGTCGGCCCACCACACGTTTATCATCATTTCTGTTGACTGCTTTTTATGCATGCTTAAGCTGAAATCACAAAACGGCTCCAACTTTGCGTGCGAGACTAGTGTCAATTCACATACACTACGTAGCGTAGGGATCATCAACTAGATTCATCAACTAGATTCAGCCGTGGGCCGTTTTTTTGTTGTTGAGTGGACGGTCAGGGGGCCGGAACATAATGACAAATAATTTGCAGACTGCAAATTGACCGCAAGAAGACCAAACAGATACACTACCAGTCAAAAGTTTGGACACACCTACTCATTCAAGGGTTTTTCTATATTTTTTACTATTTTCTACATTGTAGAATAATAGTGAAGACATCAAAACGATGAAATAACACATGGAATCATGTAGTTACCCCAAAAAAGTGTTAAACAAATCAAAATATATTTTATATTCTTCAAAGTAGCCACCCTTTGCCTTGATGGCAGCTTTTCACACTCTTGGCATTATCTCAACCAGCTTCATGAGGTAGTCACCTGGAATGCATTTCAATTACCTCATGAAGCTGGTTGAGAGAATGCCAAGAGTGTGCAAAGATGTCATTAAGCCAAAGGGTGGCTACTTTGAAGAATCTAAAATGTAAAATATATTTTGATTTGTTTAACACTTTTTTGGTTACTACATGATTCCATGTGTTCTTTCATAGTTTTGATGCCTTCACTATTATTCTACAATGTAAAAAATTTTAAAAATAAAGAAAAACCCTGGAATGAATAGGTGTCTCCAAACTTTTGACTGGTACTGTACATATTACCTCAATTACCTTGACTAACCTGTACCCCCGCACATTGACTCGGTACCGGTACCCCTTGTATATAGCCTCGTTATTACCTGGACTAACCTGTACACCCGCACATTGACTCGGTACCGGTACCCCCTGTATATAGCCTCGTTATTGTTATTTTATTGTTGCTCTTTTTTTATTTTTTACTTTAGTTTATTTAGTAAATATTTTTTCGTAACTCTTATTTTTCTTCAAACTAGATTGTTTGTTAAGGGCTTGTAAGTAAGCATTTCACGGTAAGGTCTACACCTGTTGTATTCAGCGCACGTGACAAATACAATTTGATTTGATTTTGATTTTTGTAAAGCTGCATTGGGGGCATACTTTTATGAACCGTACAGCCTTACTTATGGATTGTGCACCCATGAAAAGGGTTATCAGCGTACTCAGTGACACCCACAGAACACAACTATGTAGCGTTTAAAAAATATATTAGGGTCTTAGCTCTATTGCAGGACTCTGAAACCACTGTGAAATTTAACCACATTAGCTCACCAGTCAACCTACTTTGTGTATTGAACATTCATAGTTAATGTGGCTAATTCAGAATCCTGCAATAGAACTAAGACACTAATATTTGTGTAAACGCTCCATCGTTGTGTTCTGTGTGTGTCACAGTAGGCTGATACCTGAACATGCCCAGGCGAACCCACTGAGCTGCAATATGTAACTTTTTGAGCGAACCACCAAATTCACATAGAAATGTGAGTTATAGATTCGTCATTAAAAGCAAGTCTAAGACGCGGTAGATGTGTGCTATGTGCACTATTTCTATGCTTCCCGTGCTTAACTTTCGTTTTTGCATCTTTTACGTTGGGTTTTGTACACAAGTTTCAAACAGCTGAAAAGACAATATTTTTTATTAAGGAAAATATATTTCACAGTGGTTTAGATGGTACAACGATTCTATACACTATACTTGCTCGTTTTGTCACAAAGTGAAATTAGGCAAACTATTAGAATTTTAGTAACCAGGCAATGTCGGAGCGATGTCTGCATCTTGCACTCTGCATTGTTGGTTAAGGGCTCCTAAGTAAGCATTTCACCGTAAAGTCTACACCTGTTGTATTCGGCTTCATAGCAAAGGGGTGAATACTAATGCACGCACCATTTTTCCGTTATTTATTTTAAAGATTTTTTTTTAACAAGTTATTTTTTTCATTTCACTTCACCAACTTGGACTATTTTGTGTATGTCCATTACATGAAATCCAAATAAAAATCCATTTAAAATTACAGGTTGTAATGCAACAAAATAGGAAAAACGCCAAGGGGGCTGAATACTTTTGCAAGGCACTGTACTTTGTTGAGGGAAAAATGTACTTGATACGATTGTGATGTGTTGTCCCACCTAGCCATCTTAAGATGAATGCACTAATTGTAAGTCGCTCTGCTAAATGACTAAAATGTAAATACATGTAAATTTCACAAATAGTATTTGATTTGAACCTCGCTTCGCCCATCTGGAAAGCCTCCGCAAATGAAAACCTGGCGGGCCAGCCAACAGCCGTTGCAGCGAGGTGCTTCTCAATTCTACTGCTCGTTGTCAAAGCAAACATGACAAGGAGCTGGTATGATCCCACGAACAGACTTCCCCTGGAGTTACATACTTAGCACTAACGTTATCTAGTTAGCTACCAACTAGGGGTTTATTCACTACGCCCAAACGGAAGCAAGCAGGCCGAAACGGCGAGGGACCTTATTGAATTTGCCCAATAAGAAACTCTTGTTCTCGTTTTGCTAAACGTTATCTGTTGCTAATTGTTTTTTGCTAAGGTGCCCACTAACGAATAAACCCTAGTATTGCATTTCATTCTGACACAACCAAAGTTGTCATACTATCCAATGTAAATGTAGCATCGGTAGCGCGTAGTTAGCTAGCTAGGACAGAGCTAGCTAGTTAGTTACCTAGCAACTTACGTTTGAGCAGTATTTGATTTTGTTCGTCCTCACTCCCAGCCCAGGACAGCGAGTCACCGACAGGCAGCTTGCAACTCCCGCAGAGAAAGACAACCGGTGCGTCGCTATCGTCGTCTTCTAACGTCCCTTGTTTAGAGTTGTCCTTATCGATGGTAGAGTCAGCATAAGCTCCATCGTTGACGACGACCTCAAATGTCATGTTGGTATCTTGGCGATGTGCTCTTCTCCCCGACATTTTTTTTCGAACCTTGGCGGGTTGCATACAGACAGACAATACAGGAAATACGTCATGCGGCCCGCCTAAAAATAAAAAAAAGCCGTCGTTTCATGACATCCTGTCAAGGGTTTTGACTAGATGGGATACGGTTCTTCTTCGATGAGGTTTAACGGCGGGTGGCATACAATAAATGTTGCATTACCGCCAAAAAATCTAATCAAATTTGATTTGTCACATGCACGGAATACAACAGGTGTAGACCTTACCGTGAAATGCTTACTTACAAGCCCTTAACCAACAATGCAGATTTAAGAAAATAGAGTTAAGAAAATATTTACTAAATAAACTAAAGTAAAAAACAAAAAAACACTATAAAATAACAATAATGAGGCTATATACAGGGGGTACCGGTACCGAGGTCTCTGATCTCCTCTCTATAGGCTGTCTCATCGTTGTCGGTGATCAGGCCTACCACCATTGTGTCGTCAGCAAACTTAATGATGGTGTTGGAGTCATGCCTGGCCACGCAGTCGTGGGTGAACAGGGAGTACAGGAGGGGACTGAGCACGCACCCCTGTGGGGCCCCCGTGTTGAGGATCAGTGTGGCAGATATGTTGTTGCCTACCCTTACCACCTGGGGGCGGCCCGTCAGGAAGTCCAGGATCCAGTTGCAGAGGGAGGTGTTTAGTCCCAGGGTCCTTAGCTTAGTGATGAGCTTTGTGGGCACTATGGTGTTGAACGCTGAGCTGTAGTCAATGAACAGCATTCTCATGTAGGTGTTCCTCTTGTCCAGGTGGGAAAGGGCAGTGTGGAGTGCGATTGCGATTGCGTCATCTGTAGATCTGTGTGGTGCCAGGATAACAACCTCTCCCTCAACGTGACCAAGACAAAGGAGATGATTGTGGACTACAGGAAAAAAAAAGAGGACTGAGCACGCCCCCATTCTCATCGACGGGGCTGTAGTGGAACAGGTTGAGAGCTTCAAGTTCCTTGGTGTCCACATCACCAACGAACTATCATGGTCCAAACACACCAAGACAGTCGTGAAGAGGGCACGACAAAGCCTATTCCCCCTCAGGAGACTGAAAAGATTTGGCATGGGTCCTCAGATCCTAAAAAAATTATACAGCTGCACCATCGAGAGCATCCTGACTGGTTGCATCACCGCCTGGTATGGCAACTGCTTGGCCTCCGACCGCAAGGCACTACAGAGGGTAGTGCGTAAGGCCCAGTACATCACTGGGGCCAAGCTTCCTGCCATCCAGGACCTCTATACCAGGCGGTGTCAGAGGAAGGCCCTCAAAATTGTCAAAGACTCCAGCCACCCTAGTCATAGACTGTTCTCTCTGCTACCGCACGGCAAGCGGTACCGGAGTGCCAAGTCTAGTCCAAGAGACTTCTCAACAGCTTCTACCCCCAAGCCATAGGACTCCTGAACATCTAATCATGGCTACCCAGACTATTTGCACTGCCCCCCCACCCAATCTTTTTATGCTGCTGCTACTCTGTTAATTATTTATGCATAGTCACTTTAACTCTACCCACATGTAAATATACATTTACGTCATTTAGCAGACGCTCTTATCCAGAGCGACTTACATTATTATTATTTTTTTCATACCCCCTGTGGGAATCGAACCCACAACCCTGGCGTCGCAAACGCCATGCTCTATCAACTGAGCTACATCCCTGCCAGCCATTCCCTCCCCTACCCTGGACCAATTGCGCGCCGCCCCATGGGTCTCCCGGTCACGGCCGGCTACGACAGAGCCTGGATTCGAACCAGGATCTCTAGTGGCACAGCTAGCACTGTGATGCAGTGCCTTAGACCACTGCGCCACTCAGGAGACATATTACTTCAACTACCTCAACTAGCCGGTGCCCCCGCACATTGACTCTGCACCGGTTTTTTTCTCAACACTATTTTGTTGTTGTTTTATTTTACTTTTTTATTAAAAATAAATGCACTGTTGGTTAAGGGCTGTAAGTAAGCATTTCACTGTAATGTCTGCACCTGTTGTATTCGGCATATGTGGCCAATAACATTTGATTTTATTTGATTTGATTTTATGTGTTGGGGCGGTATGCGAATTGGAGTGGGTCTAGGGTTTCCGGGATGATGGTGTTGATGTGAGCCATGAGCAGCCTTTCAAAGCACTTCATGGCTACTGACGTGAGTGCTACGGGGCGGTAGTCATTTAGGCAAGTTACCTTCGCTTTCTTGGACACAGGGACTATGGTGGTCTGCTTGAAACATGTACAGTGAGGGAAAAAAGTATTTGATCCCCTGCTGATTTTGTACGTTTGCCCACTGACAAAGACATGATCAGTCTATCATTTTAATGGTAGGTTTATTTGAACAGTGAGAGACAGAATAACAACAAAAAAATCCAGAAAAATGCATGTCAAAAATGTTATAAATTGATTAGCATTTTAATGAGGGTGTCACGCCCTGGCTCTGGGGACTCTTATATGTTGAGCCAGGGTGTGGATTTTCTATGTGTTATTTTCTATGTTTTGTTCTAGTTCGTGTATTTCTATGTTGGCCAGGGTGGTTCCCAATCAGAGGCAGCTGTAGCTTGTTGTCTCTGATTGGGGGCAAAATTCTTAGGCAGCCTGTTTGGCACTGTTTATTGTGGGATCTTTTTCCGGAAGGTTCGTGTTCAACCCAGGACTTCACGTATCGTTTGTTGTTTTGTTTTGATCATGTGTTAAGTACGTAAATAAAGAATGTACGCATATCACGCTGCGCCTTGGTCCGCTTCATCTAACGACGATCGTGACAGAGGGAAATAAGTATTTGACTCCTCTGCAAAACATGACTTAGTACTTGGTGGCAAAACCCTTGTTGGCAATCACAGAGGTCAGACGTTTCTTGTAGTTGGCCACCAGGTTTGCACACATCTCAGGAGGGATTTTGTCCCACTCCTCTTTGCAGATCTTCTCCAAGTCATTAAGGTTTCGAGGCTGACGTTTGGCAACTCGAACCTTCAGCTCCCTCCACATATTTTCTATGTGATTAAGGTCTGGAGACTGGCTAGGCCACTCCAGGACCTTAATGTGCTTCTTCTTGAGCCACTCCTTTGTTGCCTTGGCCGTGTGTTTTGGGTCATTGTCATACAGGAATACCCATCCACGACCCATTTTCAATGCCCTGGCTGAGGGAAGGTTCTCAGCCAAGATTTGACGGTACATGGCCCCGTCCATCATCCCTTTGATGCAGTGAAGTTGTCCTGTCCCCTTAGCAGAAAAACACCCCCAAAGCATAATGTTTCCACCTCCATGTTTGACGGTGGGGATGGTGTCCTTGGGGTCATAGGCAGCATTCCTCCTCCTCCAAACACGGCGAGTTGAGTTGATGCCAAAGAGCTCCATTTTGGTCTCATCTGACCACAACACTTTCACCCAGTTCCCAGGGGAAGTGGACGGCCGTATGTATCCCTGTCTCAGAGATTCGGTGACGTATGTCTCCATAGCCGCCGTCTCCTCCTGAGACAGAGGATACACATGACTACGCGGAAGCGCAGCGCCTACTTGGAGGTCTATCGCACAATCCCCCTGTCGATGAGGTGGTAATTGAGTCGCCTTCTTTTTACAGAAGGTGAGTGCCAAATCGGCATACTCAGGTGGAATGTGCATGGTGGGAACTTGGTTCGGCTTTCCACCGTCGTTGCCCCTACGGAAACATCTACACACCGCCGAAACACTGATCAGACCATCCCTTGAGAGCCCTCTGTTGCCATGAAATGTTGGGGTCATGAGATGTTAACCAGGGAAGCCCCAACACCACGGGAAATGCAGGAGAATCAATCAAATTCAAACGTAGTATCTCCTCATGACCCTCCTGCGTTTTCATCCTGAGCGGCGCTGTGACTTCCCTAATCAACCCTGACCCCAAAGGGCGGCTATCTAGGGCATGGATGGGGAAGGGCACATCAACGGGTACAATAGGGATCCCTAACTTATAGGTGAACTGGCGATCGATAAAATTCCCAGCTGCACCTGAATCTACTAGCGCCTTATGCTGGGAATGAGGATAAACCTCGGGAAACACAACTTTAATACACATATGCGCAACAGAGAGCTCTGGGTGAGTTGGGTGCCTACTCACCTGGAATGACTCATTAGTGCACTGCCTACTGCCTCGATTCCTAGGAGATCCTCCCCAGCACCGACCAGCAGTGTGTCCTCTGCGGCCACAGTTGGTGCAGGGGATGGCCTCCCTAGCACCAGCACCTCCGAGCTCCATAGGGGTCGGCTCGGAAGTGCTGGGGGATGGAATGGATGGCCCTGAATCCGGACGTCCGCGGGTAGCCAACAGGGTATCCAGGCGAATTGACATGTCCACCAGTTGGTCGAAGCTGAGATTAGTGTCCCTGCAGGCCAATTCCCGACGAACGTCCTCCCTCAGGCTGCATCTGTAGTGGTCGATGAGGGCCCTCTCATTCCATCCCGCGTTGGCAGCCAGCATCCGGAAGTCCAGCGCGAACTCCTGTGCGCTCCTCCTCCCCTGTCTAAGGTGGAATAGACGCTCACCCGCCGCTTTACCCTCTGGTGGATGATCGAATACTGCCCTGAAGCGGCGGGTGAACTCTGCATAGTTGACAGTAGCGGCGTCTATTCCCCCCCCACTCGGCATTGGCCCACTCCAGCGCCTTGCCGGACAGACAGGAGATGAGGGCGGACACGCTCTTGTATCCCGAGGGCACCGGGTGGATGGTTGCTAGGTATAGTTCAACCTGGAGCAGGAAACCCTGACACCCGGCCGCTGTGCCATCATAAGCCCTCGGGAGCGAGAGCCGAATCCCACTGGACCCCGGAGGTGAAGCGATGGGCATCGCCGATGGTGGTGGTATCGTTGGAGAAGGCGTAGGCAGACCCTCTCTTTCCCATCGCCCAATAGTGCTCACCACCTGTTCCATGGCGGTGCCGAGAGCCTGGATCATGGCCGCTTGGTGTTCGACGCGTTCCTCCATTGATCCAGCTGGCACCGCCGCTCCTGCTGACTCCATGAGTGGTGTGTGATTCTGTCAAGGTGACGTGTATGCGGGAAACGAAGTCAAGCGCAGGACACCGAACTACTGGCAGAACATACTTTACTAAACACAGTAAAGAAAGGACAAAACAAAAACTCCAAACAGGGAGGAACAAATAACACATACAACCAGCACTGCCGACCTAACGGAAAACAATCACACACAATAACCAATGAGAGACAGGGGTTTATAAAGGGAATACAATCAACACTAATGGGACACAGGTGCAAACAATCAGGACAAACTAGACAAACACCGAAAAATAGATCGGTGGCAGCAAGTACTCCGGGGACGACGAACGCCGAAGCCTGCCCGAGCAAGGAGGAGGGGCAGCCTCGGCTGATTCCGTGACAATAAAACTATAGGACTAAACCATAAAATATGTCTCTGAGAAAATGGGATGATGGCTCTCTTGTAATGCCAAACAACTTGTAATGCCAAACAACTTGTAATGCCAAACAACTTGTAATGCCAAACAACTTGTAATGCCAAACAACTTGTAATGCCAAACAACTTGTAATGCCAAACAGATGAGGAAGGGCGATATCCGGCGGATTGAGACGCAGCCCATGCAACAAAAACAAAGATCTCTAGCTTAAACAGACCGATTTTGATGGGGATTTTTTTATGATGTTAATTACATTTCTGTGGGGGCATGGAAATTGTAGGCTAATTAAAGGAATTAGTAGTGTTTTAGCACCATTAAATATTATGAACTGGACTGTGTGTCTTTACAGATAGCTTGCCTGGCTACACAGACTGTGGCTAGCCAGACTCCTTGCTCCGGCCAAACACTACACTTTTCTCTTAGTCAATCATCCTTGCCTGGCTTCCACTGTAGTAAAACACGGCAGTAAACCCCCTTACCTGTAGTTTACAGCAGCATAGTAAAACATGGCAGTAAACCCCCTTACCTGTAGTTTACAGCAGCATAGTAAAACATGGCAGTAAACCCCCTTACCTGTAGTTTACAGCAGCATAGTAAAACATGGCAGTAAACCCCCTTACCTGTAGTTTATAGCAGCATAGTAAAATGGCAGTAAACCCCCTTACCTGTAGTTTACAGCAGCATAGTAAAAACATGGCAGTAAACCCCCTTACCTGTAGTTTACAGCAGCATAGTAAAACATGGCAGTAAACCCCCTTACCTGTAGTTTACACAGCATAGCATAGTAAAACATGGCAAAACACCTGTAATTTTACAGCAGCATAAAAACATGGCAGTAAACCCCCTTACCTGTAATTTACAGCAGCATAGTAAACACATGGCAGTAAACCCCCTTACCTGTAGTTTACAGCAGCATAGTAAAACATGGCAGTAAACCCCCCTACCTGTAGTTTACAGCAGCATAGTAAAACATGGCAGTAAACCCCTTACCTGTAGTTTACAGCAGCATAGTAAAAACATGGCAGTAACCCCTTACCTGTAGTTTACAGCAGCATAGTAAAACATGGCAGTAAACCCCCTTACCTGTAGTTACAGCAGCATAGTAAAACATGGCAGTAAACCCCCTTACCTGTAGTAGTAAAACATGGCAGTAAACCCCCTTACCTGTAGTTACAGCAGCATAGTTAAAACATGGCAGGCAGTAACACCCCCTTACCTGTAGTTTACAGCAGCATAGTAAAACATGGCAGTAAACCCATTACCTGTAGTTTACAGCAGCATAAAAAACATGGCAGTAAACCCCTACCTGTACAGCAGCATAGTAAAAAACATGGCAGTAAACCCCCTTACCTGTAGTTTACAGCAGCATAGTAAAACATGGCAGTAAACCCCCTTACCTGTAGTTTACAGCAGCATAGTAAAACAACATGCAGTAAACCCCCTTACCCGTAGTTTACATCAGCATAGTAAAAACATTAAAAACCAGCAGCATATAAACAGGCAGTAAACCCCCTTACCTGTAGTTTACAGCAGCATAGTAGTAAAACATGTAGCAGTAAAAACATGGCAGTAAACCCTTACCTGTAGTTTACAGCAGCATAGTAAAACATGGCAGTAAACCCCCTTACCTGTAGTTTACAGCAGCATAGTAGTAAACATGGCAGTAAACCCCCTTACCTAGTTTACAGCAGCATAGTAAAACATGGCAGTAAACCCCCCTTACCTGTAGTTTACAGCAGCATAGTAAAACATGGCAGTAAACCCCCCTTACCTGTAGTTTACAGCAGCATAGTAAAACATGGCAGTAAACCCCCTTACCTGTAGTTTACAGCAGCATAGTAAAACATGGCAGTAAACCCCCCTTACCTGTAGTTTACAGCAGCATAGTAAAAAACATGGCAGTAAACCCCCTTACCTGTAGTTTACAGCAGCATAGTAAAACATGGCAGTAAACCCCGACTTGAAACAGCCCCTTACCTGTAGTTTACAGCAGCATAGTAAACATGGCAGTAAACCCCCTTACCTGTAGTTTACAGCAGCATAGTAAAACATGGCAGTAAAACCCCCTTACCTGTAGTTTACAGCAGCATAGTAAAACATGGCAGTAAACCCCCTTACATGTAGTTTACAGCAGCATGTAGTAAAAACATGGCAGTAAAACCACCTTACTGTGTAGGTTTACCCCTTACTGTACCAGCAGCATAGTAAAACATGGCAGTAAACCCCCTTACCTGTAGTTTACAGCAGCATAGTAAAACATGGCAGTAAACCCCCTTACCTGTACAGCAGCATAGTAAAACATGGCAGTAAACCCCCTTACCTGTAGTTTACAGCAGCATAGTAAAACATGGCAGTAAACCCCCTTACCTGTAGTTTAGCAGCATAGTAAAACATGGCAGTAAACCCCCTTACAGTTTACAGCAGCATAGTAAACCTGTAGTTTACAGCAGCATAGTAAAAACAGGCAGTAAACCCCCTTACCTGTAGTTTACAGCAGCATAGTAAAACATGGCAGTAAAAACACCCTTACCTGTAGTTTACAGCAGCAGCATAGTAAAAGTTTACATGGCAGTAAACCCCCTTACCCCTGTAGTTTACAGCAGCATAGTAAAAACATGGCAGTAAACCCCCCTTACCTGTAGTTTACAGCAGCATAGTAAAACATGGCAGTAAACCCCCTTACCTGTAGTTTACAGCAGCATAGTAAAACATGGCAGTAAACCCCCTTACCTGTAGTTTACAGCAGCATAGTAAAACATGCAGTAAACCCCCTTACCTGTAGTTTACAGCAGCATAGTAAAACATGGCAGTAAACCCCCTTACCTGTAGTTTACAGCAGCATAGTAAAACATGGCAGTAAACCCCCTTACCTGTAGTTTACAGCAGCATAGTAAAACATGGCAGTAAACCCCCTTACCTGTAGTTTACAGCAGCATAGTAAAACATGGCAGTAAACCCCTTACCTGTAGTTTACAGCAGCATAGTAAAACATGGCAGTAAACCCCCTTACCTGTAGTTTTACAGCAGCATAGTAAAACATGGCAGTAAACCCCCTTACCTGTAGTTTACAGCAGCATAGTAAAACATGGCAGTAAACCCCCTTACCTGTAGTTTACAGCAGCATAGTAAAACATGGCAGTAAACCCCCTTACCTGTAGTTTACAGCAGCATAGTAAAACATGGCAGTAAACCCCCCTTACCTGTAGTTTACAGCAGCATAGTAAAACATGGCAGTAAACCCCCTTACCTGTAGTTTACAGCAGCATAGTAAAACATGGCAGTAAACCCCCTTACCTGTAGTTTACAGCAGCATAGTAAAACATGGCAGTAAACCCCCTTACCTGTAGTTTATAGCAGCATAGTAAAACATGGCAGTAAACCCCCTTACCTGTAGTTTACAGCAGCATAGTAAAACATGGCAGTAAACCCCTTACCTGTAGTTTACAGCAGCATAGTAAAACATGGCAGTAAACCCCCTACCTGTAGTTTACAGCAGCATAGTAAAACATGGCAGTAAACCCCCTTACCTGTAGTTTACAGCAGCATAGTAAAACATGGCAGTAAACCCCTTACCTGTAGTTTCACAGCAGCATAGTAAAACATGGCAGTAAACCCCCTTACCTGTAGTTTAACAGCAGCATAGTAAAACATGGCAGTAAACCCCCTTACCTGTAGTTTACAGCAGCATAGTAAAACATGGCAGTAAACCCCCTTACCTGTAGTTTACAGCAGCATAGTAAAACATGGCAGTAAACCCCTTACCTGTAGTTTACAGCAGCATAGTAAAACATGGCAGTAAACCCCCTTACCTGTAGTTTACAGCAGCATAGTAAAACATGGCAGTAAACCCCCTTACCTGTAGTTTACAGCAGCATAGTAAAACATGGCAGTAAACCCCCTTACCTGTAGTTTACAGCAGCATAGTAAAAACATGGCAGTAAACCCCCTTACCTGTAGTTTTACAGCAGCATAGTAAAAACATGGCAGTAAACCCCTTACCTGTAGTTTACAGCAGCATAGTAAAACATGGCAGTAAACCCCCCTTACCTGTAGTTTACAGCAGCATAGTAAAACATGGCAGTAAACCCCCTTACCTGTAGTTTACAGCAGCATAGTAAACATGGCAGTAAACCCCCTTACCTGTAGTTTACACATCAGCATAGTAAAACATGGCAGTAAACCCCCTTACCTGTAGTTTACAGCAGCATAGTAAAACATGGCAGTAAACCCCCTTACCTGTAGTTTACAGCAGCATAGTAAAAACATGGCAGTAAACCCCCTTACCTGTAGTTTACAGCAGCATAGTAAAACATGGCAGTAAACCCCCTTACCTGTAGTTTACAGCAGCATAGTAAAAACATGGCAGTAAACCCCCTTACCTGTAGTTTACAGCAGCATAGTAAAACATGGCAGTAAACCCCCTTACCTGTAGTTTACAGCAGCATAGTAAAGCATAGTAAAACATGGCAGTAAACCCCCTTACCTGTAGTTTATAGCAGCATAGTAAAAATGGCAGTAAACCCCCTTACCTGTAGTTTACAGCAGCATAGTAAAACATGGCAGTAAACCCCCTTACCTGTAGTTTACAGCAGCATAGTAAAACATGGCAGTAAACCCCTTACCTGTAGTTTACAGCAGCATAGTAAAACATGGCAGTAAACCCCCTTACCTGTAGTTTACAGCAGCATAGTAAAACATGGCAGTAAACCCCCTTACCTGTAGTTTACAGCAGCATAGTAAAAACATGGCAGTAAAACCCCTACCTGTACATGTAGTTTACATCAGCATAGTAAAACATGGCAGTAAACCCCCTTACCTGTAGTTTACAGCAGCATAGTAAAACATGGCAGTAAAAACCCCCTTACACTGTAGTTTACAGCAGCATAGTAAAACATGGCAGTAAACCCCCTTACCTGTAGTTTACAGCAGCATAGTAAAACATGGCAGTAAACCCCCTTACCTGTAGTTTACAGCAGCATAGTAAAACATGGCAGTAAACCCCCTTACCTGTAGTTTACAGCAGCATAGTAAACATGGCAGTAAACCCCCTTACCTGTAGTTTTACAGCAGCATAGTAAAACACCGTGGCAGTAAACCCCCTTACCTGTAGTTTACAGCAGCATAGTAAAACATGGCAGTAAACCCCCTTACCTGTAGTTTTACAGCAGCATAGTAAAACATGGCAGTAAACCCCCTTACCTGTAGTTTACAGCAGCATAGTAAAACATGGCAGTAAACCCCTTACCTGTAGTTTACAGCAGCATAGTAAAACATGGCAGTAAACCCCCTTACCTGTAGTTTTACAGCAGCATAGTAAAACATGGCAGTAAACCCCCTTACCTGTAGTTTACAGCAGCATAGTAAAACATGGCAGTAAACCCCCTTACCTGTAGTTTACAGCAGCATAGTAAAACATGGCAGTAAACCCCCTTACCTGTAGTTTACAGCAGCATAGTAAAACATGGCAGTAAACCCCTTACCTGTAGTTTACAGCAGCATAGTAAAACATGGCAGTAAACCCCCTTACCTGTAGTTTACAGCAGCATAGTAAAACATGGCAGTAAACCCCCTTACCTGTAGTTTACAGCAGCATAGTAAAACATGGCAGTAAACCCCCTTACCTGTAGTTTACAGCAGCATAGTAAAAACATGGCAGTAAACCCCCTTACCTGTAGTTTACAGCAGCATAGTAAAACATGGCAGTAAACCCCTTTACCTGTAGTTACATAGCAGCATAGTAAAACATGGCAGTAAACCCCCTTACCTGTAGTTTACAGCAGCATAGTAAAAACAGTAAAACCCCTTACCTGTAGTTTACATACAGCATAGTAAAACATGGCAGTAAACCCCCTTACCTGTAGTTTACAGCAGTAAAACATAGTAAAAACATGGCAGTAAACCCCCTTACCTGTAGTTTACAGCAGCATAGTAAAACATGGCAGTAAACCCCTTACTCTGTAGTTTACAGCAGCATAGTAAAACATGGCAGTAAACCCCCTTACCTGTAGTTTACAGCAGCATAGTAAAACATGGCAGTAAACCCCTTACCTGTAGTTTACAGCAGATAGTAAAACATGGCAGTAAACCCCCTTACCTGTAGTTTACAGCAGCATAGTAAAACATGGCAGTAAACCCCCTTACCTGTAGTTTACAGCAGCATAGTAAAACATGGCAGTAAACCCCCTTACCTGTAGTTTACAGCAGCATAGTAAAACATGGCAGTAAACCCCCTTACCTGTAGTTTACAGCAGCATAGTAAAACATGGCAGTAAACCCTTACATGTAGTTTACATCAGCATAGTAAAAACATGGCAGTAAACCCCCTTACCTGTAGTTTACAGCAGCATAGTAAACATGGCAGTAAACCCCCTTACCTGTAGTTTACAGCAGCATAGTAAAACATGGCAGTAAACCCCCTTACATGTAGTTTACAGCAGCATAGTAAAAACATGGCAGTAAACCCCCTTACCTGTAGTTTACAGCAGCATAGTAAAACATGGCAGTAAACCCCCTTACCTGTAGTTTTACAGCAGCATAGTAAAACATGGCAGTAAACCCCCTTACCTGTAGTTTACAGCAGCATAGTAAAACACGGCAGTAAACCCCTTACCTGTAGTTTACAGCAGCATAGTAAAACATGCAGTAAACCCCCTTACCTGTAGTTTACAGCAGCATAGTAAAACATGGCAGTAAACCCCCCTTACCTGTAGTTTACAGCAGCATAGTAAAACATGGCAGTAAACACCCCCTTACTGTAGTTTACAGCAGCATAGTAAAACATGGCAGTAAACCCCTTACCTGTAGTTTACAGCAGCATAGTAAAACATGGCAGTAAACCCCCTTACCTGTAGTTTACAGCAGCATAGTAAAACATGGCAGTAAACCCCTTACCTGTAGTTTACATCAGCATAGTAAAACATGGCAGTAAACCCCCTTACCTGTAGTTTACAGCAGCATAGTAAAACATGGCAGTAAACCCCCCTTACCTGTAGTTTACAGCAGCATAGTAAAAACATGGCAGTAAACCCCCTTACCTGTAGTTTGGCACAGCAGCATAGTAAAACATGGCAGTAAACCCCCTTACGCTGTAGTTTACAGCAGCATAGTAAAAACATGGCAGTAAACTCCTTACCTGTAGTTTACAGCAGCATAGTAAAAACATGGCAGTAAACCCCCTTACCTGTAGTTTACAGCAGCATAGTAAAACATGGCAGTAAACCCCCTTACCTGTAGTTTATAGCAGCATAGTAAAACATGGCAGTAAACACCCTTACCTGTAGTTTACAGCAGCATAGTAAAACATGGCAGTAAACCCCCTTACCTGTAGTTTACAGCAGCATAGTAAAACATGGCAGTAAACCCCCCTTACCTGTAGTTTACAGCAGCATAGTAAAAACATGGCAGTAAACCCCCTTACCTGTAGTTTACAGCAGCATAGTAAAACATGGCAGTAAACCCCTTACCTGTAGTTTACAGCAGCATAGTAAAACATGGCAGTAAACACCCTTACCTGTTTTACAGCAGCATAGTAAAACATGGCAGTAAACCCCCTTACCTGTAGTTTACAGCAGCATAGTAAAACATGGCAGTAAACCCCCTTACCTGTAGTTTACAGCAGCATAGTAAAACATGGCAGTAAACCCCCTTACCTGTAGTTTACAGCAGCATAGTAAAACATGGCAGTAAACCCCTTACCTGTAGTTTACAGCAGCATAGTAAAACATGGCAGTAAACCCCCTTACCTGTAGTTTACAGCAGCATAGTAAAACATGGCAGTAACCCCCTTACCTGTAGTTTACAGCAGATAGTAAACATGGCAGTAAACCCCCTTACCTGTAGTTTACAGCAGCATAGTAAAAACATGGCAGTAAACCCCCTTACCTGTAGTTTACAGCAGCATAGTAAAACATGGCAGTAAACCCCCTTACCTGTTAGTTTACAGCAGCAGCATAGTAAAACATGGCAGTAAACCCCTTACCTGTAGTTTACAGCAGCATAGTAAAACATGGCAGTAAAACCCCCTTACCTGTAGTTTACAGCAGCATAGTAAAACATGGCAGTAAACCCCCTTACCTGTAGTTTATAGCAGCATAGTAAAACATGGCAGTAAAAACCCCCTTACCTGTAGTTTTACAGCAGCATAGTAAAACATGGCAGTAAACCCCTTACCTGTAGTTTACAGCAGCATAGTAAAACATGGCAGTAAACCCCCTTACCTGTAGTTTACACAGCAGCATAGTAAAACATGGCAGTAAACCCCCTTACATGTAGTTTACAGCAGCATAGTAAAACATGGCAGTAAACCCCCTTACCTGTAGTTTATAGCAGCATAGTAAAACATGGCAGTAAACCCCTTACCTGTAGTTTACAGCAGCATAGTAAAACATGGCAGTAAACCCCCTTACCTGTAGTTTACAGCAGCATAGTAAAACATGGCAGTAAACCCCCTTACCTGTAGTTTACAGCAGCATAGTAAAACATGGCAGTAAACCCCCTTACCTGTAGTTTACAGCAGCATAGTAAAACATGGCAGTAAACCCCCTTACCTGTAGTTTACAGCAGCATAGTAAAACATGGCAGTAAACCCCCTTACCTGTAGTTTACAGCAGCATAGTAAAACACGGCAGTAAACCCCTTACCTGTAGTTTACAGCAGCATAGTAAAACATGGCAGTAAAACCCCCTTACCTGTAGTTTACAGCAGCATAGTAAAAACATGGCAGTAAACCCCCTTACCTGTAGTTTAGCATAGTAGTAAAAACATGGCAGTAAACCCCCTTACCTGTAGTTTACAGCAGCATAGTAAAACATGGCAGTAAAACCCCCTTACCTGTAGTTTACAGCAGCATAGTAAAACATGGCAGTAAACCCCCTTACCTGTAGTTTACAGCAGCATAGTAAAAACATGGCAGTAACCCCCTTACCTGTAGTTTACAGCAGCATAGTAAAACATGGCAGTAAACCCCCTTACCTGTAGTTTACAGCAGCATGTAAAACATGGCAGTAAAACCCCCTTACCTGTAGTTTACAGCAGCATAGTAAAACATGGCAGTAAACCCCCTACCTGTAGTTTACAGCAGCATAGTAAAACATGGCAGTAAACCCCTTACCTGTAGTTTACAGCAGCATAGTAAAACATGGCAGTAAACCCCCTTACCTGTAGTTTACAGCAGCATAGTAAAACATGGCAGTAAACCCCTTACCTGTAGTTTACAGCAGCATAGTAAAACATGGCAGTAAACCCCCTTACCTGTAGTTTTACAGCAGCATAGTAAAAACATGGCAGTAAACCCCCTTACCTGTAGTTTACAGCAGCATAGTAAAAACATGGCAGTAAACCCCCTTACCTGTAGTTTACAGCAGCATAGTAAAACATGGCAGTAAACCCCCTTACCTGTAGTTTACAGCAGCATAGTAAAACATGGCAGTAAACCCCCTTACCTGTAGTTTACCTGTAGCAGCATAGTAAAACATGGCAGTAAACCCCCTTACCTGTAGTTTTACAGCAGCATAGTAAAACATGGCAGAACCCCCTTACCTGTAGTTTACAGCAGCATAGTAAAACATGGCAGTAAACCCCCTTACCTGTAGTTTACAGCAGCATAGTAAAACATGGCAGTAAACCCCCTTACCTGTAGTTTACAGCAGCATAGTAAAACATGGCAGTAAACCCCTTACCTGTAGTTTACAGCAGCATAGTAAAACATGGCAGTAAACCCCCTTACCTGTAGTTTTACCCCCTTACATAGTAAAAACATGGCAGTAAACCCCCTTACCTGTAGTTTACATCAGCATAGTAAAACACATGGCAGTAAACCCCCCTTACCTGTAGTTTACAGCAGCATAGTAAAACATGGCAGTAAACCCCTTACCTGTAGTTTACAGCAGCATAGTAAAACATGGCAGTAAACCCCCTTTACCTGTAGTTTACAAAACAGCATAGTAAACATGGCAGTAAACCCCCCCTTACCTGTAGTTTACAGCAGCATAGTAAAACATGGCAGTAAACCCCCTTACCTGTAGTTTACAGCAGCATAGTAAAACATGGCAGTAAAACCCCCTACCTGTAGTTTTACAGCAGCATAGTAAACATGGCAGTAAAACCCCTTACCTGTAGTTTACAGCAGCATAGTAAAACAGCAGTAAACCCCTTACCTGTAGTTTACAGCAGCATAGTAAAACATGGCAGTAAACCCCCTTACCTGTAGTTTACAGCAGCATAGTAAAACAAACCCCTTACCTGTAGTTTACAGCAGCATAGTAAAACATGGCAGTAAACCCCTTACCTGTAGTTTACAGCAGCATAGTAAAACATGGCAGTAAACCCCCTTACTGTAGTTTACAGCAGCATAGTAAAACATGGCAGTAAACCCCCCTTACCTGTAGTTTACAGCAGCATAGTAAAAACATGGCAGTAAACCCCCTTACCTGTAGTTTACAGCAGCATAGTAAAACATGGCAGTAAACCCCCTTACCTGTAGTTTACAGCAGCATAGTAAAACATGGCAGTAAACCCCCTTACCTGTAGTTTACAGCAGCATAGTAAAAACATGGCAGTAAACCCCTTACCTGTAGTTTACAGCAGCATAGTAAAACATGGCAGTAAACCCCCTTACATGTAGTTACAGCAGCATAGTAAAACATGGCAGTAAACCCCCTTACCTGTAGTTTACAGCAGCATAGTAAAACATGGCAGTAAACCCCCCTTACCTGTAGTTTACAGCAGCATAGTAAAAACATGGCAGTAAACCCCCTTACCTGTAGTTTACAGCAGCATAGTAAAACATGGCAGTAAACCCCTTACCTGTAGTTTACAGCAGCATAGTAAAACATGGCAGTAAACCCCCTTACCTGTAGTTTACAGCAGCATAGTAAAACATGGCAGTAAACCCCCTTACCTGTAGTTTACAGCAGCATAGTAAAACATGGCAGTAAACCCCCTTACCTGTAGTTTACAGCAGCATAGTAAAACATGGCAGTAAAACCCCCCTACCTGTAGTTTACAGCAGCATAGTAAAACATGGCAGTAAACCCCCTTACCTGTAGTTTACAGCAGCATAGTAAAACATGGCAGTAAACCCCCTTACCTGTAGTTTACAGCAGCATAGTAAAACATGGCAGTAAACCCCCTTACCTGTAGTTTACAGCAGCATAGTAAAACATGGCAGTAAACCCCCTTACCTGTAGTTTACAGCAGCATAGTAAAACATGGCAGTAACCCCCTTACCTGTAGTTTACAGCAGCATAGTAAAACATGGCAGTAAACCCCCTTACCTGTAGTTTACAGCAGCATAGTAAAACATGGCGTAAACCCCCTTACCTGTAGTTTTACAGCAGCATAGTAAAACATGGCAGTAAACCCCCTTACCTGTAGTTTACAGCAGCATAGTAAAACATGGCAGTAAACCCCCTACCTGTAGTTTACAGCAGCATAGTAAAACATGGCAGTAAACCCCTTACCTGTAGTTTACAGCAGCATAGTAAAACATGGCAGTAAACCCCCTTACCTGTAGTTTACAGCAGCATAGTAAAAACATGGCAGTAAACCCCCTTACCTGTAGTTTACAGCAGCATAGTAAAACATGGCAGTAAACCCCCTTACCTGTAGTTTACAGCAGCATAGTAAAACATGGCAGTAAACCCCCTTACCTGTAGTTTACAGCAGCATAGTAAAACATGGCAGTAAACCCCCTTACCTGTAGTTTACAGCAGCATAGTAAAACATGGCAGTAAACCCCCTTACCTGTAGTTTACAGCAGCATAGTAAAACATGGCAGTAAACCCCTTACCTGTAGTTTTACAGCAGCATAGTAAAACATGGCAGTAAACCCCTTACCTGTAGTTTACAGCAGCATAGTAAAACATGGCAGTAAACCCCCTTACCTGTAGTTTACAGCAGCATAGTAAAAACATGGCAGTAAAAACCCCCTTACTGTAGTTTACAGCAGCATAGTAAAACACGGCAGTAAACCCCCTTACCTGTAGTTTACAGCAGCATAGTAAAACATGGCAGTAAACCCCCTTACCTGTAGTTTACAGCAGCATAGTAAAACATGGCAGTAAACCCCCTTACCTGTAGTTTATACAGCAGCATAGTAAAACATGGCAGTAAACCCCCTTACCTGTAGTTTACAGCAGCATAGTAAAACATGGCAGTAAACCCCCTTACCTGTAGTTTACAGCAGCATAGTAAAACATGGCAGTAAACCCCCTTACCTGTAGTTTACAGCAGCATAGTAAAACATGGCAGTAAACCCCCTTACCTGTAGTTTACAGCAGCAGCATAGTAAAACATGGCAGTAAACCCCCTTACCTGTAGTTTACAGCAGCATAGTAAAACATGGCAGTAAAACCCCCTTACCTGTAGTTACAGCAGCATAGTAAAACATGGCAGTAAACCCCCTTACCTGTAGTTTACAGCAGCATAGTAAAACATGGCAGTAAACCCCCTTACCTGTAGTTTACAGCAGCATAGTAAAACATGGCAGTAAACCCCCTTACCTGTAGTTTACAGCAGCATAGTAAAACATGGCAGTAAACCCCCTTACCTGTAGTTTACAGCAGCATAGTAAAACATGGCAGTAAACCCCCTTACCTGTAGTTTACAGCAGCATAGTAAAACATGGCAGTAAACCCCCTTACCTGTAGTTTACAGCAGCATAGTAAAACATGGCAGTAAACCCCCTTACCTGTAGTTTATAGCAGCATAGTAAAACATGGCAGTAAACCCCCTTACCTGTAGTTTACAGCAGCATAGTAAAACATGGCAGTAAACCCCCTTACCTGTAGTTTACAGCAGCATAGTAAAACATGGCAGTAAACCCCCTTACCTGTAGTTTACAGCAGCATAGTAAACACATGCAGTAAACCCCCTTACCTGTAGTTTACAGCAGCATAGTAAAACATGGCAGTAAACCCCCTTACCTGTAGTTTACAGCAGCATAGTAAAACATGGCAGTAAAACCCCCTTACCTGTAGTTTACAGCAGCATAGTAAAACATGGCAGTAAACCCCCTTACCTGTAGTTTTACAGCAGCATAGTAAAACATGGCAGTAAACCCCCTTACCTGTAGTTTACATCAGCATAGTAAAACATGGCAGTAAACCCCTTACCTGTAGTTTACAGCAGCATAGTAAAACATGGCAGTAAACCCCCTTACCTGTAGTTTTACAGCAGCATAGTAAAAACATGGCAGTAAACCCCCTTACCTGTAGTTTACAGCAGCATAGTAAAACCCCCTGTAGTTTACAGCAGCATAGTAAACAGTAAACCCTTACCTGTAGTTTACAGCAGCATAGTAAAACATGGCAGTAAACCCCCTTACCTGTAGTTTACAGCAGCATAGTAAAACATGGCAGTAAACCCCCTTACCTGTAGTTTACAGTTTAGCATAGTAAAACATGGCAGTAAACCCCTTACCTGTAGTTTACAGCAGCATAGTAAAAACATGGCAGTAAACCCCCTTACCTGTAGTTTACAGCAGCATAGTAAAACATGGCAGTAAACCCCTTACATGTAGTTTACATCAGCATAGTAAAACATGGCAGTAAACCCCCTTACCTGTAGTTTATAGCAGCATAGTAAAACATGGCAGTAAACCCCTTTACCTGTAGTTTACATCAGCATAGTAAAACATGGCAGTAAACCCCCTTACCTGTAGTTTACAGCAGCATAGTAAAACATGGCAGTAAACCCCCTTACCTGTAGTTTACAGCAGCATAGTAAAACATGGCAGTAAACCCCCTTACCTGTAGTTTACAGCAGCATAGTAAAACATGGCAGTAAACCCCCTTACCTGTAGTTTACAGCAGCATAGTAAAACATGGCAGTAAACCCCTTACATGTAGTTTACATCAGCATAGTAAAACATGGCAGTAAACCCCCTTACCTGTAGTTTATAGCAGCATAGTAAAAACATGGCAGTAAACCCCCTTTACCTGTAGTTTACAGCAGCATAGTAAAACATGGCAGTAAACCCCCCTACCTGTAGTTTACAGCAGCATAGTAAAACATGGCAGTAAACTCCCTTACCTGTAGTTTACAGCAGCATAGTAAAACACGGCAGTAAACCCCCTTACCTGTAGTTTACAGCAGCATAGTAAAACACGGCAGTAAACCCCCTTACCTGTAGTTTACAGCAGCATAGTAAAACACGGCAGTAAACCCCTTACCTGTAGTTTTACAGCAGCATAGTAAAACATGGCAGTAAACCCCCTTACCTGTAGTTTACAGCAGCATAGTAAAACACGGCAGTAAACCCCCTTACCTGTAGTTTACAGCAGCATAGTAAAACATGGCAGTAAACCCCCTTACCTGTAGTTTACAGCAGCATAGTAAAACACGGCAGTAAACCCCCCTTACCTGTAGTTTACAGCAGCATAGTAAAAACACGGCAGTAAACCCCCTTACCTGTAGTTTACAGCAGCATAGTAAAACATGGCAGTAAACCCCCTTACCTGTAGTTTATAGCAGCATAGTAAAACATGGCAGTAAACCCCCTTGTACCTGTAGTTTATACAGCAGCATAGTAAAACATGGCAGTAAACCCCCTTACCTGTAGTTTACAGCAGCATAGTAAAACATGGCAGTAAACCCCCTTACCTGTAGTTTACAGCAGCATAGTAAAACATGGCAGTAAACCCCCTTACCTGTAGTTATAGCAGCATAGTAAAACATGGCAGTAAACCCCCTTACCTGTAGTTTACAGCAGCATAGTAAAACATGGCAGTAAACCCCCTTACCTGTAGTTTACAGCAGCATAGTAAAACATGGCAGTAAACCCCCTTACCTGTAGTTTACAGCAGCATAGTAAAACATGGCAGTAAACCCCCTTACCTGTAGTTTACATCAGCATAGTAAAACATGGCAGTAAACCCCCTTACCTGTAGTTTACAGCAGCATAGTAAAACATGGCAGTAACCCCCTTACCTGTAGTTTACAGCAGCATAGTAAAACATGGCAGTAAACCCCCCTTACCTGTAGTTTAAGCAGCATAGTAAAACATGGCAGTAAACCCCCTTACCTGTAGTTTACAGCAGCATAGTAAAACATGGCAGTAAACCCCTTACATGTAGTTTACATCAGCATAGTAAAACATGGCAGTAAACCCCCCTTACCTGTAGTTTATAGCAGCATAGTAAAACATGGCAGTAAACCCCCTTACCTGTAGTTTACAGCAGCATAGTAAAACATGGCAGTAAACCCCCTTACCTGTAGTTTACAGCAGCAGCAGCATAGTAAAACATGGCAGTAAACCCCTTACATGTAGTTTACAGCAGCATAGTAAAACATGGCAGTAAAACCCCTTACCTGTAGTTTACAGCAGCATAGTAAAACATGGCAGTAAACTCCCTTACCTGTAGTTTTACAGCAGCATAGTAAAACACGGCAGTAAACCCCCTTACCTGTAGTTTACAGCAGCATAGTAAAACACGGCAGTAAACCCCCTTACCTGTAGTTTACAGCAGCATATAGTAAAACACGGCAGTAAACCCCCTTACCTGTAGTTTACAGCAGCATAGTAAAACACGGCAGTAAACCCCCTTACCTGTAGTTTTACAGCAGCATAGTAAAACACGGCAGTAAACCCCCTTACCTGTAGTTTATAGCAGCATAGTAAAACATGGCAGTAAACCCCCTTACCTGTAGTTTATAGCAGCATAGTAAAACATGGCAGTAAACCCCCTTACCTGTAGTTTAGCAGCAGCATAGTAAAACATGGCAGTAAACCCCCTTACCTGTAGTTTACAGCAGCATAGTAAAACATGGCAGTAAACCCCCTTACCTGTAGTTTATAGCAGCATAGTAAAACATGGCAGTAAACCCCCTTACCTGTAGTTTATAGCAGCATAGTAAAACATGGCAGTAAAACCCCCTTACCTGTAGTTTACAGCAGCATAGTAAAACATGGCAGTAAACCCCCTTACCTGTAGTTTACAGCAGCATAGTAAAAAACATGGCAGTAAACCCCCTTACCTGTAGTTTACATCAGCATAGTAAAAAACCGCCCCCTTTACATGGCAGTAAACTCCCCCTTACCTGTAGTTTACAGCAGCATAGTAAAACATGGCAGTAAACCCCCTTTACCTGTAGTTTACATCAGCATAGTAAAACATGGCAGTAAACCCCCTTACCTGTAGTTTACAGCAGCAGCATAGTAAAACATGGCAGTAAAAACCCCCTTACCTGTAGTTTACATCAGCATAGTAAAACATGGCAGTAAACCCCCTTACCTGTAGTTTACAGCAGCATAGTAAAACATGGCAGTAAACCCCCTTACCTGTAGTTTACAGCAGCATAGTAAAACATGGCAGTAAACCCCCTTACCTGTAGTTTATAGCAGCATAGTAAAACATGGCAGTAAACCCCCTTACCTGTAGTTTATAGCAGCATAGTAAAACATGGCAGTAAACCCCCTTACCTGTAGTTTATAGCAGCATAGTAAAACATGGCAGTAAACCCCCTTACCTGTAGTTTATAGCAGCATAGTAAAACATGGCAGTAAACCCCCTTACCTGTAGTTTATAGCAGCATAGTAAAACATGGCAGTAAACCCCCTTACCTGTAGTTTACAGCAGCATAGTAAAACATGGCAGTAAACCCCCTTACCTGTAGTTTACAGCAGCATAGTAAAACATGGCAGTAAAACCCCCCTTACCTGTAGTTTACAGCAGCATAGTAAAAACATGGCAGTAAACCCCCTTACCTGTAGTTTACAGCAGCATAGTAAAACATGGCAGTAAACCCCCTTACCTGTAGTTTACAGCAGCATAGTAAAACATGGCAGTAAACCCCCTTACCTGTAGTTTACAGCAGCATAGTAAAACATGGCAGTAAAACCCCCTTACCTGTAGTTTACAGCAGCATAGTAAAACATGGCAGTAAACCCCCTTACCTGTAGTTTACAGCAGCATAGTAAAACATGGCAGTAAACCCCCTTACCTGTAGTTTACATCAGCATAGTAAAACATGGCAGTAAACCCCCTTACCTGTAGTTTACAGCAGCCATAGTAAAACATGGCAGTAAACCCCCTTACCTGTAGTTTACAGCAGCATAGTAAAACATGGCAGTAAACCCCCCTTACCTGTAGTTTATAGCAGCATAGTAAAACATGGCAGTAAACCCCCTTACCTGTAGTTTATAGCAGCATAGTAAAACATGGCAGTAAACCCCCTTACCTGTAGTTTACAGCAGCATAGTAAAACATGGCAGTAAACCCCCTTACCTGTAGTTTACAGCAGCATAGTAAAACATGGCAGTAAACCCCTTACCTGTAGTTTACAGCAGCATAGTAAAACATGGCAGTAAACCCCCTTACCTGTAGTTTACATCAGCATAGTAAAACATGGCAGTAAACCCCCTACCTGTAGTTTACAGCAGCATAGTAAAACATGGCAGTAAACCCCCTTACCTGTAGTTTACAGCAGCATAGTAAAACATGGCAGTAAACCCCCTTACCTGTAGTTTATAGCAGCATAGTAAAACATGGCAGTAAACCCCCTTACCTGTAGTTTACAGCAGCATAGTAAAACATGGCAGTAAACCCCCTTACTGTAGTTTACAGCAGCATAGTAAAACATGGCAGTAAACCCCCTTACCTGTAGTTTACAGCAGCATAGTAAAACACGGCAGTAAACCCCCTTACCTGTAGTTTACAGCAGCATAGTAAAACATGGCAGTAAACCCCCTTACCTGTAGTTTACAGCAGCATAGTAAAACATGGCAGTAAACCCCCTTACCTGTAGTTTACAGCAGCATAGTAAAACATGGCAGTAAACCCCCTTACCTGTAGTTTATAGCAGCATAGTAAAACATGGCAGTAAACCCCCTTACCTGTAGTTTATAGCAGCATAGTAAAACATGGCTGTAAACCCCCTTACCTGTAGTTTATAGCAGCATAGTAAAACATGGCAGTAAACCCCCTTACCTGTAGTTTACAGCAGCATAGTAAAACATGGCAGTAAACCCCCTTACCTGTAGTTTACAGCAGCATAGTAAAACATGGCAGTAAACCCCCTTACCTGTAGTTTATAGCAGCATAGTAAAACATGGCAGTAAACCCCCTTACCTGTAGTTTACAGCAGCATAGTAAAACATGGCAGTAAACCCCCTTACCTGTAGTTTACATCAGCATAGTAAAACATGGCAGTAAACCCCCTTACCTGTAGTTTATAGCAGCATAGTAAAACATGGCAGTAAACCCCCTTACCTGTAGTTTATAGCAGCATAGTAAAACATGGCAGTAAACCCCAATACCTGTAGTTTACATCAGCATAGTAAAACATGGCAGTAAACCCCCTTACCTGTAGTTTACAGCAGCATAGTAAAACATGGCAGTAAACCCCCTTACCTGTAGTTTACAGCAGCATAGTAAAACATGGCAGTAAACCCCCTTACCTGTAGTTTACATCAGCATAGTAAACATGGCAGTAAACCCCCTTACCTGTAGTTTACAGCAGCATAGTAAAACATGGCAGTAAACCCCCTTACCTGTAGTTTATAGCAGCATAGTAAAACATGGCAGTAAACCCCCTTACCTGTAGTTTATAGCAGCATAGTAAAACATTGCAATAAACCCCCTTACCTGTTGTTTACAGCAGCATAGTAAAACATGGCAGTAAACCCCCTTACATGTAGTTTACAGCAGCATAGTAAAACATGGCAGTAAACCCCCTTACATGTAGTTTACAGCAGCATAGTAAAACATGGCAGTAAACCCCCTTACCTGTAGTTTACATCAGCATAGTAAAACATGGCAGTAAACCCCCTTACCTGTAGTTTACAGCAGCATAGTAAAACATGGCAGTAAACCCCCTTACCTGTAGTTTATAGCAGCATAGTAAAACATGGCAGTAAACTCCCCTTACCTGTAGTTTACAGCAGCATAGTAAAACACGGCAGTAAACCCCCTTACCTGTAGTTTACAGCAGCATAGTAAAACACGGCAGTAAACCCCCTTACCTGTAGTTTATAGCAGCATAGTAAAACATGGCAGTAAACCCCCTTACCTGTAGTTTACAGCAGCATAGTAAAACATGGCAGTAAACCCCCTTACCTGTAGTTTACAGCAGCATAGTAAAACATGGCAGTAAACCCCCTTACCTGTAGTTTATAGCAGCATAGTAAAACATGGCAGTAAACCCCCTTACCTGTAGTTTATAGCAGCATAGTAAAATATGGCAGTAAACCCCCTTACCTGTAGTTTATAGCAGCATAGTAAAACATGGCAGTAAACCCCCTTACCTGTAGTTTACAGCAGCATAGTAAAACATGGCAGTAAACCCCCTTACCTGTAGTTTACATCAGCATAGTAAAACATGGCAGTAAACCCCCTTACCTGTAGTTTATAGCAGCAGCCATAGTAAAACATGGCAGTAAACCCCCTTACCTGTAGTTTATAGCAGCATAGTAAAACATGGCAGTAAACCCCCTTACCTGTAGTTTACAGCAGCATAGTAAAACATGGCAGTAAACCCCCTTACCTGTAGTTTACAGCAGCATAGTAAAACATGGCAGTAAACCCCCTTACATGTAGTTTACAGCAGCATAGTAAAACATGGCAGTAAACCCCCTTACCTGTAGTTTACAGCAGCATAGTAAAACATGGCAGTAAACCCCCTTACCTGTAGTTTACAGCAGCATAGTAAAACATGGCAGTAAACCCCCTTACCTGTAGTTTATAGCAGCATAGTAAAACATGGCAGTAAACCCCCTTACCTGTAGTTTATAGCAGCATAGTAAAACACGGCAGTAAACCCCCTTACCTGTAGGACTAAAGGAAATCAGCTTTATGATCTAAGTAGGCCGGGAAGGAAGGGTCTACATACCTGGATGTCACCAACCACTAGGCCGGTAAGGAAGGATCAACAGCAATCGAGTCAGTCAGGAATTCTTGTGTCCAGCCTAATCAACTGCGTGGCCAAAACGCGGAGCTTCTCCCTATTCCAGTGCCCACGACAGATCGATGTTGATGGCTAGTGCAGTATTACGAAGATGACAGCCAGGCGCGGTGGGAATTCAAGCAGGGTGGATTTAACTAAGCTATCAATCACATCAGCAGCTCACATCAATTGGTTGAATTTAGCAAATTGGTGCATATAAAATAATGCAGTTTTCTTCTCGCTAGTGACAGCTTATGTAGCCAACATCCTCAGCTAAAGAACGGTATCTAGTTGAACTATTTCCTCGTATTTATCCATCAGCTTTAAATGGTACACCGTAGAAAAATGACATTTGTTAAAACCTATTACCGTTCCTCCACTGCCGGCGACCTCAATAATAACTAAATATTTCCCCCAACGTGACGTAGCAACACACCTTCTCTTACGTTAACGTTAAATCACATTTACATAAAGTGATGGATATTTTAAATAAAGGAAAACTGAGTGAACTGAAGGAGAAAAAGTGAATACAGCAACACCAAGATAAACAAATTCAACAGGAGATTCCATACAGGTAAATTAGTTTCCCTTTGAACGTTATATTTTGGTTAAATAATAATAATATGCAATTTAGCAGACGCTTTTATCCAAAGCGACTTACAGTCATGCGTGCATACATTTTTATGTATGAGGGGTCCCGGGGATCGAACCCACTACCCTGGCGTTGCAAGCGCCGTGCTCTACCAGCTGAGCTACAGAGGATGTATTCAGATGTAATACCAATACAGTACTAGATGTCTGAGGTAACCAATGTGGAGGCAAACAGAAAAACGAAAAAGACTATCAGTGACTGTCACTAAATGTTCTGCTGTATGGAGAACGACCCTCACTGTCCCTTCAAATGACTGACAGCTGCTCTGGGACGCGCCCCTGAGTGTTATCCAATCACAGGGCGAGAGGGGCGGGACGCAGGACGTTAAACCTTTCATAAGTGGTGGATCTCTAAACACTGAACAGATGTCCGCAGAAATGGTCTAAACATCCAGGACGAGTGGGAAAGGCGTTTTAAAATACTTACTCTAAACCAAATGACAAACTAAAAGGTGAGAAATTGTCTATTTTTGCCAGTGATATCATGCATGTTCTTTATCCTAATATCTCGGTCAGTCAGTGTGCAAAGTGTTAGCACGGTTACACTTTGCTCACCTTTTATAGTAGCAGGCTACGTCTCATCAGTTCCTATTGTTTGTGTCAGCTAATATTGACACATAACTGAACTAGAGGTATCGACATGTTGAATGCGCTGAGCTGTCTGTTCAGACGACTAGCACACAACTCGGACACAAACATGCATACCCCTCAAGACATGCCACCAGAGGTATCTTTACAGTCCCCAAGTCCAGAACAGACTCCGGGAAACGCACAGTACTACACCGAGCCATGATTACGTGGAACTCTATTCCACATCAGGTAACTCATGCAAGGAGTAAAATCAGATTTAAAAAAAAAAAAACGGAACAACGCAGACTGTGAAGAGACACACGGGCACACGCTAGCACACGCACTCTACACACACGTACATGTTCATATTGTTGTATGGTGGTATTATACATTTTGTGTTGTAGATATGTAGTGGTGTAATGATGTTATATGATGTTCTGATTCATTTTGGAGTTTTTTTGTGTGTGTGCTGTGCCTTAATGTGTTTGGACCCCAGGAAGAGTAGTTGCTGCCTTGGCAGGAACTAATGGGGATCCATAATAAACCCCAGGAAGAGTAGCTGCTGCCTTGGCAGGAACTAATGGGGATCCATAATAAACCCCAGGAAGAGTAGCTGCTGCCTTGGCAGGAACTAATGGGGATCCATAATAAACCCCAGGAAGAGTAGCTGCTGCCTTGGCAGGAACTAATGGGGATCCATAATAAACCCCAGGAAGAGTAGCTGCTGCCTTGGCAGGAACTAATGGGGATCCATAATAAACCCCAGGAAGAGTAGCTGCTGCCTTGGCAGGAACTAATGGGGATCCATAATAAACCCCAGGAAGAGTAGCTGCTGCCTTGGCAGGAACTAATGGGGATCCATAATAAACCCCAGGAAGAGTAGCTGCTGCCTTGGCAGGAACTAATGGGGATCCATAATAACCCCAGGAAGAGTAGCTGCTGCCTTGGCAGGAACTAATGGGGATCCATAATAAACCACAGGAAAAGTAGCTGCTGCCTTGGCAGGAACTAATGGGGATCCATAATAAACCCCAGGAAGAGTAATTGCTGCCTTGGCAGGAACTAATGGGGATCCATAATAAACCCCAGGAAGAGTAGCTGCTGCCTTGGCAGGAACTAATGGGGATCCATAATAAACCCCAGGAAGAGTAGCTGCTGCCTTGGCAGGAACTAATGGGGATCCATAATAAACCCCAGGAAGAGTAGCTGCTGCCTTGGCAGGAACTAATGGGGATCCATAATAAACCCTATGAAGAGTAGCTGCTGCCTTGGCAGGAACTAATGGGGATCCATAATAAACCCCAGGAAGAGTAGCTGCTGCCTTGGCAGGAACTAATGGGGATCCATAATAAACCCCAGGAAGAGTAGCTGCTGCCTTGGCAGGAACTAATGGGGATCCATAATAAACCCCAGGAAGAGTAGCTGCTGCCTTGGCAGGAACTAATGGGGATCCATAATAAACCCCAGGAAGAGTAGCTGCTGCCTTGGCAGGAACTAATGGGGATCCATAATAAACCCCAGGAAGAGTAGCTGCTGCCTTGGCAGGAACTACTGGGGATCCATAATAAACCCCAGGAAGAGTAGCTGCTGCCTTGGCAGGAACTAATGGGGATCCATAATAAACCCCAGGAAGAGTAGCTGCTTCCTTGGCAGGAACTAATGGGGATCCATAATAAACCCCAGGAAGAGTAGCTGCTGCCTTGGCAGGAACTAATGGGGATCCATAATAAACCCCCAGGAAGAGTAGCTGCTGCCTTGGCAGGAACTAATGGGGATCCATAATAAACCCCAGGAAGAGTAGCTGCTGCCTTGGCAGGAACTAATGGGGATCCATAATAAACCCCAGGAAGAGTAGCTGCTGCCTTGGCAGGAACTAATGGGGATCCATAATAAACCCCAGGAAGAGTAGCTGCTGCCTTGGCAGGAACTAATGGGGATCCATAATAAACCCCCAGGAAGAGTAGCTGCTGCCTTGGCAGGAACTAATGTGGATCCATAATAAACCCCAGGAAGAGTAGCTGCTGCCTTGGCAGGAACTAATGGGGATCCATAATAAACCCCAGGAAGAGTAGCTGCTGCCTTGGCAGGGGGATCCATAATAAACCCCAGGAAGAGTAGCTGCTGCCTTGGCAGGGGGGGTCCATAATAAATACAAACTATGAGTAAGAACTGGAAGAAGAAGACTACCTACTTTGACATGTGGTATTTTATATATATATATTTAAAAAAAATATGTCAATATTTTTTTTTTCTATACTTGTTGTCAAGAATCCTCAATCTATTTTGGCTGACGTTCCAATCTCTATGTATTAATCCAGACCGTAGCCTACAGTATGCTTGTAACTTCTTGGCACAGGCATTCTCTTTATTTGCATACAGGCTGAGTCTAGCCGTATACATTATCTTTAGAAAGCAAGCCGTAGGCTCATTAGACTTGGTCTGACTACACATCACAGCTGGTGTGACTTGACATTCTTTTCCTGTGTGTTCCATTTCTCTACTGTATGGTTCTGTCTCTTCGGGTATATCTAACCAAGTGACTAAAAAGACTTTAGGTGTAGCAGGCACACCATGCCCAGTCTCAGTCCCGGAGGTCCAAAACACTTCTGGTTTTCATCCTATCCTTCTAATTAGGGACTCATTCAGTGCAATTAACTACCAGGTAGAAACAAAACCCGGAAGCGGTTTCAGCCCTCCAGGACCGAGACTGGGCAGCCCTGTGCTATACTGTTGTTTGAAGACACAATGATGAAAACAGAAGTATAAATGGGCTACATACTGTTCTGACTCACTTGTTTAGAATCCATCCTGTGTCCAGGTTGCCCCTGTATAAAACCCAATACATTCGATTCAAGGACCACTTTGCAAACATGTTTTAATTAATGATTTTAACTATCCTCTGGGGATCCAATGCTTTTAACTATCCTCTGGGGATCCAATGCTTTTGACTATCCTCTGGGGATCCAAAGTACATCTTGTTGTATTATGTTTTACCCAAATACATTCAATACCTCCCCTCTCAAGGATCTGTTCTGTCCACTGAACTCTCCTACCTTGTCTCCCAGGGATCTGTCTGTCCACTCCCCTCCCAGGGATCTGTCTGTCCATCCCCTCCCAGGGATCTGTCCACTCCCCTCCCAGGGATCTGTCCACTCCCCTCCCAGGGATCTGTCTGTCCATCCCCTCCCAGGGATCTGTCTGTCCACTCCCCTCCCAGGGATCTGTCTGTCCACTCCCCTCCCAGGGATCTGTCTGTCCACTCCCCTCCCAGGGATCTGTCCACTCCCCTCCCAGGGATCTGTCTGTCCACTCCCCTCCCAGGGATCTGTCCACTCCCCTCCCAGGGATCTGTCTGTCCACTCCCCTCCCAGGGATCTGTCTGTCCACTCCCCTCCCAGGGATCTGTCTGTCCACTCCCCTCCCAGGGATCTGTCTGTCCACTCCCCTCCCAGGGATCTGTCTGTCCACTCCCCTCCCAGGGATCTGTCTGTCCACTCCCCTCCCAGGGATCTGTCTGTCCACTCCCCTCCCAGGGATCTGTCCACTCCCCTCCCAGGGATCTGTCTGTCCACTCCCCTCCCAGGGATCTGTCTGTCCCCTCCCCTCCCAGGGATCTGTCTGTCCACTCCCCTCCCAGGGATCTGTTCTGTCCACTGAACTCTCCTACCTTGTCTTCCAGGGATCTGCCTTTTGTGTCCACTCTCCCCTGAGGATAATGAAGGGGTTATTCCTGGTAGAGCCACTGGTTGCCTTCTATGCCTTCGCCAGTTTCCTCATCTACCCCCTGGTACAGCAGTATGTCTACAGGAGGCTATGGCAGGAGATGACCAACACAACCTACCCTGTCTCTGACAACAGCTCACGCTGCGATCCCTCCGACACCAGCAGCCACCATGAGGTTAGTTACAACACCTCACGCTGCGATCCCTCCGACACCAGCAGCCACCATGAGGTTAGTTACAACACCTCACGCTGCGATCCCTCCGACACCAGCAGCCACCATGAGGTTAGTTACAACACCTCACGCTGCGATCCCTCCGACACCAGCAGCCACCATGAGGTTAGTTACTGTGGAATGCCCAACCAACAGAACGAAGGAAGGATTCATCCATACAAATTATCTATAGGTTTTAGTCAGGTAAACAGTAATGTAATGTTGCTCTCATGGACTGTCCTTCCCTGAAAACTACATATAGGGGTTATATAGGCCTAACCAACAAAACTACATACAGTCAGGAAAAAAAGTATTTGATCCCCTGCTGATTTTGTACGTTTGCCCACTGACAAAGAAATGATCAGTCTATAGTGGTTGGCTAGTGGTTGAATTAATTTGGGATCTATTGCGTCCCACAACTGTCCCAGACTATGTTTGGAATATTTATTTCTCGCACAGAATAGAATAGGTCGACTTTTGTACTATGGGGGATAGTAGATTGACATAGGCTAGTGCTTTTGCTGTTCGTTAGGCCTACTCATCTTGTTGGCTGATATGCACCTCAGAATTGGATAAGGGCGCGCGCGGTTGTGTCCCCGATGTGTCTCTCTTCACTTGTAGAAAGACCGGATCACCTGATGGAGAGCCATGTGAGTGACAGGTGCTTCGGAGCGTGCAGCACTCCGGGCCAAGGGCACACCGGCCACTGGCCGCAAAAGGCATGGATTTCTTTAGGGTGCATTACGGCCACACAAAGGGGAATGCCGCCTTGAAATTCGAGGCATTAACAAGTGCTTGTCCAATTGTGAATGAGAGACAGATGAAGTGTGTACAGCCTGCGCTTAAAACAAAGCAGAGCTCATGCCTTTCAAGTGACTTTTTTTTCAAATCATCATTAGTCGCATCATGCAGTCTTACAATGTATTAAAAATCAAAAAATATAGCCCAACGTTTGTAGAACAACTAAAGTTACAGTTGAAGTCTACATACACCTTAGCCAAATACATTTAAACTCAGTTTTTCACAATTTCTGACATTTAATCCTAGTAAAAATTCCCTGTCTTAGGTCAGTTAGGATCACCACTTTATTTTAAAATGTCAGAATAATAGTACAGTGATTTATTTCAGCTTTTATTTCTTTCATCACATTCCCAGTGGGTCAGAAGTTTACATACACTCAATTAGTATTTGGTAGCATTACCTTTAAATTGTTTAACCTGGGTCAAACGTTTCGGGTAGCCTTCCACAAGCTTCCCACAATAAGTTGGGTGAATTTTGGCCCATTCCTCCTGACAGAGCTGGTGTAACTGAGTCAGGTTTGTAGGCCTCCTTGCTCGCACACGCTTTTTCAGTTCTGCCCACAAATGTTCTATAGGATTGAGGTCAGGGCTTTGTGACGGCCACTCCAATACCTTGACTTTGTTGTCCTTAAGCCATTTTGCCACAACTTTGGAAGTATGCTTGGGGTCATTGTCCATTTGGAAGACCCATTTGCGACCAAAGGCTTTAACTTCCTGACTGATGTCTTGAGATGTTGCTTCAATATATCCACATAATTTTCCTTCCTCATGATGCCATCTATTTTGTGAAGTTCACCAGTCCCTCCTGCATCAAAGCACACCCCCACAGCATGATGCTGCCACCCCCGTGCTTCACGGTTTGGATGGTGTTCTTCGGCTTGCAAGCGTCCCCCTTTTTCCTGCAAACATAACGATGGTCATTATGGCCAAAACAGTTCTATTTTTGTTTCATCAGACCAGAGGACATTTCTCCAAAATGTACGATCTTTGTCCCCATGTGCAGTTGCAAACCGTAGTCTGGCTTTTTTATGGCGGTTTTGGAGCAGTGGCTTCTTCCTTGCTGAGCGGCCTTTCAGGTTATTTCGATATAGGACACGTTTTACTGTGGATATAGATACTTGTACCTGTTTCCTCCAGCATCTTCACAAGGTCCTTTGCTGTTGTTCTGGGATTGATTTGCACTTTTCGCACCAAAGTACGTTCATCTCTAGGAGACAGAACGCATCTCCTTCCTGAGCAGTATGACGGCTGGCGTGGTCCCATGGTGTTTATACTTGCGTACTATTGTTTGTACAGATGAACGTGGTACCTTCAGGCATTTGGAAATTGCTCCCAAGGATGAACCAGACTTGTGGAGGTCTACAACTTTCTTTCTGAGGTCTTGGCGGATTTCTTTTGATTTTCCCATGATGTGAAGCAAAGAGGCACTGCGTTTGAAGGTAGGCCTTGAAATACATCCACAGGTACACCTCCAATTGACTCAAATGATGTCAGTTAGCCTATCAGAAGTTTCTAAAGCCATGACATAGTTTTCTGGAACTTTCCAAGCTGTTTAAAGTCACAGTCAACTTAGTGTATGTAAACTTCTGACCCACTGGAATTGTGATACAGTTAATTATAAGTGAAATAATCTGTCTGTAAACAATTGTTGGAAAAATTACTTGTGTCATGCACAAAGTAGATGTCCTAACCGACTTGCCAAAACTATAGTTTTGTTAACAAGAACATTTGTGGAGTGGTTGAAAAATGAGTTTTAATGACTCCAACCTAAGTGTATGTAAACTTCCGACTTCAACTGTACATCAATAACTCTAAATGAAGCATAAAGGAGGACCTGTTTCTTTGTTAACCGCTCAACACAGAATAGCCGCATGTGGCCACTTCCTCAAACCGTTTGGAGAAAATATCCTTTCTATTTTATTCAGCTTTGTTCAATTATATTCTTCATTCTATAAAAT
The DNA here is from genome assembly GCA_036851935.1 of Coregonus suidteri. NCBI lineage: Eukaryota > Metazoa > Chordata > Actinopteri > Salmoniformes > Salmonidae > Coregonus > Coregonus suidteri. Next base: position 57,516,001 of record CM072227.1, on the reverse strand, counting down.
AATGCTACAGAACTCTAACCAAATCTTGTCTGCTAAATGAACTAGTGTAGCCCACAGCCATATGGCATAGCCAGATCAGGACCTAACATAAGGACAACTCAGAGTACGCTATTCTGTTCTTCTGAAATAGACTACATTTTCTTCATATCATGTTTCTTTAGACCTGTCTAAAATAAATAATGGATTTATTGTGATGGTGTAGGCTATATTACATGGATTTATTAGACTTTTTTAAATGTAGATTTTCCAAAGGTCTGCATCGGTGGCTTGTAGGATATGTGTGGAAGCCAGGAGAAGCTAAATGGATTTGTTAATTAACAGTCAATTACCGTGAGATCGAATGTTATTTGCTTGACAATCACCGGCTGATTACATTTCGTGACCGCCACAGCCCTAGTTGGTTACAACTAGGAGACAGACAGTGGCTGGCTGATAGGAGACAGACAGGGGCTGGCTGATAGGAGACAGACAGGGGCTGGTTGATAGGAGACAGACAGGGGCTGGCTGATAGGAGACAGACAGGGGCTGGTTGATAGGAGACAGACAGGGGCTGGCTGATAGGAGACAGACAGGGGCTGGCTGATAGGAGACAGACATGGGCTGGCTGACAGGAGACAGACAGGGGCTGGCTGATAGGAGACAGACAGGGGGGCTGGTTGATAGGAGACAGACAGGGGCTGGCTGATAGGAGACAGACAGGGGCTGGTTGACAGGAGACAGACAGGGGCTGGCTGATAGGAGACAGACAGGGGCTGGCTGACAGGAGACAGACAGGGGCTGGCTGACAGGAGACAGACAGGGGCTGGCTGACAGGAGACAGACAGGGGCTGGCTGATAGGAGACAGACAGGGCTGGCTGACAGGAGACAGACAGGGGCTGGCTGATAGGAGACAGACAGGGGCTGGCTGATAGGAGACAGACAGGGGCTGGTTGACAGGAGACAGACAGGGGCTGGCTGATAGGAGACAGACAGGGCTGGTTGATAGGAGACAGACAGGGGCTAGTTGATAGGAGACAGACAGGGGCTGGCTGACAGGAGACAGAAAGGGGCTGGTTGATAGGAGACAGACAGGGGCTGGCTGATAGGAGACAGACAGGGGCTGGCTGATAGGAGACAGACAGGGGCTGGTTGATAGGAGACAGACAGGGGCTTGGCTGATAGGAGACGAGACAGGGCTGGCTGATAGGAGACAGACAGGGGCTGGCTGACAGGAGACAGACAGGGGCTGGTTGATAGGAGACAGACAGGGGCTGGCTGATAGGAGACAGACAGGGCTGGCTGATAGGAGACAGACAGGGGCTGGCTGATAGGAGACAGACAGGGGCTGGCTGATAGGAGACAGACAGGGGCTGGTTGATAGGAGACAGACAGGGGCTGGCTGATAGGAGACAGACAGGGGCTGGCTGATAGGAGACAGACAGGGGCTGGTTGACAGGAGACAGACAGGGGCTGGTTGATAGGAGACAGACAGGGGCTGGTTGATAGGAGACAGACAGGGGCTGGTTGATAGGAGACAGACAGGGGCTGGTTGATAGGAGACAGACAGGGGCTGGTTGATGCTGTGTCCTGAAATGTCACCCTATTCCCGTTTTTTAGTGCACTAAGATTGACCAGGGTGCCATTAGGGCAGACAGGGTTTCTCCAGGAGATGTGGTTGGCTAAGCAGAGCCTGCAGTCAGTGATTGGCTAAGCAGAGCCTGCTAGTCTAGTCTAGTCTGAAGACACCGTGCAGTCAGTGGCCTTCGGAAGACAGACACAAGATGGCTTAATTACTTGTTCAGGAGATGCCTGCTGGTTCTCGATTTGAAAGGCAAGAACCACCTGTAGCCTACACCTGTTGTGTTTTAGGCGAGGGTTAGCTTCCTCCTGCTTGGAACCTGCAAGACATAAATAACATTCTATTTCCCTGTAGAGCTACCTATTGGCCGATAACAGAGCAGAGCATCGCCACATTTCTCCTTTTCACTTTCTATACTTCCTCTTTTTCATGATGGCGATTATAATGCAGTCTGCAATGAATCTCTGTGGATGAAGAGTGTGTGTTCTGTGGAATCAGTTCCTTCTGTGTTCTCACCCCCCCATCGATCAGTGACCTTATTCATTACCTCGTGTGTTTAACTGATTGTGTTTTCAGCCGAGGTAACATTAATAAATTCATTACCTCGTGTGTTTAACTGATTGTGTTTTCAGCCGAGGTAACATTAATAACTTCATTACCTCGTGTGTTTAACTGATTGTGTTTTCAGCCGAGGTAACATTAATAACTTCATTACCTCGTGTGTTTTAACTGATTGTGTTTTCAGCCGAGGTAACATTAATAACTTCATTACCTCGTGTGTTTAACTGATTGTCTTGTTTTTCAGCCGAGGTAACATTAATAACTTCATTACCTCGTGTGTTTAACTGATTGTCTTGTTGTTTTCAGCCGAGGTAACATTAATAACTTCATTACCTCGTGTGTTTAACTGATTGTCTTGTTGTTTTCAGCCGAGGTAACATTAATAACTTCATTACCTCGTGTGTTTAACTGATTGTCTTGTTGTTTTCAGCCGAGGTAACATTAATAACTTCATTACCTCGTGTGTTTAACTGATTGTGTTTTCAGCCGAGGTAACATTAATAACTTCATTACCTCGTGTGTTTTAACTGATTGTGATTGTTGTTTTCAGCCGAGGTAACATTAAACTAACCTTGTGTTTAACTGATACCTCGTTTTGCCGAGGTTTAATAACTTCATGACCTCGTGTGTTTCACTGATTGCCGATTACCTCGGTAATTGTCTGTGTTTTCAGCCGAGTAACATTAATAATTCATTACTTCATTACCTCGTGTGTTTAACTGATTGTCTTGTTGTTTTCAGCCGAGGTAACATTAATAACTTCATTACCTCGTGTGTTTTAACTGATTGTGTTTTCAGCCGAGGTAACATTAATAACTTCATTACCTCGTGTGTTTAACTGATTGTGTTTTTTCAGCCGAGGTAACATTAATAACTTCATTACCTCGTGTGTTTAACTGATTGTCTTGTTGTTTTCAGCCGAGGTAACATTAATAACTTCATTACCTCGTGTGTTTAACTGATTGTGTTTTTTTCCGCCGAGGTAACATTAATAACTTCATTACCTCGTGTGTTTTTACTGATTGTCTTGTTGTTTTCAGCCGAGGTAACATTAATAACTTCATTACCTCGTGTGTTTAACTGATTGTTCTTGTGTGTTTTCATTGTGTTTTCAGCCGAGGTAACATTAATAACTTCATTACCTCGTGTGTTTAACTGATTGTGTTGTGTTTTCAGCCGAGGTAACATTAATAACTTCATTACCTCGTGTGTTTAACTGATTGTGTTTTCAGCCGAGGTAACATTAATAACTTCATTACCTCGTGTGTTTAACTGATTGTCTTGTTGTTTTCAGCCGAGGTAACATTAATAACTTCATTACCTCGTGTGTTTAACTGATTGTCTAACTGTTGTTTTTCAGCCGAGGTAACATTAATAACTTCATTACCTCGTGTGTTTAACTGATTGTGTTTTTTTTCAGCCGAGGTAACATTAATAACTTCATTACCTCGTGTGTTTAACTGATTGTCTTGTTGTTTTCAGCCGAGGTAACATTAATAACTTCATTACCTCGTGTGTTTAACTGATTGTGTTTTCAGCCGAGGTAACATTAATAACTTCATTACCTCGTGTGTTTAACTGATTGTGTTTTCAGCCGAGGTAACATTAATAACTTCATTACCTCGTGTGTTTAACTGATTGTGTTTTTCAGCCGAGGTAACATTAATAACTTCATTACCTCGTGTGTTTAACTGATTGTGTTTTTAACATTAAGCCGAGGTAACATTAATAACATTCATTACCTCGTGTGTTTAAACTGATTGTGTTTTCAGCCGAGGTAACATTAATAACTTCATTACCTCGTGTGTTTAAACTGATTGTGTTTTTCAGCCGAGGTAACATTAATAAATTCATTACCTCGTGTGTTTAACTGATTGTGTTTTCAGCCGAGGTAACATTAATAAATTCATTACCTCGTGTGTTTTAACTGATGCAGCCGAGGTAACATTAATAACTTCATTACCTCGTGTGTTTAACTGATTGTGTTTTTTCAGCCGAGGTAACATTAATAACTTCATTACCTCGTGTGTTTAACTGATTGTGTTTTCAGCCGAGGTAACATTAACTAACCTTCATTACCTGTGTTTTCAGTTTAATAACTGATTACCTCGTGTGTTTAACTGATTGTGTTTTCAGCCGAGGTAACATTAATAACTTCATTACCTCGTGTGTTTAACTGATTGTTTTTCAGCCGAGGTAACATTAATAACTTCATTACCTCGTGTGTTTAACTGATTGTGTTTTCAGCCGAGGTTTAATAACTTCATTACCTCGTGTGTTTAACTGATTGTCTTGTAACTTTTCAGCCGAGGTAACATTAATAACTTCATTACGTCGTGTGTTTAACTGATTGTGTGTTTTCAGCCGAGGTAACATTAATAACTTCATTACCTCGTGTTTAACTGATTGTCTTGTTGTTTTCAGCGAGAGGTAACATTAATAACTTCATTACCTCGTGTGTTTTAACTGATTGTGTTTTCAGCCGAGGTAACATTAATAACTTCATTACCTCGTGTGTTTAACTGATTGTGTTTTCAGCCGAGGTAACATTAATAACTTCATTACCTCGTGTGTTTAACTGATTGTGTTTTCAGCCGAGGTAACATTAATAACTTCATTACCTCGTGTGTTTTAACTGATTGTGTTTTCAGCCGAGGTAACATTAATAACTTCATTACCTCGTGTGTTTAACTGATTGTCTTGTGTTTTCAGCCGAGGTAACATTAATAACTTCATTACCTCGTGTGTTTAACTGATTGTGTGTTTTCAGCCGAGGTAACATTAATAACTTCATTACCTCGTGTGTTTAAACTGTTGTGTTTCAGCCGAGGTAACATTAATAACTTCATTACCTCGTGTGTTTAACTGATTGTCTTGTTGTTTTCAGCCGAGGTAACATTTAATAACTTCATTACCTCGTGTGTTTAACTGATTGTGTTTTTTCAGCCGAGGTAACATTAATAACTTCATTACCTCGTGTGTTTAACTGATTGTGTTTTTCAGCCGAGGTAACATTAATAACTTCATTACCTCGTGTGTTTAACTGATTGTTGTTGTTTTCAGCCGAGGTAACATTAATAACTTCATTACCTCGTGTGTTTAACTGATTGTGTTTTCAGCCGAGGTAACATTAATAACTTCATTACCTCGTGTGTTTTAACTGATTGTGTTTTTCAGCCGAGGTAACATTAATAACTTCATTACCTCGTGTGTTTTAACTGATTGTTGTTTTCAGCCGAGGTAACATTAATAACTTCATTACCTCGTGTGTTTAACTGATTGTGTTTTCAGCCGAGGTAACATTAATAAAGCCGAGTGTTTTCAGCCGAGGTAACATTAATTCATTACCTCGTCGTGTGTTAACTGATTGTGTTTTCAGCCGAGGTAACATTAATAACTTCATTACCTCGTGTGTTTTAACTGATTGTGTTGTTTTCAGCCGAGGTAACATTAATAACTTATTACCTCGTGTGTTTAACTGATTGTGTTTTCAGCCGAGGTAACATTAATAACTTCATTACCTCGTGTGTTTAACTGATTGTTTTTCAGCCGAGGTAACATTAATAACTTCATTACCTCGTGTGTTTAACTGATTGTGTTTTTCAGCCGAGGTAACATTAATAACTTCATTACCTCGTGTGTTTAACTGATTGTGTGTTGTTTTCAGCCGAGGTAACATTAATAACTTCATTACCTCGTGTGTTTAACTGATTGTCTTGTTGTTTTCAGCCGAGGTAACATTAATAACTTCATTACCTCGTGTGTTTTTAACTGATTGTGTTTTCAGCCGAGGTAACATTAATAACTTCATTACCTCGTGTGTTTAACTGATTGTGTTTTCAGCCGAGGTAACATTAATAACTTCATTACCTCGTGTGTTTAACTGATTGTGTTTTCAGCCGAGGTAACATTAATAACTTCATTACCTCGTGTTTAACTGATTGTGTTTTCAGCCGAGGTAACATTAATAACTTCATTACCTCGTGTGTTTTAACTGATTGTGTTTTTTCAGCCGAGGTAACATTAATAACTTCATTACCTCGTGTGTTTAACTGATTGTGTTTTCAGCCGAGGTAACATTAATAACTTCATTACCTTCATTACCCTCGTGTGTTTAACTGATTGTCTTGTTTTTTCAGCCGAGGTAACATTAATAACTTCATTACCTCGTGTGTTTAAACTGATTGTCTTGTTGTTTTCAGCCGAGGTAACATTAATAACTTCATTACCGAGGTAACATTAATAACTTCATTACCTCGTGTGTTTTTAACTGATTGTGTTTTCAGCCGAGGTAACATTAATAACTTCATTACCTCGTGTGTTTAACTGATTGTGTTTTCAGCCGAGGTAACATTAATAACTTCCTCGTACCTCGTTGTGTTTTTTCAACTGAATAACTGTCTTGTCGTGTTTTGATTGTGTTTTCAGCCGAGGTAACATTAATAACTTCATTACCTCGTCGTGTGTTTAACTGATTGTGTTTTTGTTTTCAGCCGAGGTAACATTAATAACTTCATTACCTCGTGTGTTTAACTGATTGTGTTTTCAGCCGAGGTAACATTAATAACTTCATTACCTCGTGTGTTTAACTGATTGTGTTTTCAGCCGAGGTAACATTAATAACTTCATTACCTCGTGTGTTTAACTGATTGTTGTGTTTTCAGCCGAGGTAAACATTAATAACTTCATTACCTCGTGTGTTTAACTGATTGTCTTGTTGTTTTCAGCCGAGGTAACATTAATAACTTCATTACCTCGTGTGTTTAACTGATTGTGTTTTTTCAGCCGAGGTAACATTAATAACTTCATTACCTCGTGTGTTTAACTGATTGTGTTTTCAGCCGAGGTAACATTAATAACTTCATTACCTCGTGTGTTTAACTGATTGTGTTTTTTCAGCCGAGGTAACATTAATAACTTCATTACCTCGTGTGTTTAACTGATTGTGTTTTTCAGCCGAGGTAACATTAATAACTTCATTACCTCGTGTGTTTAACTGATTGTGTTTTCAGCCGAGGTAACATTAATAACTTCATTACCTCGTGTGTTTAACTGATTGTGTTTTTCAGCCGAGGTAACATTAATACTTCATTACCTCGTGTGTTTAACTGATTGTGTTTTCAGCCGAGGTAACATTAATAACTTCATTACCTCGTGTGTTTAACTGATTGTGTTTTTCAGCCGAGGTAACATTAATAACTTCATTACCTGTGTTTAACTGATTGTGTTTTTCAGCCGAGGTAACATTAATAACTGTTGTTGTTTAACTGATTGTGTTTTTCAGCAGCCGAGGTAACATTAATAACTTCATTACCTCGTGTGTTTAACTGATTGTGTGTTTTCAGCCGAGGTAACATTAATAACTTCATTACCTCGTGTGTTTAACTGATTGTGTTTTCAGCCGAGGTAACATTAATAACTTCATTACCTCGTGTGTTTAAACTGATTGTGTTTTCAGCCGAGGTAACATTAATAACTTCATTACCTCGTGTGTTTAACTGATTGTTACTTGTTGTTTTCAGCCGAGGTAACATTAATAACTTCATTACCTCGTGTGTTTAACTGATTGTGTTTTCAGCCGAGGTAACATTAATAACTTCATTACCTCGTGTGTTTAACTGATTGTGTTTTCAGCCGAGGTAACATTAATAACTTCATTACCTCGTGTGTTTAACTGATTGTGTTTTCAGCCGAGGTAACATTAATAACTTCATTACCTCGTGTGTTTAACTGATTGTGTTTTCAGCCGAGGTAACATTAATAACTTCATTACCTCGTGTGTTTTAACTGATTGTCTTGTTGTTTTCAGCCGAGGTAACATTAATAACTTCATTACCTCGTGTGTTTTAACTGATTGTGTTTTCAGCCGAGGTAACATTAATAACTTCATTACCTCGTGTGTTTAACTGATTGTGTTTTCAGCCGAGGTAAAATTAATAACTTCATTACCTCGTGTGTTTAACTGATTGTGTTTTTTTCAGCCGAGGTAACATTAATAACTTCATTACCTCGTGTGTTTAACTGATTGTGTTTTTTCAGCCGAGGTAACATTAATAACTTCATTACCTCGTGTGTTTTACTGATTGTGTTTTCAGCCGAGGTAACATTAATAACTTCATTACCTCGTGTGTTTAACTGATTGTGTGATGTTTTCAGCCGAGGTAACATTAATAACTTCATTACCTCGTGTGTTTAACTGATTGTGTTTTTTTCAGCCGAGGTAACATTAATTCATTACTTCATGTGTTTAACTGATTGTGTTTTCAGCTCGTGTGTTTTTAACTGATTGTGTTTTCAGCCGAGGTAACATTAATAACTTCATTACCTCGTGTGTTTAACTGATTGTCTTGTGTTTTCAGCCGAGGTAACATTAATAACTTCATTACCTCGTGTGTTTAACTGATTGTGTTTTTTTCAGCCGAGGTAACATTAATAACTTCATTACCTCGTGTGTTTAACTGATTGTGTTTTCAGCCGAGGTAACATTAATAACTTCATTACCTCGTGTGTTTAACTGATTGTGTTTTCAGCCGAGGTAACATTAATAACTTCATTACCTCGTGTGTTTAACTGATTGTGTTTTTCAGCCGAGGTAACATTAATAACTTCATTACCTCGTGTGTTTAACTGATTGTCTTGTTGTTTCAGCCGAGGTAACATTAATAACTTCATTACCTCGTGTGTTTAACTGATTGTGTTTTCAGCCGAGGTAACATTAATAACTTCATTACCTCGTGTGTTTAAACTGATTGTGTTTTCAGCCGAGGTAACATTAATAACTTCATTACCTCGTGTGTTTAACTGATTGTGTTTTTCAGCCGAGGTAACATTAATAACTTCATTACCTCGTGTGTTTAACTGATTGTGTTTTCAGTCAGCCGAGGTAACATTAATAAATTCATTACCTCGTGTGTTTAACTGATTGTGTTGTTTTCAGCCGAGGTAACATTAATAACTTCATTACCTCGTGTGTTTAACTGATTGTGTTTTCAGCCGAGGTAACATTAATAACTTCATTACCTCGTGTGTTTAACTGATTGTGTTTTCAGCCGAGGTAAAATTAATAACTTCATTACCTCGTGTGTTTTTAACTGATTGTGTTTTTCAGCCGAGGTAACATTAATAACTTCATTACCTCGTGTGTTTAACTGATTGTGTTTTCAGCCGAGGTAACATTAATAACTTCATTACCTCGTGTGTTTAACTGATTGTGTTTTCAGCCGAGGTAACATTAATAACTTCATTACCTCGTGTGTTTAACTGATTGTCTTGTTGTTTTCAGCCGAGGTAACATTAATAACTTCATTACCTCGTGTGTTTAAGGTAACTGATTGTCTTGTTTTAACTGTTGTTCAGCCGAGGTAACATTAATAACTTCATTACCTCGTGTGTTTAACTGATTGTGTTTTCAGCCGAGGTAACATTAATAACTTCATTACCTCTGTGTTTTAACTGATGTGTGTTTTTCAAGGTAACATGATAACTGTTACTTGTTGTTTTCAGCAGCGAGGTAACATTAATAACTTCATTACCTCGTGTGTTTAACTGATTGTGTTTTTCAGCCGAGGTAACATTAATAACTTCATTACCTCGTGTGTTTTAACTGATTGTGTTTTCAGCCGAGGTAACATTAATAACTTCATTACCTCGTGTGTTTAACTGATTGTGTTTTCAGCCGAGGTAACATTAATAACTTCATTACCTCGTGTGTTTTAACTGATTGTGTTTTCAGCCGAGGTAACATTAATAACTTCATTACCTCGTGTGTTTAACTGATTGTGTTTTCAGCCGAGGTAACATTAATAACTTCATTACCTCGTGTGTTTAACTGATTGTCTTGTTGTTTTCAGCCGAGGTAACATTAATAACTTCATTACCTCGTGTGTTTAACTGATTGTGTTTTCAGCCGAGGTAACATTAATAACTTCATTACCTCGTGTGTTTAACTGATTGTCTTGTTGTTTTCAGCCGAGGTAACATTAATAACTTCATTATCGTACTGATTGTTGTTTTTTCAGCCGAGGTAACATTAATAACTTCAACTCGTGTGTTTAACTGATTGTTGTTTTCAGCCGAGGTAACATTAATAATAATTACTTCATTACCTCATGTGTGTTTAACTGATTGTGTTTTCAGCCGAGGTAACATTAATAACTTCATTACCTCGTGTGTTTAACTGATTGTGTTTGTTGTTTAACAGCCGAGGTAACATTAATAAATTCATTACCTCGTGTGTTTTAACTGATTGTGTTTTCAGCCGAGGTAACATTAATAACTTCATTACCTCGTGTGTTTAACTGATTGTCAGCCGAGGTGTTGTTTTCAGCAGCGAGGTAACATTAATAACTTCATTACCTCGTGTGTTTTTAACTGATTGTGTTTTCAGCCGAGGTAACATTAATAACTTCATTACCTCGTGTGTTTAACTGATTGTGTTTTCAGCCGAGGTAACATTAATAACTTCATTACCTCTGTTTGTTTAACTGATTACCTCTGTGTTTAACTGTTTTCAGCCGAGGTAACATTAATAACTTCATTACCTCGTGTGTTTAACTGATTGTCTTGTTGTTTTCAGCCGAGGTAACATTCCGGGGTGGACATGGTGATCGGCCTGCTGTCTGGAGTGGCCTCTCTCTCTACGGGCTACTTCCTCCGAGCAGCAGGCTTCAACTGGCCCTTCTTCACCTCGGCTCTGTTCCAGTGTGTCAACCTGGTCTACGCCGTCTTCGTCCTGGAGGAGACGGTCCAACGACCTCCAGACGACCCCCTGGACGGCTCCCCGCGCCGCACCGCCATGCGTCAGCTGGCCTACGGGGTCTACCAGCTGTTTGCAGGGGCCAGCAGGAGGCGCAACGTCCTCCTGGTTCTCCTCCTGCTCCTCTTCTCCTCCTTCTCCTTCGCCAACGTGGGCGGGATCTCCACGATCACGCTGTACGAGCTCAACCAGCCGCTGTGCTGGAACGAGATCCTGATTGGCTACGGCTCGGCGCTGTCCATGACAGTGTTCCTGACCAGCTTCGTGGGCGTGACTGTGTTCTCTCGCTGCGGCGTGCCCAACCTCGTCATCATACTCATAGGGATACTGAGTGTCATGGCGGCCATGACCCTGGTGGCCTTCGCCAAGACCACGCTCATGATGTTCCTGGGTAAGGAATAAGGATGATTTTCACATGGTAACATGGTCAGGAATAAGGATGATTTTCACATGGTAACATGGTCAGGAATAAGGATGATTTTCAATGGTAACATGGTCAGGAATAAGGATGATTTTCACATGGTAACATGGTCAGGAATAAGGATGATTTTCAATGGTAACATGGTCAGGAATAAGGATGATATTCACATGGTAAAACATGGTCAGGAATAAGGATGATTTTCACATGGTAACATGGTCAGGAATAAGGGATGATATTCACATGGTAACATGGTCAGGATAAGGATGATATTCACATGGGAACATGGTCAGGAATAAGGATGATTTTCACATGGTAACATGGTCAGGAATAAGGATGATTTTCACATGGTAACATGGTCAGGAATAAGGATGATATTCACATGGTAACATGGTCAGGAATAAGGATGATTTTCACATGGTAACATGGTCAGGAATGAGGATGATATTCACATGGTAAACATGGTCAGGAATAAGGATGATATTCACATGGTAACATGGTCAGGAATAAGGATGATTTTCAATGGTAACATGGTCAGGAATAAGGATGATTTTCACATGGTAACATGGTCAGGAATAAGGATGATTTTCAATGGTAACATGGTCAGGAATAAGGATGATTTTCACATGGTAACATGGTCAGGAATAAGGATGATTTTCAATGGTAACATGGTCAGGAATAAGGATGATATTCACATGGTAATTTAACAGACACCTTTATCCAAAACGACTCACATTCGGTATGTGCCCCAAAACATTTTTAAACTCCCATGTAGGGTTGGGGTCAATTCCATTTACATTCCAGTCAATTCAGAAAGTAAAACAAATTCCCAACATGGGAGTCAGGTTATGAACAGGTTATGAACAGGTTATGAACATGTTATGTCGCTTCTGTTAGTTGTCCCTTTTTGGAAAGGAGCAAGAGAGAGACCTGAATATCATTGGCTGAAACGTAGGCTAAACCTATTACAAAAGTCCATAAAATCTAGTTGCTTGTTGTATTATGATTTAATGTCTAATATCTGAATGTGTCTTCATTTTCATTATATCGGGTTTCACAGCCGTAATCAAATAAAGCAATCTGATAAGCCTTGGAACGTTGCCAAGGAAAATCGGCCACTCATAAACAGGCTGCACTGCGTTCAAATCTGCAATTTGCCACAGTTACGTTATGACTATAACTACTGCTCCCTGAAGGAGGGAAATTAGGTAAAACATGCTATGGGGAGTCGCACTCTCGCAACTTCGGTTGTACCTCGTTTCCCTCCTCCGGGGAACAGTAGTTATAGTCATGTTGTACCTCGTGTTCATAACATGTTCATAACCTAATGCTGTTCAGTCTACATATCGATTGAGAACCCAGTGAATCAATAATGTGATGTAAGCCCTCTCTCTCTCTGTCTCTGTCTCTCTCTCTCTCTCTCGGCTCTCTCTCTCTCTCTCTCTCTCTCTCTCTCTCTCTCTCTCTGTCTCTGTCTCTCTCTCTGTCTCTTTCTCTCTCTCTCTCTCTGTCTCTCTCTCTCTCTCTCTCTCTCTCTCTCTGCCTCTCTCTGTCCCTCTGAATTCAATTCAATAAATGCTTTATTGACAAGAATGGGTGGTTTCCACTGTTGCCAAAGAAATCTATAGGAAGTATTACAAAAATGAACAATATGCTTGAGCAAAAATATTAATAAAAATCAACAACAACAATCATACATGGACTAATAAAGAAATTAAACTAACAACCCACAATTGAGGAATGAAATCTACAAGGAAATCTCTCTCTTATGTTTGTTCTTCTCAGTGAGGCTTCCAATGCTGCTGGCTATCATGCCATTCCCCATGCTGAGATCCATGATGTCGAAGATCGTGTCAAAGACCGAGCAGGGTGAGTTTTAGTTCAGTTCAGTTTCTTTGACTAAACTAATGCTTTAAAAACAGATAACAAAGCAGATAACAAAGCAGATAACAAAGCAGATAACAAAGCAGAGAACAAAGCAGATAACAAAGCACATCCATTAATACAATTATTGAGAATTAAACTAAATAAAGATTTATTTACACTTATTTCCATTTGGGTCCTCATGTCTTTGGTTTATTATGGATCCCCATTAGTTCCTGCCAAGGCAGCAGATACTCTTCCTGGGGTTAATTATGGGATCCCCATTAGTTCCTGCCAAGGCAGCAGCTACTCTTCCTGGGGTTTATTATGGATCCCCATTAGTTTCCTGCCAAGGCAGCAGCTACTCTTCCTGGGGTTTATTATGGATCCCCATTAGTTTCCTGCCAAGGCAGCGAGCTACTCTTCCTGGGGTTTATTATGGATCCCCATTAGTTCCTGCCAAGGCAGCAGCTACTCTTCCTGGGGTTTTATTATGGATCCCCATTAGTTCCTGCCAAGGCAGCAGCTACTCCTCCTGGGGTTTATTATGGATCCACATTAGTTCCTGCCAAGGCAGCAGCTACTCCTCCTGGGGTTTATTATGGATCCCCATTAGTTCCTGCCAAGGCAGCAGATACTCCTCCTGGGGTTTATTATGGATCCCCATTAGTTCCTGCCAAGGCAGCAGCTACTCTTCCTGGGGTTTATTATGGATCCCCATTAGTTCCTGCCAAGGCAGCAGCTACTCTTCCTGGGGTTTATTATGGATCCCCTTTAGTTCCTGCCAAGGCAGCAGCTACTATTCCTGGGGTTTATTATGGATCCCCATTAGTTCCCTGCCAAGGCAGCAGCTACTCTTCCTGGGGTTTATTATGGATCCCCATTAGTTCCTGCCAAGGCAGCAGCTACTCTTCCTGGGGTTTATTATGGATCCCCATTAGTTCCTGCCAAGGCAGTAGCTACTCTTCCTGGGTTTATTATGGATCCCCCTACCCCATAGTTCCTGCCAAGGCAGCAGCTACTCTTCCTGGGGTTAATTATGGATCCCCATTAGTTCCTGCCAAGCAGCAGCTACTCTTCCTGGGGTTTATTATGGATCCCCATTAGTTCCTGCCAAGGCAGCAGCTACTCTTCCTGGGGTTTATTATGGATCCCCATTAGTTCCTGCCAAGGCAGCAGCT
>CM072227.1:57486664-57496664 GCA_036851935.1 Coregonus suidteri | reverse complement strand
TTGTTAGCCTCCCAGTGATCAAAACTGGTTGGAAAGACGTCATTTCAACGGCAACTGGTTGGAATTACATATTTTCAACCAGTGTTGCTCACTGGGATGGTACTAGATCTGTTTGGTCTCTTTCCAGCTCCATTGCTGTCATTGTCAAACAATGGCTTTGGCATGATGGCACAAACAGATCTCTCTCTCAGGATAATAACTTCATGTTGTTGAGTTAAACTGAATGTTGGTTGATACATCAACTACACTGTTACAGAAGGTTACCTCCACTTAATGATTGATTTAACCACGATGATCAATAACTCAGAACTGATCATGTAAAAACCAGCATAGTCAAATGGATGTAAAGGACGGTATTGGAAAATATTACTTTAAGGGAAAATGTAAAAAAATTAAATAATGTTATTTTGAGCCATTGAATGTGTGCTGTTATTTTTTATAATAACTTACAACTGCCACAAATGTTTGTGTAATTGTAGAAAATAAAATTCAAAAAATAAAATGTGACTGACTTTATGAAACTGTATGTCATTTTTTAAAATCTGTTTTCTGACAAGTAAACATTGAAGTGGCTGGATTGCATTATTTGCTGTAAAGGGTTTTGCTTTTCTAGAAACCAGAGTAATACCTATAGTGGCCACCAGGTGGCACTATTGGTTTAGGATGTAACCCCACCAAATGATGTACAGTTGAAGTCGGAAGTTTACGTACACCTTAGCCAAATACATTTAAACTCTGTTTTTCACAATTCCTGACATTTAATCCTAGTAAAAATTCATTGTCTTAGGTCAGTTAGGATCACCACTTTATTTTAAGAATGTGAAATGTCAGAATAATAGTACAGTGATTTATTTCAGCTTTTATTTCTTTCATCACATTCCCAGTGGGTCAGAAGTTTACATACACTCAATTAGTATTTGGTAGCATTGCCTTTAAATTGTTTGAATTGGGTCAAACGTTTCGGGTAGCCTTCCACAAGCTTCCCACAATAAGTTGGGTGAATTTTGGCCCATTCCTCCTGACAGAGCTGGTGTAACTGAGTCAGATTTGTAGGCCTCCTTGCTCGCACATGCTTTTTCAGTTCTGCCCACACATTTTCTATAGGATTGAGGTCAGGGCTTTGTGATGGCCACTCCAATACCTTGACTTTGTTGTCCTTAAGCCATTTTGCCACATCTTTGGAAGTATGCTTGGGGTCATTGTCCATTTGGAAGACCCCATTTGCGACCAAGCTTTAACTTACTGACTGATGTTTTGAGATGTTGCTTCAATATATCCACATAATTTTCCTTCCTCGTGATGCCATCTATTTTGTGAAGTGCACCAGTCCCTCCCATGGTGTTTATACTTGCGTACTATTGTTTGTACAGATGAACGTGGTACCTTCAGGCGTTTGGAAAATTGCTCCCAAGGATGAACCAGACTTGTGGAAGTCTCCAGTTTTTTTTTCTGAAGCCTTGGCTGATTTCTTTTGATTTTCCCATGATGTCAAGCAAGGAGTCACTGAGTTTGAAGGTAGGCCTTGAAATACATCCACAGGTACACCTCCAATCGACTCAAATGATGTCAATTAGCCTATCAGAAGCTTCTAAAGCCATGACATCCTTTTCTGGAATTTTCCAAGCTGTTTAAAGGCACAGTCAACTTAGTGTATGTAAACTTCTGACCCACTGGAATTGTGATACAGTGAATTATAAGTGAAATAATCTGTCTGTAAACAATTGTTGGGAAAAATTACTTGTGTCATGCACAAAGTAGATGTCCTAACCGACTTTGCCAAAACTATAGTTTGTTAACAAGACATTTGTGGAGTGGTTGAAAAACAAGTTTTAGTGACTCCAACCTAAGTGTATGTAAACTTCCGACTTCAACTGTATATAAACCCTGGGTTGCTGATGCTATGCATTGGCCATTGAGAGGCTTTGAAGGCACTGGTCGGCCATATTGGCAATCAATCAAATCAAATTGTATTTGTCACATGCGCCGAATACAACCGGTGTAGACCTTACAGTGAAATGCTTACTTACAAGCCCTTAACCAATAATGCAGTTTTAAGAAAAATAAGTGTTAAGTCAAAAATAGATAAGTAAAAAATAACAAATAATTAAAGAGCAGCATTAAATCCCCAGTAGGAGAAGTCCTCCAATCAGAATGGACGGAATTCAACAGTATTTCAATTAAATGTTTCTAGGACAAAATTACATGGGAACCGTAACATTAGTAATAAAATAAAAAATTATACTTTAAGGAAATAAAGATATTTTTTGCTTGCATAATATAATTGAAAATAATGCATTAACATGTCTGTAATAGAACAAACATGGCAAAAAAATGAATGTAGACGTTAATAAATGAGGTTCTACAGCTTCCCAAAATGTGTTTTACGACGGTGAGGGAGTGCCAAGATGGAGGGGTGGTGGCTTCAAAACGGTGCCCCTGTTCAGTCATCTAGTGTGTATATAAATCACTGGCCATTACTGCCAGGTACCACTGATATTGGGCACGTTCCTCTGCCCAGACGTTGTTGACACCTGACAGCAGCGTGTCTTAACTTGTTCACATCCAACTACTATTCCTCCCCCTGTCTCCCCTCCTCCTCCCCTCCTCCTCCCCCCCTGTTCCCCCCTCCTCCTCCTCCTCACTCCTCCCCCTGTTCCCCTCCTCCTCCCCTCCTCCTCCCCCCTGTCTCCCCTCCTTCTCCCCCTGTCTCCCCTCCTCCTCCCCTCCTCCTCCCCCTGTCTCCCCTCCTCCCCTCCTCCTCCCCTGTCTCCCCTCCTTCTCTCCCCTGTCCTGTCTCCCCTCCTCCTCCCCTCCTCCTCCCCCTGTCTCCCCTCCTCCCCTCCTCCTCCCCCTGTCTCCCCTCCTCCTCCTCCTCCCCTCCCCCTCCTCCTCCTCCCCTCCTCCTCCCCTCCTCCTCCCCCTGTCTCCCCTCCACCTCCCCCCCTCCTCCCCCTCCTCCCCCTGTCTCCCCTCCTCCTCCCCCTGTCTCCCCTCCTCCTCCCCTCTGTCTCCCCTCCTCCTCCCCTCCTCCTCCCCCTGTCTCCCCTCCTCCTCCTCCTCCTCCCCTCCTCCTCCCCCTGTCTCCCCTCCTCCTCCCCTCCTCCTCCCCCTGTCTCCCCTCCTCCTCCTCCTCCCCTCCCCCTCCCCCTGTCTCCCCTCCTCCTCCCCTCCTCCTCCCCTCCTCCTCCCCCTGTCTCCCCTCCTCCTCCCCTCCTCCTCCCCCTCTCTGAAAAGTACTAGCTTTGGGCTAGTGAGCTTGCTTAATTTCCATCCCTGCATACCCCTACTGTAGAAGTCCAATCTTGTCCATATACCTGATTTTAAAGAGACAGAGTGTCCAGTTTTCCCCCATGGGAGAGATGTGACCTTGGGATGATTGGAGGCAGATGCTGACACTCCCTACTCATCAATCAATCTGTCAATCAATCCATCTGTCCAGTCATTAAGCAGATCTGATTGGACGGTACACAGCGCCAGACAGGTTGCATCCCAAATGCCACCCTATTCCCTATATAGTGCACTACTTTAGACCAGAGCCCTATGGACCATGGTGGAAAGTAGTGCACTATAAAGGGAATAGGGTGCCGTTTGGGATGTAGGTCCTCTGGGTTTAAATGGGTCCGCAGTAATTGCGTTTAGTTAAAAGCTCTGCTTTCCTTACAAGCTGACACACACACACGAATACAGTGTTTCCCTCAGATCAGAAGCTGACGTTACAGTAACCACGAATACAGTGTTTCCCTCAGATCAGAAGCTGACGTTACAGTAACCACGAATACAGTGTTTCCCTCAGATCAGAAGCTGACGTTACAGTAACCATGGATACAGTGTTTCCCTCAGATCAGAAGCTGACGTTACAGTAACCATGGATACAGTGTTTCCCTCAGATCAGAAGCTGACGTTACAGTAACCACGAATACAGTGTTTCCCTCAGATCAGAAGCTGACATTACAGTAACCACAGTACACTCTTAGAAAGAAAGTGTTCCTAAAGGGTTGTTTGCGGAGGGATAGGGTTCTACCAATAACTAGTTTGATCAGAAGAACCCTTTTTAGAAGAGAAGGGTTTTTTGGAAGGCCAGAAGGGTTCTATATAGAACGTGTTCCTCTGTAGCTCAGCTGGTAGAGCACGGCGCTTGTAACGCCAAGGTAGTGGGTTCGATCCCCGGGACCACCCATACACAAAAAAAAATGCACGCATGACTGTAAGTCGCGTTGGATAAAAGCGTCTGCTAAATGGCATATTACTATTATATTATAGAACCATATATCATATTTCCCAGCATGCTCTATTGCAGGGAGATTGTCAGAATTGTTCGTTTTACTGTGATATCTGTGTTTTTGCTTGTACATTGATTGGTTGATTTAATTTGATGCTACACAAAGATAAATAACATCCAGTTTTCTAAACGAATCCAATACAGCACCCGTTACTGAGATGGTTACTGGACCCGTTACTGAGATGGTTATTGGACCCGTTACTGAGATGGTTATTGGACCCGTTACTGAGATGGTTATTGGACCCGTTACTGAGATGGTTATTGGACCCGTTACTGAGATGGTTATTGGACCCGTTACTGGACCCGTTACTGGACCCGTTACTGAGATGGTTATTGGACCCGTTACTGAGATGGTTATTGGACCCGTTACTGAGATGGTTATTGGACCCGTTACTGGACCCGTTACTGAGATGGTTATTGGACCCGTTACTGAGATGGTTACTGGACCCGTTACTGGGATGGTTACTGGACCCGTTACTGAGATGGTTATTGGACCCGTTACTGAGATGGCTGTTCCAGTTTAGATGATTGGGTTAGTCTAGGTAATCAATATTACCTACCCTGGCAGTCATTCTGAATGCAGGTGATAAAAAAAATTCCACTTGTTGGATATCCTAACTCTGGCTGAATTCCAATAGGAATTAAACATCACTTTGCAAGCCAGTATAATGTGATTTACAGGTCTGATGTGGCCTGTAAACCAGGAGTTTCCTAACACCATTGTGTTAAGGTATTACTAGGCCCTCAAATGAAGGCCTTATGATATACAGTATGTAATGTATTTCCTTAAATAATTACATTTTAAAGGCTAATAAGGTTGGTGGAACCGTTCATAGAGGGTTCTAGGAAGAACCCTCCAAAGATAAAAGGGTTCTAGGTAGAACCATACAGGGGGTTCTATGAAGAACCCTACATAGAGGGTTAAAGGTAAAACCCTCTGCAAAGGGTTCTACCAGGCACCAAAATGTGTTCCCCAATGGGGACAAACCGAAGAACCCTGTATATACACTGGTAATACACTGGTAATATACACTGGTAATATACACTGGTAATGTACACTGGTAATGTACACTGGTAATATACACTGGTAAAATACACTGGTAATACACTGGTAATACACTGGTAATATACACTGGTAATATACACTGGTAATGTACACTGGTAATGTACACTGGTAATGTACAATGGTAATATACACTGGTAATGTACACTGGTAATGTACACTGGTAATATAAACTGGTAATGTACACTGGTAATGTACACTGGTAATATAAACTGGTAATGTACACTGGTAATGTACACTGGTAATGTACACTGGTAATATACACTGGTAATGTACACTGGTAATGTACACTGGTAATATACACTGGTAATGTACACTGGTAATGTACACTGGTAATGTACACTGGTAATACACTGGTAATGTACACTGGTAATATACACTGGTAATGTACACTGGTAATGTACACTGGTAATATAAACTGGTAATGTACACTGGTAATATAAACTGGTAATGTACACTGGTAATGTACACTGGTAATGTACACTGGTAATGTACACTGGTAATATAAACTGGTAATGTACACTGGTAATATACACTGGTAATATACACTGGTAATATACACTGGTAATATAAACTGATAATGTACACTGGTAATGTACACTGGTAATGTACACTGGTAATGTACACTGGTAATATAACTGGTAATGTACACTGGTAATATACACAGGTAATGTACACTGGTAATGTACACTGGTAATATAAACTGGTAATGTACACTGGTAATATAAACTGGTAATGTACACTGGTAATATAAACTGGTAATGTACACTGGTAATATACACTGGTAATGTACACTGGTAATGTACACTGGTAATGTACAGTGGTAATGTACACTGGTAATGTACACTGGTAATATACACTGGTAATATACACTGGTAATGTACACTGGTAATGTACACTGGTAATATAAACTGGTGATGTACTCTGGTAATATAAACTGGTAATGTACACTGGTAATGTACACTGGTAATGTACACTGGTAATATACACTGGTAATATACACTGGTAATATAAACTGGTAATGTACACTGGTAATGTACACTGGTAATGTACACTGGTAATGTATACTGGTAATATAAACTGGTAATGTACACTGGTAATATACACTGGTAATGTACACTGGTAATGTACACTGGTAATATAAACTGGTAATGTACACTGGTAATATAAACTGGTAATGTACACTGGTAATATAAACTGGTAATGTACACTGGTAATATACACTGGTAATGTACACTGGTAATGTACACTGGTAATGTACAGTGGTAATGTACACTGGTAATGTACACTGGTAATATACACTGGTAATGTACACTGGTAATGTACACTGGTAATGTACACTGGTAATGTACACTGGTAATATACACTGGTAATATACACCTTGTTAAAATACTTCAAACGAGAAGGTGGCAGTAGCGTTGTTTGGCAATACATATCCGAACATATTGCTTAGGGTCTAGATTCCAAGCTATCTGCGCTAATGTTGCTATTTTGAAGAAAGCCCTTGTTGATACTAGCAAGATGGCCACACCTTGATAACTACCTAGCAAGATGATGAATAAACTGTTTAATTAACTCTCTATAATCAAATAACGTGTGAAACGCTTGATAATGTATGTGATATCAACAGAGAGGTATATTTTCTGGGTGATTTAAATATTGACTGGCTTTCATCAAGCTGCCCACTCAAGAAAAACCTTCAAACTGTAACCTTATCAGTCAACCTACCAGGGTAGTTACAAATAGTACAGGAATTAAATCCTCAACATGTATTGATCACATCTTTACTAATGCTGCAGAAATTTGATTTAAAGCAGTATCCAAATCCATCAGATGTAGTGATCACGATATAGTAGCCATATCTAGGAAAACCAAAGTTCCAAAGGCTGGGCCTAATATAGTGTATTAGAGGCCTCTGCCTCTAACACTAGGAAAATATTTTCCACCTTCTCCTCCCTCCTTAATCCTCCACCCCCCCCCCCCCCCCCCACCCCCCTCTTCCGCGGACGACTTTGTCAACCACTTTGAAAAAAAAGGTTGATGACATCCGCTACTCATTCACTCAGCCTATTGAGTCCACTGGTCTCACTCACACAGAACTACCCTACGCCTTGATCTCATTCTCCCCTCTCTCTCCAGAAGGCATCCTGCGACTAGTGAGGTCTGGCCACCCGACAACCTGCCTGCTCAACCCCATCCCCTCCTCCCTTCTCCAGACCATCTCTGGAGACCTTCTCCCATTCCTCACTTCCCTCATCAACTCATCCCTGACCACTGACTACATCCCCTCTGACTTCAAAATGGCTGAGTTGCTCCCCTCCTCAAGAAACCAACACTCGACTCATCTGACGTCAAAAACTGTCAGCCTGGCTACAGATGGTGCGCCCTCAATGATCGGGAAAAAAAGCAGGCGTTGTGACAAAGTTCAGAGAGAAAGTGCAATCTGCAAATGGAGGACGTGATTTTTTGACTTTTCACTGTATTTTGCACCAGGAGGCTTTGTGTTGCAAGTCATTAAAGATGGATAACGTCATGAAGGTGGTCATCCAAACTGTTAATTTCATCCGATCCAGAAGCCTGAATCACCGTCAGTTTGACAGCCTTCTCAAAGAGAAAGACCACATCTATGGCCTGCCATACCACACTGAGGTAAGATGGTTAAGCCGAGGTGCTGTGCTGAGGCGTTTCTTTGATTTACGAGAAGAAATTGAACAGTTCATGGAAGAAAAGGGCAAACCAGTGTTAGAATTCCATTCCGCAGAATGGATGCAGGACCTTGCATTTATGGTGGATGTTACAGAGCACCTGAATAACTTGAACAAACAGCTGCAAGGGCACAACAAAGTTGTCACGCAGTATTATGACAGCATACGTTCTTTCAAGTTGAAGCTGTCATTGTGGGAGACGCAACTTGCCGGTGGTGATGCAGCTCACTTCCCCTGTCTGAAAAATGTGTGCGCGACCCAACATGTGGCAGACATGAAGCGGTTCAAAGATAAAATAACGGGACTGTTACGGGAGTTTGAGCAACACTTTCAGATTTTTGGTGAACTGGAGAAAGACTTCAACGTTTTTTGCTCGCCATTCACCGTGAATCCCTTTGATCTGCCCGTCAGCATCCAACTTGAAATAATAGACTTGCAGTGTGACTCGGATTTGAAGGGCAAATTTGCCGCAGCTGGCTTGGACACATTTAATCAGAATCTCTTGCCAGGTTACCCCAACTTGACAGCCCTCGCTGCAAAACTGTTGTGCATGTTTGGAACCACATATCTTTGTGAGCAAGTTTTCTCTGTAATGAGCATAAATAAAACAAAGCTGCGCTCAAGGCTCACGCACAAGCACTTGAATCACATCCTGAAGTTGGCTGCCACTCAGGATGTGACGCCTGATATTGATGCGCTGGTGAAAGCTAAAAGATGCCAGGTATCAGGAGTCAAATAAACTATGCAACCCCACTTAAAGTGCTACATGAGACACCCTGATATAGTTCTGTGATCTGTGATATACTTCTGTGAATCACTGAGGCATTGTGTGTTTGTGTGTTCTTTGTCTTCAGAACTTTCAAATAACTTGAGGTGTTTTATGATTAATAGTGATGTTGTGCTTTTGGACACACTGTCCTCAGGCTCCAGCTTTATGTTTATATGTTTTTATGTTGATGTGCTATTGTTTTTATTTGATTTTATTTTATTTGTATATTTAACCTATTCTTGACTCTGTGGTTCTTGCACTTGTTTGGGGAACAGGATTTCATTCTTTTTATCTACATTTCTGCCTGAGAAATGACCCCCTGATATAGTTCTGTGATCTGTGAAACAGTTCTGTTAATCACTGAGGCATTATGTGTTTGTGTTCTTTTTCTTTAGAATTTTCAAATAAACTTGACGTGTTTTATGATTAATAGTGATGTTGTGCTTGTACTATTTTGGACACACTGTCCTCAGGCTCCAGCTTTATGTTGTATGTTGATCGTATTAAAACAAAGAAAACAATCTGAAGTTGTTGTTTTTAAGTTATATATACCATGATTTTTCCGGTCCGGCCCACTTGAGAATAGATTTTCCTCCATGTGGCCCCTGAGCTAAAATGAGTTTGACACCCCTGCTCTACAACATCCGTAGAGTACGACCCTACCTCACACAGGAAGCGGCGCAGGTCCTAGTACAGGTACTTGTCCTCTCCCGTCTGGACTACTGCAACTCTCTGTTGGCTGGGCTCCCCGCTTGTGCCATCAAACCCCTGCAACTTATCCAGAACGCTGTAGCCCGCCTGGTGTTCAACCTTCCCAAGTTCTCTAATGTCACCCCGATCCCCCGCACACTCCACTGGCTTCCAGTTGAAGCTCGCATCTACTACAAGACCATGGTGCTTACCTACGGAACAGCAAGAGGAGCCCTAACTTCAGGCTACGCTCAAACCCTACACCCCAACCCGAGCACACCGTTCTGCCACCTCAGGTCTCTTGGCCCTCCCACCCTTATGGGAGGGCAGCTCCCGCTCAGCCCAGTCCAAGCTCTTCTCTGTCCTGGCACCCCAATTGTGGAACCAGCTTCCCCCTGAAGCAAGGACAGCAGAGTCCCATCTTCCGAAAACATCTGAAACCCTACCTCTTCAAACAGTGGTGACCAAGAACCCTATGGTCACTCTGACAGAGC
>CM072227.1:57476417-57486164 GCA_036851935.1 Coregonus suidteri | reverse complement strand
CTCTGAGGGAGCGAGGGGGAGGGAGCGAGGCGGAGAGAGAGAGAGAGAGAGAGAGAGAGAGTGAGAGAGAGAGAGAAAGAGAGAGAGAGAGAGAGAGAGAGAGAGAGAGAGAGAGAGAGAGAGAGAGAGAGAGAGAGAGAGAGAGAGAGAGAGAGAGAGAGAGAGAGAGAGAGAGAGAGAGAGAGAGAGAGAGAGAGAGAGAGAGAGAGAGAGAGAGAGAGAGAGAGAGAGAGAGAAGAGAGAGAGAGAGAGAGAGAGAGAGAGAGAGAGATAGGAGAGAGAGAGAGAGAGAGAGAGAGAGAGAGAGAGAGAGAGAGAGAGAGAGAGAGAGAGAGAGAGAGAGAGAGAGAAGGCAGCTTAGTCAGGACAGAAAAAAAACTCCTATGCTTTTGCTTTTTCCACTCTCTCTCCCTCTCCCTCTTTCTTTCTAATGGGTTCCTAATCAATGCTCCCCATCTTTAGCAAATCAGTACATTTCAGGAGCAGCCAACATTCCGGCTGCGTTGCCAGGTTTGGACAGTGCGTTGCCACATCTACAGTAGACAGAGAGCACAGTACTATTGTTCTGCCCGATATATCAATCATATTGTATGGAGGGTCCAGCCCAAATGTTTCCACACTAAAATGTGGGCCTAATACTTCAAGAAACTATTATTAATGTGTTATTAACTGCCCTTTGTGAATAGCATTTATATTAGATATACATTTATAGTGTGTTTGTTTGATCTCAAATACTCTTTCTCTGTCCATGTTTAAGGGTGGGTTGAGGCGGTTAATAGAAAGGGTGGGGGGTATCCAGGAGGGTCATACTGGGGGGTATCCAGGAGGGTCATACTGGGGGGTATCCAGGAGGGTCATACTGGGGGGTATCCAGGAGGGTCATACTGGGGGGTATCCAGGAGGGTCATACTGGGGGGTATCCAGGATATAGTATGTAATCTGTATGTTTCATATAGTATATAATCTGTATGTTTCATATAGTATATAATCTGTATGTTTCATATAGTATATAATCTGTATGTTTCATATAGTATATAATCTGTATGTTTCATATAGTATATAATCTGTATGTTTCATATAGTATATCATCTGTATGTTTCAAATAGTATATAATCTGTTTATTTCATATAGTATATAATCTGTATGTTTCAAATAGTATATAATCTGTATGTTTCATATAGTATATAATCTGTATGTTTCAAATAGTATATAATCTGTATGTTTCATATAGTATATAATCTGTATGTTTCAAATAGTATATAATCTGTTTATTTCATATAGTATATAATCTGTATGTTTTTCAAATAGTATATAATCTGTATGTTTCATATAGTATATAATCTGTATGTTTCAAATAGTATATAATCTGTATGTTTCATATAGTATATAATCTGTATGTTTCATATAGTATATAATCTGTATGTTTCAAATAGTATACAATCTGTATGATTCATATAGTATATCATCTGTATGTTTCATATAGTATATAATCTGTATGTTTCTTATAGTATATAATCTGTATGTTTCATATAGTATATCATCTGTATGTTTCATATAGTATATCATCTGTATGTTTCAAATAGTATATAATCTGTTTATTTCATATAGTATATAATCTGTATGTTTCAAATAGTATATAATCTGTATGTTTCATATAGTATATAATCTGTATGTTTCAAATAGTATATAATCTGTATGTTTCATATAGTATATAATCTGTATGTTTCATATAGTATATAATCTGTATGTTTCAAATAGTATACAATCTGTATGATTCATATAGTATATAATCTGTATGTTTCATATAGTATATAATCTGTATGTTTCATATAGTATATAATCTGTATGTTTCCTATAGTATATAATCTGTATGTTTCAAATAGTATATAATCTGTATGATTCATATAGTATATAATCTGTATGTTTCATATAGTATATAATCTGTATGTTTCAAATAGTATATAATCTGTATGATTCAAATAGTATAAAATACACAAGCAATTCTAGATCAGAATGGATGAAAAGCAACAAATATAACGTTTTGAAATGGCCTAGTCAAACTCCAGACCTAAACCCAATTGAGATGTTGGGGCAGGACCCGAAACAAGCAGTTCATGCTCGAAAACCCACAAATGTTGCTGGGTTAAACCAGTTCTACATGGAAGAGTGGGTCAAAATTCCTTCACAGGAAGTGAGATACTGATCAACAACTACAGGAAGTGAGAGACTGATCAACAGCCACAGGAAGTGAGAGACTGATCAACAGCCACAGGAAGTGAGAGACTGATCAACAACTACAGGAAGTGAGAGACTGATCAACAGCCTCAAGAAAGTCATTGCAGCTCAAGGTGGCACAACCAGTTATTGAGTGTAAGGGGGCAATTACTTTTTCACACAGGGGCACTGTGTGTTGCATAACTTGTTTTATTAAATAAATGTAATACGTTTGAAAATGTTGTGTTATTTGTTCAGTCTGTCACGATTTCCACCGAGGCTGCCTCCCCTCCTTGTTCGGCGTTCGTTTTCACCAGCTTACTAGCCACTGCCGCTCCATTTATCATCACTCCATTTATCTTGTCTTGTCAATTACACACACCTGGTTCATATCCCCTTATTAGTACATGTATAAGTGTTCCCTCTGCCCCCTTGTCCTTGTGGGTGATTGTTTTATGTGAGTTGAGTGTAGCTCGGTGGAGCTACTCGTACCTTGTATTGCCGGGGTAGATTGTTCCCCTGTGCCTGTATTTTGTTGTCGTTATCCAGCGCAACTGTGTACGACGGAATAAACTCTGTATTCTCTGATTTACCCTCCTGCGCCTGACTCCTTCTAATCACACTCATCACACAGTCAGGTTCCCTTTATCTAATATTAGGTTTTGCTTGAAGATCTGATAACATTCAGTGTAAAACATTTAGAAAATCAGAAAGGAGGCAAATATTATTATTATTATTATTATTATTATTATTATTATTATTATCACAGCACTGTACAGCAACACAAATACAACCACTGCCACACACACATTCAGAACAACTCCATATCTCACTGTCTCTCCTCCTGCTGGAGCTGGGTTGGGTCAAGCTGGGCATGACATAGCAGGAAATTATTTATAAAATGCATGTTCCTTTTTCTTTGTGTTTTGCAGTTTCTCATGCAGTCACAGGTCTCTCATGGGACAGGGCACAAGCTGTGGCCAAAGACAGACTCCAGTGTTACAAGACTGTTGCAGCCTTATGTCCCCCGAAGGATGAAGAGGACTAAGTCTTATGTCCCCCGAAGGATGAAGAGGACTAAGTCTTATGTCCCCCGAAGTTTGAAGAGGACTAAGTCTAATGTCCCCCGAAGGTTGAAGAGGACTAAGTCTTATATCCCCCGAAGGTTGAAGAGGACTAAGTCTTATGTCCCCCGAAGGTTGAAGAGGACTAAGTCTTATATCCCCCGAAGGTTGAAGAGGACTACGTCTTATGTCCCCCGAAGGTTGAAGAGGACTAAGTCTTATATCCCCCGAAGGTTGAAGAGGACTAAGTCTTATATCCCCCGAAGGTTGAAGAGGACTAAGTTTTATGTCCCCCGAAGGTTTGAAGAGGACTAAGTCTTATGTCCCACCTAGAATGAAGAGGACTAAGTCTTATGTCCCACCCAGGATGAAGAGGACTAAGTCTTATGTCCCATCCAGGATGAAGAGGACTAAGTCTTATGTCCCATCCAGGATGAAGAGGACTAAGTATTATGTCCCATCCAGGATGAAGAGGACTAAGTCTAATGTCCCCCGGAAGTTGAAGAGGACTAAGTCTTATGTCCCACCCAGGATGAAGTAAGTAAGTCATACACAGAGAGGTGAGTGGGGTTGAGTGAAACTGAGCCACTGAAAACATGCAGGAATCTGCAAGTCCTCTATTAAGTCCTGCAAGTAATCTAGTTAGTCCTAAAAGTCCTATATCGAGTCATGCAGGTCCTCTAGTAAGTCATGTGATCCTCTTGCAAGTCGTGGTTTGTTGCATTGAAAAGGGGCTGATATAATGTTGATTCGATCACAGAAAAAACTTTCATCTATGTATATAGTGCAAACTAATGGTGTGAACTCTGGGAAGTTCAGTCTCTTGCGTCTCTGTGTAGCATGGCATTTCTTCTGCACAGCAGTCCTGCAGGAAGTGCGCAGGAAGTGCGAACGCAGTTTAGAGGGAACATTGGTTGGAAAAGTCCCACTGTACCTAACATCTTTACTTGACTTTAGACATAGGAGTTACCACACCAGGTCTCGATGATGGCTAACTCTGGAAATTCCTTTGGTCTCTATTGAGTGAGGAAATTATATTTTAGTTTTCTTGCACCTTATTTGTGCAACAATCTTCAAAACGTTCTGAAATGTTACACCGAGTATACCAAACATTAGGAACACTTTCCTAATATTGAGTTCATCACCCCTTTTTGCCCTCAGAGCAGCTTCAATTTATCAGGTCATTGACTCTACAAGGTGATGAAAGAGTTCCACAGGGATGCTGGCCAATGTTGACTCATTTTACATTTTAGTCATTTAGCAGACGCTCTTATCCAGAGTGACTTACAGTTAGTAAGTGCATACCAGTGGTACAACGGGGAGGCAGTAAGGGAGAAGACGTCACGCCCGGAGCCGGAGCCGCCACCGAGGCTAGATGCCCACCCGGACCCTCCCCTGTTAAGTCCGCACCTTTGGGGGGGGGTACTGTCATGCCCTGACATAGAGATCTCTAGTTGGTTTGGTCAGGGTGTGAGTATCTATGTAATGTGAATATCTATGTGTAGATCTAGTATGTGTGTTTCTATGTTGGCCGGTGTGGTTCCCAATCAGAGGCAGCTGTCGATCGTTGTCTCTGATTGGGGATCATACTTAGGCAGCCATTTTGCCTACCTATGTTGTGGGATCTTGACTCTTGTTTGGTTTGTTTGTGTGTAGCTATTGTGAGCTTCACGTTACGTTGCTTTCGTTGTTTTGTCGTGTGTTAACTTAGTTAATAAACATGTATGCATTCCACGCTGCACCTTGGTCCAATCCTGTACTCAACGAACGTGACAATGATTTTAAAAATTGTACCTTTGATTTATCATATTTAATTAATGTGCAACTTTTACACGTTTTGAATCACAAAGTATTCATATTAAATAATGTATCTACAAAATACTGAAACTTTGCAGTCGTTTTTTTGGGTCAAGGAATGCCTTTTCTGAAGCCTTTTTTGGTGGTGGCCCCTGGACTACATAGAGTATATATATAGAGAGTATATATATATATAGACTATATACAGTGAGGGAAAAAAGTATTTTATCCCCTGCTGATTTTATACATTTGCCCACTGACAAAGAAATGATCAGTCTATAATTTTTATGGTAGGTTTATTTGAACAGTGAGAGACAGAATAACAACAACAAAATCCAGAAAAAC
The DNA here is from genome assembly GCA_036851935.1 of Coregonus suidteri. NCBI lineage: Eukaryota > Metazoa > Chordata > Actinopteri > Salmoniformes > Salmonidae > Coregonus > Coregonus suidteri. Next base: position 57,480,744 of record CM072227.1, on the reverse strand, counting down.
GCATGTCAAAAATGTTATAAATTGATTTGCATTTTAATGAGGGAAATAAGTATTTGACCCTTCTGCAAAACATGACTTAATACTTGGTGGAAAAACCCTTGTTGGCAATCACAGAGGTCAGACATTTCTTGTAGTTGGCCACCAGATTTGCACACATCACAGGAGGGATTTTGTCCCTCTCCTCTTTGCAGATCTTCTCCAAGTCATTAAGGTTTCGAGGCTGACGTTTGGCAACTCGAACCTTCAGCTCCCTCCACAGATTTTCTATGGGATTAAGGTCTGGAGACTGGCTAGGCCACTCCAGGAGCTTAATGTGCTTCTTCTTGAGACACTCCTTTCTTGCCTTGGCTGTGTGTTTTGGGTCATTGTCATGCTGGAATACCCATCCACAACCCATTTTCAATGCCCTGGCTGAGGGAAGGAGGTTCTCACCCAAGATTTGACGGTACATGGCCCTGTCCATTGTCCCTTTGATGCGGTGAAGTTGTCCTGTCCCCTTAGCAGAAAAAAATCCCCAAAGCATAATGTTTCCACCTCCATGTTTGACGGTGGGGATGGTGTTCTTGGGGTCATAGGCAGCATTCCTCCTCCTCCAAACACGGCGAGTTGAGTTGATGCCAAATAGCTCAATTTTGGTCAAATCTGACCACAACATTTTCACCCAGTTTCCTCTGAATCATTCAGATGTTCATTGGCAAACTTCGGATGTGCTTTCTTGAGCAGTGGGACCTTGCTGCAGGATTTCATTCCTTCACGGCATAGTGTGTTACCAATTGTTTTCTTGGTGACTATGGTCTCAGCTGCCTTGAGATCATTGACAAGATCCTCCCGTGAAGTTTTGGGCTGATTCCTCACCATTCTCATGATCATTGCAACTCCACGAGGTGAGATCTTGCATGGAGCCCCAGGCCGAGGGAGATTGACAGTTCTTTTGTGTTTCTTCCATTTGCAAATAATCACACCAACTGTTGTCACCTTCTCACCAAGCTGCTTGGCGATGGTCTTGTAGGCCATTCCAGCCTTGTGTAGGTCTACAATCTTGTCCCTGACATACTTGGAGAGCTCTTTGGTCTTGGCCATGGTGGAGAGTTTGGAATCTGATTGATTGATTGCTTCTGTGGACAGGTGTCTTTTATACAGGTAACAAGATGAGATTAGGAGCACTCCCTTTAAGAGTGTGCTCCTAATCTCAGCCCGTTACCTGTATAAAATACACCTGGGAGCCAGAAATCTTTCTGATTGAGAGGGGGTCAAATACTTATTTCCCTCATTACATTTACATTTTACATTTTAGTCATTTAGCAGACGCTCTTAACCAGAGCGACTTACAGGAGCAATTAGGGTTAAGTGCCTTGCTCAAGGGCACATTAACGTCATTTAGCAGACGCTCTTAGCCAGAGCGACTCACAAATTGGTGCGTTCACCCTATAGCCAGTGGGATAACCACTTTACAATTTGGGGGGGGGGGGGGGGGGGGTTAGAAGGAATACTTTATCCTATCCCAGGTATTCCTTAAAGAGGTGGGGTTTCAAATGTCTCCGGAAGGTGGTGAGTGACTCCGCTGTCCTGGCGTCGTGAGGGAGCTTGTTCCACCATTGGGGTGCCAGAGCAGCGAACAGTTTTGACTGGGCTGAGCGGGAGCTATGCTTCCGCAGAGGAAGGGGAGCCAGCAGGCCAGAGGTGGATGAACGCAATGTCCTCGTTTGGGTGTAGGGACTGATCAGAGCCTGAAGGTACAGAGGTGCCGTTCCCCTCACTGCTCCATAGGCAAGCACCATGGTCTTGTAGCGGATGCGAGCTTCAACTGGAAGCCAGTGGAGTGTGCGGAGGAGGGGGGTGACGTGAGAGAACTTGGGAAGGTTGAACACCAGACGGGCTGCGGCATTCTGGATGAGTTGTAGGGGTTTAATGGCACAGGCAGGGAGCCCAGCCAACAGCGAGTTGCAGTAGTCCAGACGGGAGATGACAAGTGCCTGGACCAGGACCTGCGCCGCTTCCTGTGTAAGGCAGGGTCGCACTCTCCGAATGTTGTAGAGCATGAACCTGCAGGAGCGGGTCACCGCCTTGATGTTGGCGGAGAACGACAGGGTGTTGTCCAGGGTCACGCCTAGGCTCTTCGCACTCTGGGAGGAGGACACAGCGGAGTTGTCAACCGTGATGGCGAGATCATGGAACGGGCAGTCCTTCCCCGGGAGGAAGAGCAGCTCCGTCTTGCCAGGGTTCAGCTTGAGGTGGTGATCCGTCATCCATACTGATATGTCTGCCAGACATGCAGAGATGCGATTCGCCACCTGGTTATCAGAAGGGGGAAAGGAGAAGATTAGTTGTGTATCGTCAGCGTAGCAATGATAGGAAAGGCCATGTGAGGATATGACAGAGCCAAGTGACTTGGTGTATAGGGAGAAAAGGAGAGGGCCCAGAACCGATCCCTGGGGGACACCAGTGGTGAGAGCACGTGGTGCGGAGACAGCTTCCCGCCACGCCACTTGGTAGGAGCGACCGGTCAGGTAGGACGCAATCCAGGAGTGAGCCGCGCCGGAGATGCCCATCTCGGAGAGGGTGGAGAGGAGGATCTGATGGTTCACAGTATCAAAGGCAGCAGACAGGTCTAGAAGGACAAGAGCAGAGGGATATGCAAATCAATTTATAACATTTTTACATGCGTTTTTTCTGGATTATTTTGTTGTTATTCTGTCTCTCACTGTTCAAATAAACCTACATTAAAATTATAGACTGATCATTTCTTTGTCAGTGGGCAAACGTACAAAATCAGCAGGGGATCAAATACTTTTTTCCCCTCACTGTATGTATGAGTTTCTTTTATCTATTGGTTAATTTCTCAGAGCACCTGGACCACACTACACTTCAAGGTGTTTCTCTCTGAACAATAATAATGAACATGATCAAAGTCCTTCACTAAGGAGACCCCTGCAGTGTTCCTGATAGGTTATTAACTATAGGGGCTCTGGAGAGCTTTCCTCACACCTCCTCTATAGTTACCGCACATGGCACCCATACTTTCCGTCACACACAGACCCTGCTGCAAGCACACACACGCGCGCACACACACACACACACACACACACACACACACACACACACACACACACACACACACACACACACACACACACACACACACACACACACACACACACACACACACACACACACACACACACACACACACACACACATACATACATACATACATACATACATACATACATACATACATACATACATACACACACACACACATTTCACTCCTCAAACACACAGTGGTGTGCATACACACCATACGCCATAAATATAAAAGCTCTCCACCATTTCAAAAATGTTATTGTCTTTGTTCTTATCCCGCCCCCTACAGACAGACAGAGAGGATATGAACCACTCAGAATGCAGGTGTAGAGCATAAGCCAGTTAGCCTGTTAGCTATCCTCTATCTAAACCAGTTAGCCTGTTAGCCCTGTTAGCTATCCTCTATCTAAACCAGTTAGCCTGTTAGCCCTGTTAGTTATCCTCTGTCTAAACCAGTTAGCCTGTTAGCCCTGTTAGCTATCCTCTGTCTAAACCAGTTATTCTGTTAGCCCTGTTAGCTATCCTCTGTCTAAACCAGTTAGCCTGTTAGCCCTGTTAGCTATCCTCTATCTAAACCACGTAGCCTGTTAGCCCTGTTAGCTGTCCTCTGTCTAAACCAGTTAGCCTGTTATCCCTGTTAGCTATCCTCTGTCTAAACCAGTTAGCGTGTTAGCCCTGTTAGCTATCCTCTATCTAAACCAGTTAGCCTGTTAGCCCTGTTAGCTATCCTCTGTCTAAACCAGTTAGCCTGTTAGCCCTGTTAGCTATCCTCTATCTAAACCACGTAGCCTGTTAGCCCTGTTAGCTATCCTTAATCTAAACCAGTTAGCCTGTTAGCCCTGTTAGCTGTCCTCTGTCTAAACCAGTTAGCCTGTTATCATTGTTAGCTATCCTCTGTCTAAACCAGTTAGCCTGTTAGCCCTGTTAGCTGTCCTCTGTCTAAACCAGTTAGCCTGTTATCCTTGTTAGCTATCCTCTGTCTAAACCAGTTAGCCTGTTAGCCCTGTTAGCTGTCCTCTGTCTAAACCAGTTAGCCTGTTATCCCTGTTAGCTATCCTCTGTCTAAACCAGTTAGCGTGTTAGCCCTGTTAGCTATCCTCTATCTAAACCAGTTAGCCTGTTAGCCCTGTTAGCTATCCTCTATCTAAACCAGTTAGCCTGTTAGCCCTGTTAGCTAGGCTCTGTCTAAACCAGTTGGCCTGTTAGCCCTGTTACGTAGCCTCTGTCTAAACCAGTTAGCATG
>CM072227.1:57463917-57471417 GCA_036851935.1 Coregonus suidteri | reverse complement strand
CCCACTACTCTCTCCTCTTCCATCCTATCATCTCTTCCCTCTGCTCACTCCTTCTCCCTCCAATCTCCTGATTCTGCCTCCTCAACCCTCCTCTCCTCCCTTTCTGCATCCTTTGACTCTCTGTGTCCCCTATCCTCCCGGCCGGCTCGGTCCTCCCCTCCAGCTCCGTGGCTTGATGACTCACTGCGAGCTCACAGAACAGAGCTCCGGGCAGCGGAGCGGAAATGGAAGAAAACTAAACTCCCTGCCGACCTGGCATCTTTTCACTCCCTCCTCTCTACATTTTCTTCATCTGTTTCTGCTGCTAAGGCCACCTTCTACCACTCTAAATTCCAAGCATCTGCCTCTAACCCTAGGAAGCTCTTTGCCACATTTTCCTCCCTCCTGAATCCCCCCCCCCCCCCCCCCCCCCCCCCCCTCTCTCTCTCTCTGTGGATGACTTCGTCAACCACTTTGAAAAGAAGGTTGACGACATCCGATCCTCGTTTGTTAAGTCTAATGACACTGCTGGTCCTGCTCACACTGCCCTACCCTATGCTTTGACTTCTTTCTCCCCTCTCTCTCCAGATAAAATCCTGCGACTTGTGACTGCAGGCCGCCCAACAACCTTCCCGCTTGACCCCATCCCCTCCTCCCTTCTCCAGACCATCTCCGGTGACCTTCTCCCCTACCTCACCTCGCTGATCAACTCATCCTTGACCGCTGGCCATGTCCCTTCCGTCTTCAAGAGAGCGAGAGTTGCTCCCCTTCTCAAAAAAAACCAACACTCGACCCCACTGATGTCAACAACTACAGACCAGTATCCCTTCTTTCTTTTCTTTCCAAAACTATTGAGCGTGCCGTCTTTAGCCAACTCTCTTGCTATCTCTCTCAGAATGACCTTCTTGATCCAAACCAATCAGGTTTCAGGACTGGTCATTCAACTGAGACTGCTCTTCTCTGTGTCACGGAGACTCTCCGCACTGCTAAAGCTAACTCTCTCTCCTCTGCTCTTGTCCTTCTAGACCTGTCTGCTGCCTTTGATACTGTGAACCATCAGATCCTCCTCTCCACCCTCTCCGAGCTGGGCATCTCCGGCGCGGCTCACTCCTGGATTGCGTCCTACCTGACCGGTCGCTCCTACCAAGTGGCGTGGCGAGAAGCTGTCTCCGCACCACGTGCTCTCACCACTGGTGTCCCCCAAGGCTCAGTTCTAGGCCCTCTCCTTTTCTCCCTATACACCAAGTCACTTGGCTCTGTCATATCCTCACATGGTCTCTCCTATCATTGCTACGCTGACGATACACAACTAATCTTCTCCTTTCCCCCTTCTGATAACCAGGTGGCGAATCGCATCTCTGCATGTCTGGCAGACATATCAGTATGGATGACGGATCACCACCTCAAGCTGAACCCTGGCAAGACGGAGCTGCTCTTCCTCCCGGGGAAGGACTGCCCGTTCCATGATCTCGCCATCACGGTTGACAACTCCGCTGTGTCCTCCTCCCAGAGTGCGAAGAGCCTAGGCGTGACCCTGGACAACACCCTGTCGTTCTCCGCCAACATCAAGGCGGTGACCCGCTCCTGCAGGTTCATGCTCTACAACATTCGGAGAGTACGACCCTGCCTTACACAGGAAGCGGCACAGGTCCTAATCCAGGCACTTGTCATCTCCCGTCTGGACTACTGCAACTCGCTGTTGGCTGGCCTCCCTGCCTGTGCCATTAAACCCCTACAACTCATCCAGAATGCCGCAGCCCGTCTGGTGTTCAACCTTCCCAAGTTCTCTCACGTCACCCCCCTCCTCCGCACACTCCACTGGCTTCCAGTTGAAGCTCGCATCCGCTACAAGACCATGGTGCTTGCCTATGGAGCAGTGAGGGGAACGGCACCTCTGTACCTTCAGGCTCTGATCAGTCCCTACACCCAAACGAGGGCATTGCGCTCATCCACCTCTGGCCTCTGCTGGCTCCCCTTCCTCTGCGGAAGCATAGTTCCCGCTCAGCCCAGTCAAAAACTGTTCGCTGCTCTGGCACCCCAATGGTGGAACAAGCTCCCTCACGACGCCAGGACAGCGGAGTCACTCACCACCTTCCGGAGACATTTGAAACCCCACCTCTTTAAGGAATACCTGGGATAGGATAAAGGAATCCTTCTACCCCCCCCCCCCCCCCCCCCCCCCAATTGTAAAGTGGTTATCCCACTGGCTATAGGGTGAACGCACCAATTTGTGAGTCGCTCTGGCTAAGAGCGTCTGCTAAATGACGTTAATGTGCCCTTGAGCAAGGCACTTAACCCTAATTGCTCCTGTAAGTCGCTCTGGATAAGAGCGTCTGCTAAATGACTAAAATGTAAATGTAAAAATGTGTTTGTTCTTCACTGGTTGCCCTTTTCTTGTGGCAACAGGTCACAAATCTTGCAGCTGTGATGGCACACTGTGGTTTTTAACCCAGTAGATAAGGGAGTTTATCAAAAATTGGGTTTGTTTTCGAATTCTTTGTGGATCGCTGTAATCTGAGGGAAATATGTGTCTCTAATATGGTCATACATTTGGCAGGAGGTTAGGAAGTGCAGCTCAGTTTCCACCTCATTTTGTGGGCAGTGTGCACATAGCCTGTCTTCTCTTGAGAGCCAGGTCTGCCTACGGCAACCTTTCTCAATGGTAAGGCTATGCTCACTGAGTGTGTACATAGTCAAAGCTTTCCTTAAGTTTGGGTCAGTCACAGTGGTCAGGTATTCTGCCACTCTGTACTCTCTTTTTAGGCCAATTAGCATTCTAGTTTGCTCTCTCTCTCTCTCTCTCTCTCTCTCTCTCTCTCTCTCTCTCTCTCTCTCTCTCTCTCTCTCTCTCTCTCTCTCTCTTTCTGTCTCTCTCTCTCTGTGTCTCTCTCTCTCTGTCTCTCTCTCTCTTTTTTGTTTGTTCTTTCCAATGTGTCAAGTAATTCTCTTTTTGTTTTCTCATGATTTGGTTGGGTCTAATTGTGTTGTTGTCCTGGGGCTCTGTGGGGTCTGTTTGTGTTTGTGAACAGAGCCCCAGGACCAGCTTACTTAGGGGACTCTTCTCCAGGTTCATCTCTCTGTAGGTGATGGCTTTGTTATGGAAGGTTTGGGAATCGCTTCCTTTTTAAGTGGTTATAGAATTTAACGGCTCTTTTCTGGATTTTGATAATTAGCGGGTATTGGCCTAATTCTGCTCTGCATGCATTATTTGGTGTTTTACGTTGTACATGGAGGATGTTTTTTGCAGAATTCTGCATGCAGAGTCTCAATTTGGTGTTTATCCCATTTTGTGAATTCTTGGTTGGTGAGTGGACCCCAGACCTCACAACCATAGAGGGCAATGGGTTCTGTAACGGATTCAAGTATTTTTAGCCAGATTCTAATTGGTATGTCAAATCTTATGTTCCTTTTGATGGCATAGAAGGCCCTTCTTGCCTTGTCTCTCAGATCGTTCACAGCTTTGTGGAAGTTACCTGTGGCGAGGATGTTTAGGCCGAGGTATGTATAGTTTTTTGTGTGCTCTAGGGCAACGGAGTCTAGATGGAATTTGTATTTGTGGTCCTGGCAACTGGACCTTTTTAGGAACACCATTATTTTACCTGTTAATTGAAATACATTCCAGGTGAGTACCTCATGAAGCTCGTTGAGAGAATGCCAAGAGTGTGCAAAGCTGTCATCAAGGCAAAGGGTGGCTACTTTGAAGAATCTAAAATCTAAAATATAATTTTGATTTGTTTAACACTTTTTTGGTTACTACATGATTCCATATGTGTTATTTCATAGTTTTGATGTCTTCACTATTATTCTGCAATTTGGCCCCTAAAACCCTCACAAACATTTACAGATGCACAATTGAGAGCATCCTGTCGGGCTGTATCACCGCCTGGTACGGGAACTGCACCACCCGCAACCGCAGGGCTCTCCAGAGGGTGGTGCGGTCTGCCCAACGCATCACCGGGCGCAAACTATCTGCCCTTCAGGACACCTACAGCACCCGATGTCACAGGAAGGCCAAAAAGATCATCAAGGACATCAACCACCCGAGCCACGGCCTGTTCACCCCGTTTTCATCCAGAAGGCGAGGTCAGTACAGGCGCATCAAAGCTGGGACCTAGAGACTGAATAACAGCTTCTATCTCAAGGCCATCAGACTGTTAAATATCCATCACTACCCGGCTTCCACCCGGTTACGTAACCCTGCACCTTAGAGGCTGCTGCCCTATATACATAGACTTGGAATCACTGGCCACTTTAATAATGGAACACTAGTCACTATAATTATGTTTACATACTGCTTTACTCATCTCATATGTATATACTGTATTCTATTCTACTGTATTTTAGTCAATGCCACTCCGACATTGCTCGATCTAATATTTATTTATTTCTTAATTCCATTCTTTTACTTTTAGATTTGTGTGTATTGTTGTGAATTGTTAGATATTACTGCACTGTTGGAGCTAGGAACACAAGCATTTCACTTCACCCGCAGTAACATCTGCTAAATATGTGTATGTGACCAATAAATTAGATTAGATTTGATGTAGAAAATAGTAAAAATAAAGAAAAATGAGTAGGTGTGACTTTTGACTGTTACTGTAGGTCCTGTTACTGTTTTGAGGGCCTTCCTCTGACACCGCCTGGTATAGAGGTCCTGGATGGCAGGAAGTTTGGCCCCAGTGATGTACTGGGCCGTACGCACTACACTCTGTACCGCCTTACGGTCAGATGCAGAGTAGTTGCCATACCAGGCGGTGATGCAACCAGTCAGGATGCTCTCGATGGTGCAGCTGTATAACTTTTAAAGGATCTGGGGAAACAATGCCAAGTCTTTTCAGTCTCCTGAGGGGGAATAGGCTTTGTCCTGCCCTCATCACGACTGTCTTGGTGTGTTTGGACCATGATAGTTTGTTGGTGATGTGGACACCAAGAATCTTGAAACTCTCGACCAGCTCCACTACAGCCCCCGTCGATGTTAATGGGGGCCTGTTCGGCCCTCCTTTTCCTGTAGTCAACGATCAGCTCCTTTGTCTTGCTAACAGTGAGGGAGAGGTTGTTATCCTGGCACCACACTGCCAGGTCTCTGACCTCTTCCTATAGGCTGTCTCATCGTTGTCGGTGATCAGGCCTACCACTGTTGTGTAGGCAGCAAACGTAATGATAGTGTTGGAGTCGTGCTTGGCCATGCATTCGTGGGTGAACAGGGAGTACAGGAAGGGACAAAGCATGCACCCCTGAGGGGCCCCAGTGTTGAGGATCAGCATGGCATATGTGTTGTTGCCTACCCTTACCAGCTGGGGGCAGCTCGTCAGGAAGTCCATTGGAGTGGGTCTACGGTTTCCGGGATGATGGTGTTGATGTGAGTCATGACCAGTCTTTCAAAGCACTTCATGGCTACCGACGTGAGTGCTACGGGGCGGTAATCATTTAGGCAGGTTACCTTTGCTTTCTTGGGCACAGGGACTATGGTGGTCTGCTTGAAACATGTAGGTATTACAGACTCGGTCAGGGAGAGGTTGAAAGTGTCAGTGAATGCACTTGCCAGTTGGTCAGCGCATGCTCGGAGTACACGTCCTGGTAATCCGTCTGGCCCTGCGGCCTTGTGAATGTTGACCTGTTTAAGGTCTTGCTCACATCATCTACGGAGAGCGTGATCACACAGTCGAATGGAACAGCTGGTGCTCTCAGGCATGCTTCAGTGTTGCTTGCCTCGAAGCGAGCATAAAAGGCATTTAGCTCGTCTGGTAGGCTCGCGTCACTGGGCAGCTTGCGCCTGCGTTTCCCTTTGTAGTCCGTAATAGTTTGCAAGCCCTGCCACATCCGACGAGTGTCAAAGCCGGTGTAGTAGGATTCAGTCTTCTTCCTGTATTGATGCTTTGCCTGATTGATGGTTCGTCGGAGGGCATAGCGGGATTTCTTATAAGCGTCCGGATTAGTGTCCCGCTCCTTGAAAGTGGCAGATCTAGTCTTTAGCTCGGAGCAGATGTTGCCTGTAATCCATGGCTTCTGGTTGGGATATGTACTTACGGTCACTGTGGGGACGACGTCATCGATGCACTTATTGATGAAGCCGGTGACTGAGGTGGTGTACTCCTCAATGCCATTGGATGAATCCCGGAACATATGATAATAGTGTTAATGTTAAAGGACAGTATGTATCCTGTTGGCTATACCCTGTTGGCTATACCCTGTTGGCTATACCCTGTTGGCTGTATCCTGTTGGCTGTATCCTGTTGGCTGTATCCTGTTGGCTGTATCCTGGTGGCTGTACCCTGTTGGCTGTATCCTGTTGACTGTATCCTGTTGGCTGTATCCTGTTGGCTGTATCCTGTTGGCTGTATCCTGGTGGCTGTACCCTGTTGGCTGTATCCTGTTGGCTGTATCCTGTTGGCTGTATCCTGTTGGCTGTATCCTGTTGGCTGTATCCTGTTGGCTGTATCCTGTTGGCTGTACCCTGTTGGCTGTACCCTGTTGGCTGTATCCTGTTGGCTGTATCCTGTTGGCTGTATCCTGTTGGCTGTATCCTGTTGGCTGTATGTTGTTGGTTTTGTCCTGTTGGCTTTATGCTGAGAACCTCACAACCTGCTGGTTGCTAGACCGTTTAAATCATTTGAATGAAAACCTTGAACCCACCTGTCCCTGACTTTTCCTAAATATGTGTATTTTACAGTCTAGCAGTAGACCTACTATCAGACAAATATAAAAGCCAAGAACTTTAGGAGCATTTCATCATCAAAGTACCATGACGGTCAAAATGACTGTATGCTTATTTAACAGTAGAATAGCCGGGCCTCCAGGACTACCAATAGCCACCAGTCTATTAAACCCAAAGCCTGATCTCATTGGACCCCTCTTCGTTTATGACGGTAACATTAGAATATGACATAATAACCTGTTCATTAGTGTATGTTACTGTAGACTATATGGAAAAACATGTTCATTAGTGTATGTTACTGTAGACTATATGGAAAAACATGTTCATTAGTGTATGTTACTGTAGACTATATGGAAAAACAGAATTTCGTGGCTTGCCTTTGTTACAACTATGAAACTAAAAGCATGTGCTTTGAAACACAGTAAAAAGCTTATTTCTATAATGACAAAACAAATATAAATGCCCAAACCTGAAGACAAGCGGCCAATGAAGAAAATATCAGAAGATATCAGTAGCCTAGACATCAGTGTAGGTGCAAAGCTGCTTGTGAATAGTGAAAATCAGCACAAAACCAATGACGGCATTATAATGAATGTGTCCATGTGACAGCGGTCAAAGATTATTATTGTCTGTTATTGGACACGGTATTTGTGGCCTGGCTCGTGCTTACAGTATGGTGTGCGTCTTCACGCAACATTTGAATTCTCATTTAGCTGTTTTCTCTTGTCCTAGCAGTCACCACAAATCTTCCTCACTTTCACTTGATTGCAACACTTCCCACAAACATGTCAGCTTGCATCTGAAACAGGTGCCCAACTTGCAGTTTCTCCTCCCCCCCGGGGGCTGTGCGCAATTTGGCTCGTGCA
>CM072227.1:57441417-57458917 GCA_036851935.1 Coregonus suidteri | reverse complement strand
CTCTTTATGTAGTGTTGTGGTGTCTCTCTTTATGTAGTGTTGTGGTGTATCTCTTTATGTAGTGTTGTGGTCTCTCTTTATGTAGTGTTGTGGTGTCTCTCTTTATGTAGTGTTGTGGTGTCTCTCTTTATGTAGTGTTGTGGTGTCTCTCTTTTTTGTAGTGTTGTGTGTCTCTCTTTTATGTAGTGTTGTGGTGTCTCTCTTTATGTAGTGTTGTGGTGTCTCTCTTTATGTAGTGTTGTGGTGTCTCTCTTGTCGTGATGTGTGTTTTGTCAAATACTTTTTATTTTTAATCCCAGCCCCCGTCCCCGCAGGCAGCCTTTTGTGTAGGCCGTCATTGTAAATAAGCCTTTGTTCTTAACTGACTTGCCTAGTCAAATAAATATTAAATAAAATACAAATATAAAACAATTCCAATAAAGGTTCAATAAAAATTCCTATTATTTTCAATTAGGAAAATGTGTAATGGGAATTGGAATTTGGTTCGCTCACTGAATTGACTGAAATTAATTTGCCCCTTACCCTGGTATTTACTTTGATTTGGATAGATACCCCTCCAATTACCCCAAACCAAACCAAAGTTCTCTCATCACCTCTGAATTGAGTCCCATCCAGAGTAGTGTAGCACCTGTTTTAAACATCATTTGTGGTTTTGATTTTGTGCCACCTTTTCATAACATTAATGCAGCAACTAAGGGGGGGTTCAGCCAACCTGGGGTTTGAACCCGACAACCCTGTGGATACAGGGCCAGCCCAATACCTCCCCCTGCGCCATAAAGCTCTGGTCTCAGCCCTCCAAGACTAAAGGACCCAGACCTCCCAGTTAAACCGATTGAAAGTCGTAAGGTAAAACACTTTCCTGACTAGTGTTAGGGGCCAGATCTCCCTTAAAACACATTCTCCATGTGATCTCTTAGGGGCCAGATCTCCCTTAAAACACATTCTCCATGTGATCTCTTAGGGGCCAGATCTCCCTTAAAACACATTCTCCATGTGATCTCTTAGGGGCCAGATCTCCCTTAAAACACACTCTCCATGTGATGTCTTAGGGGCCAGATCTCCCTTAAAACACATTCTCCATGTGATCTCTTAGGGGCCAGATCTCCCTTAAAACACATTCTCCATGTGATCTCTTAGGGGCCAGATCTCCCTTAAAACACATTCTCCATGTGATCTCTTAGGGGCCAGACCTCCTTTAAAAACGAATATCTAGGAGAAATAACATAATGGATGACTCATGTCTAGTATGCCTGTATGTGTTTGTGTGTGTGTGTAATAACTCGATGTGTTCTAACCAACACAGACAGGACCCTCCATCAACTCCAACTCCAACCGACACAGACAGGACCCTCCATCAACTCCAACCAACACAGACAGGACCAGGACCCTCCATCAGCTCCAACCAACCAACACAGACAGGACCAGGACCCTCCATCAACTCCAACCAACACAGACAGGACCAGGACCCTCCATCAGCTCCAACCAACACAGACAGGACCAGGACCCTCCATCAGCTCCAACCAACACAGACAGGACCAGGACCCTCCATCAACTCCAACCAACACAGACAGGACCCTCCATCAGCTCCAACCAAAACAGACAGGACCAGGACCCTCCATCAACTCCAACCAACACATCAGACAGGACCAGGACCCTCCATCAGCTCCAACCAACACAGACAGGACCAGGACCCTCCTCCATCAACTCCAACCAACACAGACAGGACCCTCCATCAGCTCCAACCAACACAGACAGACCAGGACCCTCCATCAGCTCCAACCAACACACAGAACACAGACAGGACCAGGACCCTCCATCAGCTCCAACCAACACAGACAGGACCAGGACCCTCCATCAGCTCCAACCAACACAGACAGGACCAGGACCCTCCATCAGCTCCAACCAACACAGACAGGACCAGGACCCTCCATCAGCTCCAACCAACACAGACAGGACAGGACCAGGACCCTCCATCAGCTCCAACCAACACAGACAGGACCAGGACCCTCCATCAGCTCCAACCAACACAGACAGGACCAGGACCCTCCATCAGCTCCAACCAACACAGACAGGACCAGGACCCTCCATCAGCTCCAACCAACACAGACAGACCACCAGGACCCTCCATCAGCTCCAACCAACTCCAAACAGGACCAGGACCCTCCATCAGCTCCAACCAACACAGACAGGACCAGGACCCTCCATCAGCTCCAACCACACACAGACAGGACCAGGACCCTCCATCAGCTCCAACCAACACAGACAGGACCCTCCATCAGCTCCAACCAACACAGACAGGACCAGGACCCTCCATCAGCTCCAACCAACACAGACAGGACCAGGACCCTCCATCAGCTCCAACCAACAGACAGGACCAGGACCCTCCATCAGCTCCAACCAACACAGACAGGACCAGGACCTCCATCAGCTCCAACCAACCAACACTCCAACCACAGACAGGACCAGGACCCTCCATCAACTCCAAACCAACACAGACAGGACCCTCCATCAGCTCCAACCAACACAGACAGGACCAGGACCCTCCATCAGCTCAAACCAACACAGACAGGACCCTCCATCAGCTCCAACCACACAGACAGGACCAGGAACCTCCATCCCTCCATCAGCTCCAACCAACACAGACAGGACCCTCCATCAGCTCCAACCAACACAGACAGGACCAGGACCCTCCATCAGCTCCAACCAACACAGACAGGACCAGGACCCTCCATCAGCTCCAACCAACACAGACAGGACCAGGACCCTCCATCAGCTCCACCAACACAGACAGGACCAGGACCCTCCATCAGCTCCAACCAACACAGACAGGACCAGGACCCTCCATCAGCTCCAACCAACACAGACAGGACCAGGACCCTCCATCAGCCCTCCATCACTCCAACCAACACAGACAGGACCCTCCATCCAACCAACACAGACAGGACCAGGACCCTCCATCAGCTCCAACCAACACAGACAGGACCCTCCATCAGCTCCAACCAACACAGACAGGACCAGGACCCTCCATCAGCTCAACCAACACAGACAGGACCCTCCATCAGCTCCAACCAACACAGACAGGACCAGGACCCTCCATCAGCTCCAACCAACACAGACAGGACCAGGACCCTCCATCAGCTCCAACCAACACACACAGACCCTCCATCACCTCCAAACCCTCTCCATCAGCTCCAACCAACACAGACAGGACCCTCCATCAGCTCCAACCAACACAGACAGGACCAGGACCCTCCATCAGCTCCAACCAACACAGACAGGACCAGGACCCTCCATCAGCTCCAACCAACACAGACAGGACCCTCCATCAGCTCCAACCAACACAGACAGGACCAGGACCCTCCATCAGCTCCAACCAACACAGACAGACCAGGACCTCCATCAGCTCCAACCAACACAGACAGGACCAGGACCCTCCATCAGCCCAACCAACACAGCTCCATCAGCTCAACCAACACAGACACCAGACCCTCCATCAGCTCCAACCAACACAGACAGGACCAGGACCCTCCATCAGCTCCAACCAACACAGACAGGACCAGGACCCTCCATCAGCTCCAACCAACACAGACAGGACCAGGACCCTCCATCAGCTCCAACCAACACAGACAGGACCAGGACCCTCCATCAGCTCCAACCAACACAGAGACCAGGACCCTCCATCAGCTCCAACCAACACAGACAGGACCAGGACCCTCCATCAGCAACCAACACAGACAGGACCCTCCATCACTCCAACCAGACAGGACCCAGGACCCTCCATCAGCTCCAACCAACACAGACAGGACCCTCCATCAGCTCCAACCAACACAGACAGGACCCTCCATCAGCTCCAACCAACACAGACAGGACCAGGACCCTCCATCAGCTCCAACCAACACAGACAGGACCATGGACCCTCCATCAACTCCAACCAACACAGACAGGACCCTCCATCAGCTCCAACCAACACAGACAGGACCAGGACCCTCCATCAGCTCCAACCAACACAGACAGGACCAGGACCCTCCATCAGCTCCAACCAACACAGACAGGACCAGGACCCTCCATCAACTCCAACCAACACAGACAGACCAGGACCCTCCATCAGCTCCAACCAACACAGACAGGACCAGGACCCTCCATCAACTCCAACCCAACCAAGACAGACCAGGACCTCCATCAGCTCCAACCAACACAGACAGGACCAGGACCCTCCATCAGCTCCAACCAACACAGACAGGACCAGGACCCTCCATCAGCTCCAACCAACACAGACAGGACCCCTCCATCAGCTCCAACCAACACAGACAGGACCAGGACCCTCCATCAGCTCCAACCAACACAGACAGGACCAGGACCCTCCATCAGCTCCAACCAACACAGACAGGACCCATCAGGACCCTCCATCAGCTCCAACCAACACAGACAGGACCAGGACCCTCCATCAGCTCCAACCAACACAGACAGGACCAGGACCCTCCATCAACTCCACCCAACACAGACAGGACCAGGACCCTCCCAGACTCCATCAGCTCCAACCAACACAGACAGGACCAGGACCCTCCATCAGCTCCAACCAACACAGACAGGACCAGGACCCTCCATCAACTCCAACCAACACAGACAGGACCCTCCATCAGCTCCAACCAACACAGGACCAGGACCCTCCATCATCAACTCCAACCACAGACAGGACCAGGACCCTCCATCAACTCCAACCAACACAGACAGGACCCTCCATCAGCTCCAACCAACACAGACAGGGACCCTCCATCAGCTCCAACCAACACAGACAGGACCAGGACCCTCCATCAGCTCCAACCAACACAGACAGGACCCCTCCATCAGCTCCAACCAACACAGACAGACCCTCCATCACCTCCAACCAACACAGACAGGACCAACCATCAGACCAACCACCAGGACCCTCCATCAGCTCCAGGACCCTCCATCAACTCCAACCAACACAGACAGACCAGGACCCTCCATCAACTCCAACCAACACAGACAGGACCCTCCATCAGCTCCAACCAACACAGACAGGACAGGACCCTCCATCAGCTCCAACCAACACAGACAGGACCAGGACCCTCCATCAACTCCAACCAACACAGACAGACCCTCCATCAGCTCCAAACCAACACAGACAGGACCCTCCATCAGCTCCAACCAACACAGACAGGACCAGGACCCTCCATCAACTCCAACCAACACAGACAGGACCCTCTCCATCAGCTCCAACCAACACAGAGGACAGGACCCTCCATCAGCTCCAACCAACACAGACAGGACCAGGACCCTCCATCAGCTCCAACCAACACAGACAGGACCCTCCATCAACTCCAACCAACACAGACAGGACCAGGACCCTCCATCAACTCCAACCAACACAGACAGACCAGGACCCTCCATCAGCTCCAACCAACACAGACACCAGACAGGACCCTCCATCAACTCCAACCAACACAGACAGGACAGGGACCCTCCATCAACTCCAACCAACACAGACAGGACCCTCCATCCAGCTCCAACCAACACAGACAACCCTCCATCACAACCAACACAGACAGGACCAGGACCCTCCATCAACTCCAACCAACACAGACAGGACCAGGACCCTCCATCAGCTCCAACCAACACAGACAGGACCAGGACCCTCCATCAGCTCCAACCAACACAGACAGACAGGACCCTCCATCAACTCCAACAACACAGACAGGACCAGGACCCTCCATCAGCTCCAACCAACACAGACAGGACCCTCCATCAGCTCCAACCAACACAGACAGGACCAGGACCCTCCATCAGCTCCAACCAACACAGACAGGACCAGGACCCTCCATCAGCTCCAACCAACACAGACAGGACCCTCCATCAGCTCCAACCAACACAGACAGGACCAGGACCCCATCAGCTCCAACCAACACAGACAGGACCAGGACCCTCCATCAGCTCCAACCACAAGACAGGACCAGACCCTCCATCAGCTCCAACCAACACAGACAGGACCAGGACCCTCCATCAACTCCAACCAACACAGACAGGACCCTCCATCAACTCCAACCAACACACAGGACAGGACCCTCCATCAACTCTAACCAACACAGACAGGACCAGGACCCTCCATCAGCTCCAACCAACACAGACAGGACCAGGACCCTCCATCAACTCCAACCAACACAGACAGGACCCTCCATCAGCTCCAACCACACAGACAGGACCAGGACCCTCCATCAGCTCCAACCAACACAGACAGGACCAGGACCCTCCATCAGCTCCAACCAACACAGACAGGACCCTCCATCAGCTCCAACCAACACAGACAGGACCCTCCATCAGCTCCACCAACACAGACAGGACCAGGACCCTCCATCAGCTCAACAACACAGACAGACCAGGACCCTCCATCAGCTCCAAACAACACAGACAGGACCCTCCATCAGCTCCAACCAACACAGACAGGACCAGGACCCTCCATCAGCTCCAACCAACACAGACAGGACCAGGACCCTCCATCCACACAGCACCCTCCAACCAACACAGACAGACCCCCTCCATCAGCTCCACCAACACAGGACAGGACCCTCCATCAGCTCCAACCAACACAGACAGGACCCTCCATCAGCTCCAACCAACACAGACAGGACCAGGACCCTCCATCAGCTCCAACCAACACAGACAGGGACCCTCCATCAGCTCCAACCAACACAGACAGGACCAGGACCCTCCATCAGCTCCAACCAACACAGACAGGACAGGGACCCTCCATCAGCTCCAACCAACCCAGACAGGACCAGGACAACCAACCAGGACCAGGACCCTCCATCACTCCAACCAACACAGACAGGACCAGGACCCTCCATCAGCTCCAACCAACACAGACAGGACCAGGACCCTCCATCAGCTCCAACCAACACAGACAGGACCCTCCATCAGCTCCAACCAACACAGACAGGACCAGGACCCTCCATCAGCTCCAACCAACACAGACAGGACCCTCCATCAGAACCAACACAGACAGGACCCTCCATCAGCTCCAACCAACACAGACAGGACCCTCCATCAGCTCCAACCAACACAGACAGGACCAGGACCCTCCATCAGCTCCAACCAACACAGACACAGACCAGGACCCTCCATCAGCTCCAACCAACACAGACAGGACCCTCCATCAGCTCCAACCAACACACAGACAGGACCCTCCATCAGCTCCAACCAACACAGACAGACCAGGACCCTCCAGGACCAACCAACCAACACAGACAGGACCAGGACCCTCCATCAGCTCCAACCAACACAGACAGGACCAGGACCCTCCATCAGCTCCAACCAACACAGACAGGACCAGGACCCTCCATCAGCTCCAACCAACACAGACAGGACCAGGACCCTCCATCAGCTCCAACAAACACAGACACAGACAGGACCCTCCATCAGCTCCAACCAACCAGACAGGACCAGGACCCTCCATCAGCTCCAACCAACACAGACAGGACCAGGACCCTCCATCAGCTCCAACCAACACAGACAGGACCAGGACCCTCCATCAGCTCCAACCAACACAGACAGGACAGGACCCTCCATCAGCTCCAACCAACAGACAGGACCAGACCCTCCATCAGCTCCAACCACACACAGACAGGACCCTCCATCAGCTCCAACCAACACAGACAGGACCCTCCATCAGCTCCAACCAACACAGACAGGACCCTCCATCAGCTCCAACCAACACAGACAGGACCAGGACCCTCCATCAGCTCCAACCAACACAGACAGGACCAGGACCCTCCATCAGCTCCAACCAACACAGACAGGACCAGGACCCTCCATCAGCTCCAACCAACACAGACAGGACCAGGACCCTCCATCAGCTCCAACCAACACAGACAGGACCAGGACCCTCCATCAGCTCCAACCAACACAGACAGGACCAGGACCCCCATCAGCTCCCCAACACAGACAGGACCAGGACCCTCCATCAGCTCCAACCAACACAGACAGGACCCTCCATCAGCTCCAACCAACACAGACAGGACCAGGACCCTCCATCAGCTCCAACCAACACAGGACAGGACCCTCCATCAGCTCCAACCAACACAGACAGACCCTCCATCAGCTCTCCAACCAACACAGAGGACGGACCCTCCATCAGCTCCAACCAACACAGACAGGACCAGGACCCTCCATCAGCTCCAACCAACACAGACAGGACCCTCCATCAGCTCCAACCAACACAGACAGGACCAGGACCCTCCATCAGCTCAACCAACACACAGACAGGACCCTCCATCAGCTCCAACCAACACAGACAGGACCAGGACCCTCCATCAGCTCCAACCAACACAGACAGGACCAGGACCCTCCATCAGCTCCAACCAACACAGACAGGACCAGGACCCTCCATCAGCTCCAACCAACACAGACAGGACCCTCCATCAGCTCCAACCAACACAGACAGGACCAGGACCCTCCATCAGCTCCAACCAACACAGACAGGACACCAGCACCAGACAGGACCAGGACCCTCCATCAGCTCCAACCAACACAGACAGGACCAGGACCCTCCATCAGCTCCAACCAACACAGACAGGACCAGGACCCTCCATCAGCTCCAACCCAACACAGACAGGACCCTCCATCAGCTCCAACCAACACAGACAGGACCAGGACCCTCCATCAGCTCCAACCAACACAGACAGGACCCCCTCCATCAGCTCCAACCAACACAGACAGGACCAGGACCCTCCATCAGCTCCAACCAACACAGACAGGACCCCTCCATCAGCTCCAACCAACACAGACAGGACCCCCTCCATCAGCTCCAACCAACACAGACAGGACCAGGACCCTCCATCAGCTCCAACCAACACAGACAGACAGGACCCTCCATCAGCTCCAACCCAACACAGACAGGACCAGGACCCTCCATCAGCTCCAACCAACACAGACAGGACCAGGACCTCATCAGCTCCAACCAACACAGACAGGACCAGGACCCTCCATCAGCTCCAACCAACACAGACAGGACCAGGACCCTCCATCAGCTCCAAACAACACAGACAGGACCCTCCATCAGCTCCAACCAACACAGACAGGACCAGAACCCTCCATCAGCTCCAACCAACACAGACAGGACCAGAACCCTCCATCAGCTCCAACCAACACAGACAGGACCAGGACCCTCCATCAGCTCCAACCAACACAGACAGGACAAGGACCCTCCATCAGCTCCAACCAACACAGACAGGACCAGGACCTCCATCAGCTCCAACCAACACAGACAGGACCCTCCACCCTCCATC
The DNA here is from genome assembly GCA_036851935.1 of Coregonus suidteri. Classification (NCBI taxonomy): domain Eukaryota; kingdom Metazoa; phylum Chordata; class Actinopteri; order Salmoniformes; family Salmonidae; genus Coregonus; species Coregonus suidteri. Next base: position 57,449,615 of record CM072227.1, on the reverse strand, counting down.
AGCTCCAACCAACACAGACAGGACCCTCCATCAGCTCCAACCAACACAGACAGGACCAGGACCCTCCATCAGCTCCAACCAACACAGACAGGACCAGACCCTCCATCAGCTCCAACCAACACAGACAGGACCAGGACCCTCCATCAGCTCCAACCAACACAGACAGGACCAGACCCTCCATCAGCTCCAACCAACACAGACAGGACCCTCCATCAGCTCCAACCAACACAGACAGACCAGGACCCTCCATCAGCTCCAACCAACACAGACAGGACCAGGACCCTCCATCAACTCCAACCAACACAGACAGGACCCTCCATCAGCTCCCAACCAACACAGACAGGACCCTCCATCAGCTCCAACCAACACAGACAGGACCAGGACCCTCCATCAGCTCCAACCAACACAGACAGGACCCTCCATCAGCTCCAACCAACACAGACAGGACCCTCCATCAGTTCCAACCAAACCAACACAGACAGGACCCTCCATCAGCTCCAACCAACACAGACAGGACCAGGACCCTCCATCAGCTCCAACCAACACAGACAGGACCAGGACCCTCCATCAGCTCCAACCAACACAGACAGGACCAGGACCCTCCATCAGCTCCACACAGACCAACAGGACCCTCCATCAGCTCCAACAGAGACAGGACCAGGACCCTCCATCAGCTCCAACCAACACAGACAGGACCAGGACCCTCCATCAGCTCCAACCAACACAGACAGGACCAGGGACCCTCCATCAGCTCCAACCAACACAGACCAGACCCTCCATCAGCTCCAACCAACACAGACAGGACCAGGACCCTCCATCAGCTCCAACCACACCATCAGAACAGGACCAGGACCCTCCATCAGCTCCAACCAACACAGACAGGACCCTCCATCAGCTCCAACCAACACAGACAGGACCAGGACCCTCCATCAGCTCCAACCAACACAGACAGGACCCTCCATCAGCTCCAACCAACACAGCAGGACCCTCCATCAGCTCCAACACACACACAGACCAGGACCCTCCATCAGCTCCAACCAACACAGACAGGACCAGGACCCTCCATCAGCTCCAACCAACACAGACAGGACCCTCCATCAGCTCCAAACCAACACAGACAGGACCAGGACCCTCCATCAGCTCCAACCAACACAGACAGGACCAGGACCCTCCATCAGCTCCAACCAACACAGACAGGACCAGGACCTCCATCAGCTCCAACCAACACAGACAGGACCAGGACCCTCCATCAGCTCCAACCAACACAGACAGGACCCTCCATCAGCTCCAAACCAACACAGACAGGACCAGGACCCTCCATCAGCTCCAACCAACACAGACAGGACCAGAACCCTCCATCAGCTCCAACCAACACAGACAGGACCAGGACCCTCCATCAGCTCCAACCAACACAGACAGGACAAGGACCCTCCATCAGCTCCAACCAACACAGACAGGACCAGGACCCTCCATCAGCTCCAACCAACACAGACAGGACCAGGACCCTCCATCAGCTCCAACCAACACAGACAGGACCCTCCATCAGCTCCAACCAACACAGACAGGACCAGGACCCTCCATCAGCTCCAACCAACACAGACAGGACCAGGACCCTCCATCAGCTCCAACCAACACAGACAGGACCAGAACCCTCCATCAGCTCCAACCAACACAGACAGGACCAGGACCCTCCATCAGCTCCAACCAACACAGACAGGACCAGGACCCTCCATCAGCTCCAACCAACACAGACAGGACCAGGACCCTCCATCAGCTCCAACCAACACAGACAGGACCAGGACCCTCCATCAGCTCCAACCAACACAGACAGGACCAGACCCTCCATCAGCTCCAACCAACACAGACAGGGACCCTCCATCAGCTCCAACCAACACAGACAGGACCAGAACCCTCCATCAGCTCCAACCAACACAGACAGGACCAGGACCCTCCATCAGCTCCAACCAACACAGACAGGACCCTCCGTCAGCTCCAACCAAAACAGACAGGACCAGGACCCTCCATCAACTCCAACCAACACAGACAGGACCCTCCATCAGCTCCAACCAACACAGACAGGACCAGGACCCTCCATCAACTCCAACCAACACAGACAGGGGACCCTCCATCAGCTCCAACCAACACAGACAGGACCAGGACCCTCCATCAGCTCCAACCAACACAGACAGGACCAGGACCCTCCATCAGCTCCAACCAACACAGACAGGACCAGGACCCTCCATCAGCTCCAACCAACACAGACAGGACCCTCCATCAGCTCCAACCAACACAGACAGGACCAGGACCCTCCATCAACTCCAACCAAAACAGACAGGACCCTCCATCAGCTCCAACCAACACAGACAGGACCCTCCATCAGCTCCAACCAACACAGACAGGACCCTCCATCAGCTCCAACCAACACAGACAGGACCAGGACCCTCCATCAGCTCCAACCAACACAGACAGGACCCTCCATCAGCTCCAACCAACACAGACAGGACCAGGACCCTCCATCAGCTCCAACCAACACAGACAGGACCCTCCATCAGCTCCAACCAACACAGACAGGACCAGGACCCTCCATCAGCTCCAACCAACACAGACAGGACCCCTCCATCAGCTCCAACCAACACAGACAGGACCCTCCATCAGCTCCAACCAACACAGACAGGACCAGGACCCTCCATCAGCTCCAACCAACACAGACAGGACAGGACCCTCCATCAGCTCCAACCAACACAGACAGGACAGGACCCTCCATCAGCTCCAACCAACACAGACAGGACCAGGACCCTCCATCAGCTCCAACCAACACAGACAGGACCAGACCCCCCATCAGCTCCAACCAACACAGACAGGACCAGGACCCTCCATCAGCTCCAACCAACACAGACAGGACCCTCCCTCCATCAGCTCCACCAACACAGACAGGACCAGAACCCTCCATCAGCTCCAACCAACACAGACAGGACCAGAACCCTCCATCAGCTCCAACCAACACAGACAGGACCCAGGACCCTCCATCAGCTCCAACCAACACAGACAGGACAAGGACCCTCCATCAGCTCCAACCAACACAGACAGGACCAGGACCCTCCATCAGCTCCAACCAACACAGACAGGACCAGGACCCTCCATCAGCTCCAACCAACACAGACAGGACCCTCCATCAGCTCCAACCAACACAGACAGGACCAGGACCCTCCATCAGCTCCAACCAACACAGACAGGACCAGGACCCTCCATCAGCTCCAACCAACACAGACAGGACCAGGACCCTCCATCAGCTCCAACCAACACAGACAGGACCAGGACCCTCCATCAGCTCCAACCAACACAGACAGGACCAGGACCCTCCATCAGCTCCAACCAACACAGACAGGACCAGGACCCTCCATCAGCTCCAACCAACACAGACAGGACCAGGACCCTCCATCAGCTCCAACCAAACACAGACAGGACAGGACCCTCCATCAGCTCCAACCAACACAGACAGGACCCTCCATCAGCTCCAACCAACACAGACAGGACCAGAACCCTCCATCAGCTCCAACCAACACAGACATGACCAGGACCCTCCATCAGCTCCAACCAACACAGACAGGACCCTCCATCACTCCAACCAACACAGACAGGACCCTCCATCAGCTCCAACCAACACAGACAGGACCAGGACCCTCCATCAACTCCAACCAACACAGACAGGACCCTCCATCAGCTCCAACCAACACAGACAGGACCAGAACCCTCCATCAACTCCAACCAACACAGACAGGACCCTCCATCAGCTCCAACCAACACAGACAGGACCAGGACCCTCCATCAGCTCCAACCAACACAGACAGGACCAGGACCCTCCATCAGCTCCAACCAACACAGACAGGACCAGGACCCCATCAGCTCCAACCAACACAGACAGGACCCTCCATCAGCTCCAAACCAACACAGACAGGACAGGACCCTCCATCAGCTCCAACCAACACAGACAGGACCCTCCATCAGCTCCAACCAACACAGACAGGACCTCCATCAGCTCCAACCAACACAGACAGGACCCTCCATCAGCTCCAACCAACACAGACAGGACCAGGACCCTCCATCAGCTCCAACCAACACAGACAGGACCCTCCATCAGCTCCAACCAACACAGACAGGACCAGGACCCTCCATCAGCTCCAACCAACACAGACAGGACCCTCCATCAGCTCCAACCAACACAGACAGGACCAGGACCCTCCATCAGCTCCAACCAACACAGACAGACCCTTCATCAGCTCCAACCAACACAGACAGGACCAGGACCCTCCATCAGCTCCAACCAACACAGACAGGACCAGGACCCTCCATCAGCTCCAACCAACACAGACAGGACCAGGACCCTCCATCAGCTCCAACCAACACAGACAGGACCCTCCATCAGCTCCAACTCCAACCGACACAGACAGGACCCTCTATCAGCTCCAACCAAAACAGACAGGACCCTCCATCAGCTCCAACCAACACAGACAGGACCAGGACCCTCCATCAGCTCCAACCAACACAGACAGGACCAGAACCCTCCATCAGCTCCAACCAACACAGACAGGACCCTCCATCAGCTCCAACCAACACAGACAGGACCCTCCATCAGCTCCAACCAACACAGACAGGACAGACATCAGCTCCAACCAACACAGACAGGACCAGGACCCTCCATCAGCTCCAACCAACACAGACAGGACCCTCCATCAGCTCCAACCAACACAGACAGACCAGGACCCTCCATCAACTCCAACCAACACAGACAGGACCCTCCATCAGCTCCAACCAACACAGACAGGACCAGGACCCTCCATCAGCTCCAACCAACACAGACAGGACCCTCCATCAGCTCCAACCAACACAGACAGGACCCTCCATCAGCTCCAACCAACACAGACAGGACCAGGACCCTCCATCAGCTCCAACCAACACAGACAGGACCAGGACCCTCCATCAGCTCCAACCAACACAGACAGGACCAGGACCCTCCATCAGCTCCAACCAACACAGACAGGACCCTCCATCAGCTCCAACCAACACAGACAGGACCCTCCATCAGCTCCAACCAACACAGACAGGACCAGGACCCTCCATCAACTCCAACCAACACAGACAGGACCAGGACCCTCCATCAGCTCCAACCAACACAGACAGGACCCTCCATCAGCCTCAACCAACACAGACAGGACCCTCCATCAGCTCCAACCAACACAGACAGGACCAGGACCCTCTATCAGCTCCAACCAACACAGACAGGACCCTCCATCAGCTCCAACCAACACAGACAGGACAGGACCCTCCATCAACTCTAACCAACACAGACAGGACCAGGACCCTCCATCATCTCCAACCAACACAGACAGGACCCTCCATCAGCTCCAACCAACACAGACAGGACCAGGACCCTCCGTCAGCTCCAACCAACACAGACAGGACCAGGACCCTCCATCAGCTCCAACCAACACAGACAGGACCAGGACCCTCTATCAGCTCCAACCAACACAGACAGGACCCTCCATCAGCTCCAACCAACACAGACAGGACCAGGACCCTCCATCAGCTCCAACCAACACAGACAGGACCAGGACCCTCCATCAGCTCCAACCAACACAGACAGGACCCTCCATCAGCTCCAACCAACACAGACAGGACCAGGACCCTCCATCAGCTCCAACACAACACAGACAGGACCCTCCATCAGCTCCAACCAACACAGACAGGACCAGGACCCTCCATCAGCTCCAACCAACACAGACAGGACCCCCTCCATCAACTCCAACCAACACAGACAGGACCAGGACCCTCCATCAGCTCCAACCAACACAGACAGGACCCTCCATCAGCTCCAACCAACACAGACAGGACCAGGACCCTCCATCAGCTCCAACCAACACAGACAGGACCAGGACCCTCCATCAGCACTAACCAACACAGACAGGACCCTCCATCAGCTCCAACCAACACAGACAGGACCAGGACCCTCCATCAGCACTAACCAACACAGACAGGACCCTCCATCAGCTCCAACCAACACAGACAGGACCAGGACCCTCTATCAACTCCAACCAACACAGACAGGACCAGGACCCTCCATCAGCTCCAACCAACACAGACAGGACCCTCCATCAGCTCCAACCAACACAGACAGGACCCTCCATCATCTCCAACCAACACAGACAGGACCAGGACCCTCCATCAGCTCCAACCAAACACAGACAGGACCAGGACCCTTCATCAGCTCCAACCAACACAGACAGGACCCTCCATCAGCTCCAACCAACACAGACAGGACCAGGACCCTCCATCAGCTCCAACCAACACAGACAGGACCCTCCATCAGCTCCAACCAACACAGACAGGACCAGGACCCTCCATCAACTCTAACCAACACAGACAGGACCCTCCATCAACTCCAACCAACACAGACAGGACCCTCCATCAGCTCCAACCAACACAGACAGGACCAGGACCCTCCATCAGCTCTAACCAACACAGACAGGACCAGGACCCTCCATCAGCTCCAACCAACACAGACAGGACCAGGACCCTCCATCAGCTCCAACCAACACAGACAGGACCCTCCGTCAGCTCCAACCAAAACAGACAGGACCCTCCATCAGCTCCAACCAACACAGACAGGACCAGGACCCTCCATCAGCTCCAACCAACACAGACAGGACCCTCCGTCAGCTCCAACCAACACAGACAGGACCCTCCGTCAGCTCCAACCAAACACAGACAGGACCCTCCATCAGCTCCAACCAACACAGACAGGACCAGGACCCTCCATCAACTCCAACCAACACACAGACAGGACCCTCCATCAGCTCCAACCAACACAGACAGGACCCTCCGTCAGCTCCAACCAACACAGACAGGACCAGGACCCTCCATCAGCTCAACCAACACAGACAGGACCAGGACCCTCCATCAGCTCCAACCAACACAGACAGGACCCTCCATCAGCTCCAACCAACACAGACAGGACCAGGACCCTCCATCAACTCCAACCAACACAGACAGGACCAGGACCCTCCATCAGCTCCAACCAACACAGACAGGACCCTCCATCAGCTCCAACCAACACAGACAGGACCAGGACCCTCCATCAGCTCCAACCAACACAGACAGGACCCTCCATCAGCTCCAACCAACACAGACAGGACCAGGACCCTCCATCAGCTCCAACCAACACAGACAGGACCCTCCATCAGCTCCAACCAACACAGACAGGACCAGGACCCTCCATCAGCTCCAACCAACACAGACAGGACCCTCCATCAGCTCCAACCAACACAGACAGGACCAGGACCCTCCATCAGCTCCAACCAACACAGACAGGACCAGGACCCTCCATCAGCTCCAACCAACACAGACAGGACCAGGACCCTCCATCAACTCCAACCAACACAGACAGGAACCTCCATCAGCTCCAACCAACACAGACAGGACCAGGACCCTCCATCAGCTCCAACCAACACAGACAGGACCAGGACCCTCCATCAACTCCAACCAACACAGACAGGACCAGGACCCTCCATCAGCTCCAACCAACACAGACAGGACCAGGACCCTCCATCAGCTCCAACCAACACAGACAGGACCAGGACCCTCCATCAACTCCAACCAACACAGACAGGACCCTCCATCAACTCCAACCAACACAGACAGGACCAGGACCCTCCATCAGCTCCAACCAACACAGACAGGACCAGGACCCTCCATCAACTCCAACCAACACAGACAGGACCAGGACCCTCCATCAGCTCCAACCAACACAGACAGGACCCTCCATCAGCTCCAACCAACACAGACAGGACCCCTCCATCAACTCCAACCAAACACAGACAGGACCAGGACCCTCCATCAGCTCCAACCAACACAGACAGGACCAGGACCCTCCATCAACTCCAACCAACACAGACAGGACCAGGACCCTCCATCAGCTCCAACCAACACAGACAGGACCCTCCATCAGCTCCAACCAACACAGACAGGACCAGGACCCTCCATCAGCTCCAACCAACACAGACAGGACCAGGACCCTCCATCAGCTCCAACCAACACAGACAGGACCAGGACCCTCCATCAGCTCCAACCAACACAGACAGGACCAGGACCCTCCATCAGCTCCAACCAACACAGACAGGACCAGGACCCTCCATCAGCTCCAA
>CM072227.1:57433917-57436417 GCA_036851935.1 Coregonus suidteri | reverse complement strand
AAACATATTGGTTCCCGGGGGGAGAAACCCCTGTGCTACCCAGGAGCACGAGTACAGGACATTACAGGGCTGCTTCCGACCGTTCTACGAAAGGTACCGGGAGCTGACGCTGTTGTAGTCCATGTGGGGTCAAACGACATCAGGAGGGCTGGCTCGGAACATCTGAAAATTGATTTTTAAAGAACTGATTCTAGCACTGAAAGATTCCAAATTGCGTCCAATCATTTCAGGTCCGGTACCATGGTTGGGCCACAGGTGTGAATGATTCAGCAGGCTACTGGCATTACACACCTGGCTAAAAGATTACTGTAACTCTGTTGGAATCACTTTTATAGATAACTTTGCCACCTTCTGGAAGCATTTCGAGGCTGCGTTGAGATAATGACTTATCAATGACCCAAGACCAGCTCAGTTAATCTCTACCATTGTGAAGCTGAGTTGTCATAATGCTGCATCAAATGTACATTATCCCAGGGGCATTGGTAGATACAATGTAAGTAACTTAATTTTTGATTACAGCTATTGTAATCAAATCAAATCAAATCAAATTTGTATTTGTCACATACACGTGTTTAGCAGATGTTATTGCTGGTGTAGCGAAATGCTTGTGCTTCTAGCGCCGACAGTGCAGTAATATCTAACAAGTAATATCTAACAATTTCACAACATATATCCAATACACACAAATCTAGTAAGGAATGGAATTTAAGAATACAGTGAGGGAAAAAGTATTTGATCCCCTGCTGATTTTGTACGTTGCCCACTGACAAAGACATGATCAGTCTATAATTTTAATGGTAGGTTTATTTGAACAGCGAGAGACAGAATAACAACCAAAAAATCCAGAAAAAAACGCATGTCAAAAATGTTATAAATTGATTCGCATTTTAATGAGGGGATAAGTATTTGACCCCTCGCCAAAACATGACTTAGTACTTGGTGGCAAAAACCCTTGTTGGCCTACATTATGATCAAATAGCCACAGTAGCCTACTTGATCACTGTCTGAAACTGTAACTTAAAAGCGGGTACAGCCTCAGTGTTCACAGTAAACCGCGCTGGAAGTTGCACAGAATGATACAACACCAGTCGATACATACTTAGGATGTATACAGTACATATAAAGTAGATATACAGTTGTTATGCAGTTGTTATGCAGTAGGTATGCAGTAGTTTTTTTCAAGCTTGTAACCTTGACTGTTTTACTGTCTCCTGTTGTGTATTATACAATAGAAACTGTGACGAATAGATATATACAGGTAACTGCCAAAATAAAGGAAACACTTGAGTAAATGAGGGATACAAAGTATTTTGAAAGCAGGCGCTTCCACACAGGTGTGGTTCCTGAGTTTAATTAAGCAATTAACATCCCATCATGCTTAGAGTCATGTATAAAAATTGCCTGTTGCCCATTATTTTGGCTACCATGGCTAGAAGACGACCTTTCAGTGACTTTGAAATAGGGGTCTCAAATTAGCATAGGGGTTTAAAGACTGTGGTGTGTGTGTGTGCATGTGTCTCAGTCACCATAATTGTATTTGTCACATGCTTGGTAAACAACAGGTGTAGACTAACAGTGAAATGCTTCCTTAAGGGCTCTTCCCAAGAACAGGTGTAGACTAACAGTGTGTCAGTTATTTATTATACTGTTGCAGATGACATGTATACTGTTGAGTTGTCAGCGTACATGGACACACAGGCTTTATTCAAAGGTCAGTGGAGGGTCATTAGTAAAAACAGAAAAAACAATAATGGTCCAAGCCGGCTGCCCTGCGGTACACCACACTAAACCAAATTTGCATTAGCGAGGCTTCCATTAAAGAAAACCCTCTGTGTTCCATTGGATAGGTAACTCTCCATCTATGATAAGGCAGAGGATGTTAATCCATAACACCTACGTTTTATGATCAATGCTCCCACAATCTTCTTATTATGAATGTCTTTCAGCCTATCATTTGTGTCAGTGTTGAGCATGTTGAGTGCCCTTCCCTATAAGCATGGTGAAAGTATGTTGTTCATTTGTTTTCTGTAAAATAACATTGTATTTGGTCGAACACAATTTTTCTTCCCCAAAAGCTTGCTAAGCACCGGTAACAGGCTGATTTGTCAGCTGTTTGAACCATTAAAGGGTGTTTTTTGCTATTTTTGGGCAGTGGAATGACCTTTGCCTCCCTCCATGGGTTTAAGGAGGCAGCATTGAATTGGGTACAGTCATGTCTAACTGATAGAAACAGTCCATCTATATCAATGGGTCATTTTCTTCCCCTCATGTAGCTTTAGACTGGGGAATACCGCAGGGCAGCTGCCTTGGGCCACTAATGGAATACCGCAGGGCAGCTGCCTTGGGCCACTATGGAATACCGCAGGGCAGCTGCCTTGGGCCACTTCTTTACTTCATATATACCAACCACCTCCCTTATGCCTTATCTGAAACTCAAGCTACTATATTTGCAGATGATACTACAATTTATACAGCAAGACAGTTGGTTCAACAGGTACAG
>CM072227.1:57395128-57433417 GCA_036851935.1 Coregonus suidteri | reverse complement strand
AAGGAAGTAGGTTTGGCCAAAAAGTAAGCCCTACGGGAAAGAGTTAGCTGGCCAGACATAAATCTCAGGAGAGTTAGGTTTGGCCCAGACGGAAAAGTCTACAGGGAGTTAGCTTGGCCAGACAGTAAGTCTACAGGAGAGTTAGGTTTGGGCCCAGACAGGAAGTCTACGGGAGAGTTAGGTTTTGGCCAGACAGGTAAAGTTCAGGAGATTTAGGTTTGGCCAGACAGTAAGTTACGGGAAGAGAGGGGGCGGCGCAAAATTTGGCCAGCGTCGGTCCGGGGTGGGGGAGGGAATCGGGGCGGGATGTAGCTCAGTTGGTAGAGCATGCTTTTTTGCAACCCCAGGGTTGTGGGTTCGATTCCCATGGGGGGTCCAGTATGAAAAAATTATAAAATAACAATAATAATATAATGTATGCACTCACTAACTGTAAGTCGCTCTGGATAAGAGCGTCTGCTAAATGACTATAATAGAAATGGTAATACGTTTATCCACTTGCTTGGTTTCTATTGGCAGCCAGAGGTGATCAATCCAGGAGAAGATGGTTGGAGCTAATGGGAAGATACCCTCCCCCAATAGACAACAGCAGAGGAGAATGAGAGGAATCGGTTATCCAGGGGACCTCGACCAGTTTTTCTTTTTTTGGGTTCAGAGCAGCCAGAGAGTTATATTCAGAGGAACAGGATTATTGGACTAGTCAGGAGTCGGGGTTTAGGTTTAGAAGGGGGGAGCACCTTTTTCAGGTTTTACGGCTATGTTGGGTCATAGGGTGAAACTGTACGAAAATGTACATCAGGGGGGTTTTGTCTATTATTTGGGTAAATTTTTGTTATTTTTTGTCAGCACCATGTCACCGGGCAATTCCTGGTACATGAAATGTTATTTAGGAATAAGGTGATTCTTTTTACTTTGGGGAATAAAGGATTCTTTATACTCTTTGGGGAATAAAGGTGTTCTTTATACTCTTGGGGGAAAAAGGTGATTTTTATCTTGGGGGAAAAAGGTGATTCTGTATACTTTGGGGAATAAGGGGGTTTGTATATCTTGGGGAAAAAGGTGTTCTGTAATCTTGGGGAATAAAGGGGTTGTTTCTCTTGGGGGAAAAAAGGGATTCTTATACACTTTTGAAAAAATTAGCATTGAACGAAAGGGTTTTTCGGCAGGGTGCCAGTGTGTGGTGTGTGTTGTGTGTGTGTGTGTGCGTTTTGTGTGTGGGTGCTTTGTTTGTGGGGTTTTGTGTGTGTGTTGTCTGTGGTGTGTGCGTCTGTGTGTGTGTGGTGTGTGTCTGTGTGTTTTGTGGTGTTTCATTTGTGCGCTGTGTGTGTGGTGTGTTTGTGTGTGTTGTGTGTGTGTGCGTGGGGTTGCGCGTGTGTGTGTGGTGTCGTGTGTGTGTGTGTCTGTGTGTGTGGTGCGTCTGTGAGTGTGGTGTGTGTGTCTGTGTGTGTGGTGTGGTGTGTGTACGTGGGGGCTGTGTGTTGTGTTGTGTGGTTGCGTGCGTCGGTGTGTGTGTGTGTGTGTGTCGTGCTTGACGTGCGTGCGTCTGTGTGTAGTGCGTGCGTGCGAAAAGTCTGTGTGTTGTGTGTGTGTGTGTGTGGTGTATGGGTGTGTAGCTGATGTAGGTATTAGTCCCTGTCAGCAACACCCTCCCTGTTGCATCTTTATGGACTCGACTAGTCAACACCAGCATCAGACCATGGAGGCTGCCTGAGAAACGGGGGGCCAAAAGTCATCATACCACGACGTTGATACTACAGCCGGTTCGGGTCCACACCATCCAGTACCATGAGGTTCTGCCCCATACTCCTCCTGGTTCGGGTCCATCATCCACGGGGATTGGATACTACAGCCGGTTCGGGTCCATCATCCACGACGGACACTACAGCCGGTTCGGGTCCATCATCCACGACGGATTACTACAGCCGGTTCGGGTCCATCATCCACGACGGACACTACAGCCGGTTCGGGTCCCTCATCCACGACGGATACTACAGCCGGTTCGGGTCCATCATCATCACCGACGGACACTTACAGCCGGTTCGGGTCCATCATCCACGACGGATACTACAGCCGGTTCGGGTCCATCATCCACGACGGAGCTACTACAGCCGGTTCGGGTCCATCATACACTAACGGTCCGGGTATCCATCATCCACGACGGATTCTACAGCCGTTGTTCGGGTCCATCATCCATGACGGATACTACAGCCGGTTCGGGTCCATCATCCACGACGGATACTACAGCCGGTTCGGGTCCATCATCATCCAGCGGTTCCGGTTCCATCCACGACGGATACTACAGCCGAGTTCGGGTCCATCAATCCACGACGGATACTACAACCGGTGTCGGGTCCATCATCCACGACGGATACTACAGCCGGTTCGGGTCCATCATCCACGACGGGATACTACAGCCGGTTCGGGTCCCATCGACGGATACTACAAGGCCGGTTCGGACAGACGGACTACAGCCGGTTCGGGTCCATCATCCACTGGACGGATACTACACGAGCCGGTTCGGGTCCATCATCCACACGGATACTACACGGATACACGACAGATAGCCGGTTCGGGTCCATCATCCACGACGGATACTACAGCCGGTTCGGGTCCATCATCCACGACGGATACTACAGCCGGTTCGGGTCCATCGGGCCCCACCGGCCCTTCGGGGTCCTCGAGGGTTTTTGCGAAACCACTCGAGGCGGGAAGAACGGTCCGGACCTCCTCAGCCATTGCACCAGCTGTTGTCATCGGCAGCTCAATTGTAAGAAAAACATATTGGTTCCCGGGGGGAGAAACCCCTGTGCTACCCAGGAGCACGAGTACAGGACATTACAGGGCTGCTTCCGACCGTTCTACGACAGGTACCGCTGGAGCTGACGCTGTTGTAGTCCATGTGGGGTCAAACGACATCAGGAGGGCTAGCTCGGAACATCTGAAAAAAATAGATTTTTAAAGAACTGATTCTAGCACTGAAAGATTCCAAATTGCGTCCAATCATTTCAGGTCCCGGTACCATGGTTGGGCCACGGGTGTGAATGATTCAGCAGGCTACTGGCATTACACACCTGGCTAAAAGATTACTGTAGCTCTATTGGAATCACTTTTATAGATAACTTTGGCCACCTTCTGGAAGCATTTCGAGGCTGCGTTGAGATATTGACTTATCAATGACCCAAGACCAGCTCAGTTAATCTCTACCATTGTGAAGCTGAGTTGTCATAATGCTGCATCAAATTGTACATTATCCCAGGGGCATTGGTAGACACACAATGCAAGTAACTTAATTTTGATTACAGCTATTGTAATCAAATCAAATCAAATCAAATTTGTATTTGTCACATACACGTGTTTAGCAGATGTTGTGTGCTGGTGTAGCGAAATGCTTGTGCTTCTAGCTCCGACAGTGCAGTAATATCTAACAAGTAAATATCTAACAATTTCACAACATATATCCAATACACACAAAATCTAGTAAGGAATGGAATTTTAAGAATACAGTGAGGGAAAAAAGTATTTGATCCCCCTGCTGATTTTGTACGTTTGCCCACTGACAAAGAAATGATCCAGTCTATAATTTAATGGTAGGTTTATTTGAACAGCGAGAGACAGAATAACAACCAAAAAAAATCCAGAAAAACGCATGTCAAAAATGTTATAAATTGATTCGCATTTTAATGAGGGGAATAAGTATTTGACCCCTCTGCAAAACATGACTTAGTACTTGGTGGCAAAACCCTTGTTGGCCTACATTATGATCAAATAGCCACAGTAGCCTACTTGATCACTGTCTGAAACTGTAACTTAAAAGCGGGTACAGCCTCAGTGTTCACAGTAAACGCGCGCTGGAAGTTGCACAGAACGATACAACACCAGTCGATACATACTTAGGATGTATACAGTACATATGCAGTAGATATACAGTTGTTATGCAGTTGTTATGCAGTAGTTGTTTTAACCTTGACTGTTTACTGTCTCCTGTTGTGTATTATACAATAGAAACTGCGACGAATAGATATATACAGGTAACTGCCAAAATAAAGGAACCACTTGAGTAAATGAGGGATACAAAGTATATTGAAAGCAGGTTCTTCCACACAGGTGTGGTTCCTGAGTCAATTAAGCAATTAACATCCCATCATGCTTAGGGTCATGTATAAAAATGCCCTGTTGCCCATTATTTTGGCTACCATGGCTAGAAGACGACCTTTCAGTGACTTTGAAATAGGGGTCTCAAATTAGCATAGGGGGTTTAAAGAATGTGTGTGTGTGTGCATGTGTCTCAGTCACCAGAATTTGTATTTGTCACATGCTTGGTAAAAACAACAGGTGTAGACTAACAGTGAAATGCTTCCTTAAGGGCTCTTCCCAAGAACAGGTGTAGACTAACAGTGTGTCCGTTATTTATTATACTGTTACAGATTACATGTATACTGTTGAGTTGTCAGCGTACATGGACACACAGGCTTTATTCAAGGTCAGTGGAGGGTCATTAGTAAAAACAGAAAACAATAATGGTCCAAGCCGCTGCCCTGCGGTACACCACACTAAACCAAATTTGCATTAGCGAGGCTTCCATTAAAGAAAACCCTCTGTGTTCCATTGGATAGGTAACTCTCCATCTATGATAAGGCAGAGGATGTTAATCCATAACACCTACGTTTTATGATCAATGCTCCCACAATCTTCTTATTGTGAACATACTTTCAGCCTATAATTTGTGTCAGTGTTGAGCATGTTGAGTGACCTTCCCTATAAGCATGGTGAAAGTCTGTTGTTCATTTGTTTTCTGTAAAATAACATTGTATTTTGGTCGAACACAATTTTTTTCCCCCAAAAGCTTGCTAAGCACCGGTAACAGGCTGATTTGTCAGCTGTTTGAACCATTAAAGGGTGTTTTGCCATTTTTGGGCAGTGGAATGACCTTTGCCTCCCTCCATGGGTTTAAGGAGGCAGCATTGAATTGGGTACAGTCATGTCTAACTGATAGGAAACAGTCCATCTATAATCAATGGGTCATTTTTCTTCCCCTCATGCTTTAGACTGGGGAAATACCGCAGGGCAGCTGCCTTGGGCCACTATGGGAATACCGCAGGGCAGCTGCCTTGGGCCACTGTGGAATACCGCAGGGCAGCTGCCTTGGGCCACTGTGGAATACCGCAGGGCAGCTGCCTTGGGCCACTTCTTTACTTCATATATACCAACCACCTCCCTTATGCCTTATCTGAAACTCAAGCTACTATATTTGCAGATGATACTACAATTTATACAGCAAGACAGTTGGTTCAACAGGTACAGCAAGCTCTACAAGTAAATCTGGGAAATATCAGAGAGTGGGTTTGCCGGAACAAACTTGTTTTGAACACCAAGAAAAACCAAGGTTATGTTGGTTCTGTTTCCACCAGGAAAAGGCCAACACAGCATGGGATACAATTAAAGTATGGGGGGAAGTATGAGGGAAGTTTCAGAAACCAAACTACTGGGGCTGCAGCTAGGCAGCTGCTTATCATGGTCGTCTCAAATAACTAATCTATGTAAAAATAATATTAAAACTGCATGCATGATCAGAAGGATAGTTAAATATTTACCAGGAAAGATTCTTAAGCAAACAACCCAAGCATTAATTGGAAGTCAGGTGAACTACTGTGCTGTGGTCTGGGGAATGCATTAGCAAGTGAAATTAGGAGGCTGCAGATTGCACAGAACAAAGCAGCAAGGATTGTTTTAAGGTGGAGATATGGTTATTCTGTTGTAGTCATGCACAAAGCTCTTGGTTGTATTTTTATTTATTAGGGATCCCCATTAGCTGCTGCCAAGGCAGCAGCTACTCTTCCTGGGGTCCACACATATTAAAGCACTTACATTACTGTCAGGAAACCGGCTGAGGTGGATGTGGTGGAGGAGTCACACGCAGGACACAGAAGCTAAGTCAACCGACTTTTACTGCACAAAAACAATAAACAAGACACTGACCTCAAACAAAACAGGAGGCGAGTGATACACACCAGTGCGTAAAATACAATACTCCAAGCGCACGAAAACACAGGAAAATACAAAACACGAGCAGCACCAAAATGACAGGCTACAATAACACAACAACACACGACTAACAAAATGAGAAACTTATAGGGGACATCATTAACCCAAACAGAAACAGGTGTACAATAAAGACAAAACCTGTCACAAGCTGGGCTTGAACTCAGGTCTCAGATGTGGAGAGTTGGGTGTTCTACCCCTTAGCCACAGAGGAGGTATAGTAGGACCCAAACGAAACACCCAAGGCAATACTCCAGGCAAAGTAGATTTAATATAAAAAAGGTATTCTTTTGCACTTCAAAAATAATCCAACAAAAGTTCTTCTCAGAAAGAGGTATACTAACAGAGGTACAGTAAACAAAACAGGAGGACCAAACAAAATAACTCCACGAGGGGAGAAAAACAAAATAAAGATAACTTAGAAAAGCTTACTCGGAAAGACTCTGTGGGACACAGCAGGAGACACATAGCCAGGACTCAAAAACCAAGTGAGGAACAAGGGGAAAAACACAGCTAAAATACTCTAGGGGAAACAAGGCACAGGTGACCTGGATAAAGCTAATAAGGACACACGAGGAAGAACTAAGGCAGAGGGGAACACAGATGACCTCTAGAGGCCCGGAGACAAACAGGAGGCAGGAAGCTGACAGGACCCCCTCCTCTAGGAACGACTCCTGACGTTCCTTCCAGAACACCCTGGCCTCAGGGTGCGAAACTCTCGGATCAAACCTGGGTCCAGGATGTCCTTGGCTGGAACCCAGGAGCGCTCCTCTGGCCCGTAGCCCTCCCAGTCCACCAGATACTGCAGAGAGTTCTGGACCCTCCGGGAGTCCAGTATCCGGCGCACTGTGTAGGCTGGCTGGCCGTCAATGATCCTGGGAGGTGGCGGGGGTCTGCGTGGGGGGGGCAAAGGGAGAAGACAAGACAGGTTTTAGTAGTGAAACATGGAAAGTGGGGTTAATTCTAAGGGAGCGAGGGAGAACCAAACGATAAGAAACAGGGTTAACTTTCCTTGCTATGCGGAAAGGGCCGATGTATTTCTGGGAAAGCTTCTTGGATTCGACCCGGAGGGGCAGGTTCTTGGTGGCCAACCAAACTCTCTGACCAGCTCGGAAACTAGGGGCCGTCCGGCGGCGGCGATTAGCCTGACTTTGGTATCTCTGGGAGGTCCGAAGGAGGGTACGCCTGGCCTTCTTCCAGGTCCGCCTACAGCGTTGGACAAAGCGCTGGGCCGAGGGAACACCAACTTGCGCCTCTTCCTCTGGAAATAATGGAGGGGTGTATCCGAACTGGCATTCGAAGGGGGACAATCCGGTGGCTGAGGACTGGAGGGTGTTGTGGGCATATTCCGCCCAAATGATATAGGTGGCCCAAGACGTGGGATTACTGGCCGCCATAACACCGCAGGGTGGTCTCCAGATCCTGATTAATCCGTTCCGTTTGGCCATTAGACTCTGGATGGAACCCAGACGATAGGCTGGCTGTGGCCCCAATAAGCCTGCAGAAGGCCCCCCAAAACCGGGACGAGAATTGGGGACCTCGGTCGGAGACAACGTCCAGGGGAATTCCAAATATCCGGAAGACATGGTTCATGAGGAGCTCAGCAGTCTCCTTGGCCGAGGGCAGCTTGGGCAGGGGAAATAAACCGGGCAGCCTTAGAGAACCGGTCAACAACCACTAGGATGACTGTGTTGCCCTGGGATGGAGGAAGTCCCGTAACAAAGTCCAGAGAAAGGTGTGACCATGGCCTGCGAGGAACAGGTAAGGGATGGAGCAGTCCCTGGGGTCGCTGACGTGTCGACTTTCCCTGGTTGCACACAGGGCAGGCCTCAACATAGACCTGCACGTCCTTCTTGATGGACGGCCACCAAAACCGCCGCTGGAGGAATTCCAGTGTGCGAGCACTACCCGGATGGCATGTCAAGGGCGACTCATGACCCCACTGCAAGACGCGGGCCCGAACAGAGAGAGGAACGTACAGGCGTCCGGCAGGACCACCGCCTGGATCGGGCTCATGGACAAGGGCCTCTCGTACCCCTCTTTCTAGTTCCCACTGAAGAGGTGCGACGATCCTAGACCTCAGAATAATCGATGCCAAGGGCTTCTCTTGTATCTCGGGAGAATAGGCTCGAGACAGGGCATCCGGCTTGACGTTCTTGGTGCCAGGTCTGTAAGACAGGAGAAACTGGAATCGATTAAAAAAAAGGGACCATCGTGCTTGCCGAGGGTTCATCCGCTTTGCCTGTTGGAGATATTCCAGATTCTTGTGGTCTGTGAGAACCTGGAAAGGATGCTGAGCCCCCTCAAGCCAATGAACCCACTCTTCCAAGGCCAGTTTTACCGCAAGCAACTCTCGATCCCCCACGTGGTAGTTGCGCTCGGCCTCAGACAGGCGGCGAGACATGAAGGCACAAGGGTGTAATCTCCCATCCTCACCCCTCTGTGACAGGACGGCTCCCACCCCCCACCTCTGAGGCGTTCCACCTCCACCACGAAAGGTCTTTCTGGGTCAGGGATCACCAGAATCGGAGCAGAAGTGAAGCGGCGCTTGAGATCCTCGAAGGCCCCTGCTGCTTCCGGACCCCAGTGAATCTTGGTCCCTCCTCCCTTGGTAAGCGTCGTCAAGGGGGCTACCACAGAGCTGAAATTCTTAATGAACTTCCGATAGAAGTTAGAAAAGCCAATGAAAAAACCGTTGAACCTCCTTGACCGTGGCAGGTGTGGGCCAGCTGTGGACCGCTTTGACCTTCTTGGGATCCATCTCTAGGTGGCCGGGAGTGACAATAAACCCGAGAAACTGAGTCTGGGAAACATGAAATTCACACTTCTCAGGTTTAAACGTAGAGGTGATTGTCAAGGAGCCTCTGGAGAACCCTGCTAACATGCCCCTCATGCTCCTTCAGTGACCTCGAGAAGACCTGCCCGAGCAAAGGAGGAGGAGCAGCCTCGGCCGAAACCGTGACAATTACATATAAAACACAATATATAAACAGTACATCATGTGACATTATTACACCACTACCTATCTACAATACAAATGTTTAATACCACCACCCAACAATATCACAATGTGTGCATATGCATGCGTCTATGTTGGTCATCAATCAACAAGATAATTGAAATAAATAAGCTTATTTTATTTCACAATGTTCACCATTTAAAATGGCCAAACTCCATTCACAGCAGTATTCAGTTGGTAAGAGACAGACATTCAGTCAATACTAGGAATAGATTGTCCACCATCTATGTGTTATCCAGAGAGAAAAGAGAAATAGGCTAAATAACATTTAGATTCAGAGTAATAAAGAAATTGAATAATTTATCTGAGCAAACCAAAAACCTTTCAATATATAAATTCAAACAATACTTTAGAACCATTTAAATATAATAAATTGGAAGGTTGTGCAGCTCTATGGTAGATGAAGGAATCAATCTATCATTTCAGACTGTTAGAGTATTTATCTTGTCAATATGTCAGTGTATTATGTCTGTTTGTAACAGTGTGTTATATGTGAAAATGTGATCAAATCATAAATTGTATTTTAATGTTTAAGGACTCTTGGAAGATTAGTCCAAATGAGGACCAAAAGAGATCCTAATAAAATAAAATAAAATAGAACGTCTGAGGGCACACAATGTCTTCTAGGCTTAAATTGAAGATGTGGCAAACAGGAGTCACAATGTACTACCGGTCAAAAGTTTCAGAACACCTACTCATTCAAGGGTTTTACTTAAGTTTTTAAAAAACAATTTTCTACATTGTGGAATAATAGTGAAGACATCAAAACTAAGAAATAACACATATGGAATCATGTAGTAACCAAAGAAGTGATAAACTAATCAAAATATATTTTATATTTGAGATTCTTCAAATAGCCACCCTTTGCCTTGATAACAGCTTTGCACACTCTTGGTATTCTCTCAACCAACTTCACCTGGAATGCTTTTCCAACAGTCTTGAAGGAGTTCCCACATATGCAGAGCACTTGTTGGTTGCTTTTCCTTCACTCTGCGGTCCGACTCATCCCAAACCATCTCAATTTGGTTGAGGTCGGGGGATTGTGGAGGCCAGGTCAACTGATGCAGCACTCCATCATTCTCGTTCTTGGTAAAATAGCCCTTACCCAGCCTGGAGGTGTGTTGGGTCATTGTTCTGTTGAAAAACAAATGATATTCCCACTAAACCCAAAGCAGATGGGTTTGGCGTATCACTGCATAAAGGTGTGGTAGCCATGCTGGTTAAGTGTGCCTTGAATTCTAAATAAATCACAGATAGTGTCACCAGCAAAGCACCCCCACACCATCACACCTCCTCCTCCATGCTTTACTGTGGGAAATACACATGCGGAGATCATCCGTTCACCCACACCTCGTCTCACAAAGATACGGCGGTTGGAACCAAAAATCTTCAATTTAGACTCCAGACCAAAGGACAGATTTCCACCTGTCTAATGTCCATTGCTCGGGTTTCTTGGTCAAAGCAAGTCTCCTCTTCTTATTGGTGTCCTTTAGTAGTGGTTTCTTTGCAGCAATTCGACCATGAAGGCCTGATTCACGCAGTCTCCTCTGAACAGTTGATGTTGAGATGTGTCTGTGACTTGAACTCGGTGAAACATTTATTTGGGCTGAAATTTCTGAGGCTGGTAACTCTAATGAATTTATCCTCTGCAGCAGAAGTAACTCTGGGTCTTCCTTTCCTGTGGCAGTCCTCATGAGAGCCAGTTTCATCATAGCGCTTGATGTTTTTTTTTTTGACTGCACTTGAAGAAAAACGTTCAAAGTTCTTGAAATTTTCCGGATTGACTGACCTTCATGTCTTAAAGTAATGATGGATTGTCATTTCTCTTTGCTTATTTGAGCTGTGCTTACCATAATCTGGACTTGGTCTTCTGTATTCCACCCCTATCTTGTCACAACACAACTGATTGGCTCATACGCACTTAACTTTTAACAAGGCACACCTGTTAATTTAAATGCATTCCAGGTGACAATGTAATGAAGCTGATTGAGGTAATGTCAAGAGTGTGCAAAGCTGTCATCAAGGCAAAGGGTGGCTATTTTGAAAAATCTCAAATCTCAAATATATTTTGATTTGTTTTACACTTTTTTGGTTACTACATGATTCCATATGTGTTATTTCATAGTTTTGATGTCTTCACTAATATTATACAATGTAGAAAATAGTAAAAATGAACTAAAATCCTTGAATGAGTAGGTGTTCTAAAGCTTTTGACCAGTAATGTATTCTGCTACCAACCTCAGCAATTTACCATCCATGTTGTCGTTACCAGGTGGTTTGTCCTTATTTATAGATAACAATACTTTTTTTCACCACACTAACGTTGCGGAATTCAAAGCTTGTCTTTCATTATTTTGTCTGTTATGCATGAATATGAAGGCTCAGCATTTGTTGTTTGCATGTCATGCTTAAGTTTGCTAATCTTGTCAACAAAAACGTTATTAAAGTGGTTGGCAATATCAAAAGGTTTTGTTATGAGTTAGCTTTTCTGCCTAGAATTTCATTTAAGGTGCTCCAGAGCTTTTTACTATCATTTTTTATATAATTTATCTTCGTTCCATAGTATAGTTTCTTCTTCTTTTTGTTTTTAGTTTATTTACATGATTTCTACATTTACTATATCTTATCTGACTTATTTGCCATTCCCTTAGCCTCTTCCCTCTCAGCCATACAGTTTTTCAATTCATCATCTATCCATGGGGATTTGACATTTTTAACAGTCAGTTTATTTATGGGCACAAGCCTGTCAGTAACCAGAAGAAGCAATTTCATAAATGTATCTTAAGTGAGTTTCAGAGATAGACAGTATATACACTACCGTTCAAAAGTTTGGGGTCACTTCGAAATGTCCTTGTTTTCGAAAGAAAAAAATGTTGTCCTTTAAAATAACATCAAATTGATCAGAGATACAGTGTAGACATTGTTAATGTTGTAAATGGCTATTGTAGTTGGAAACGGCTGATTTTACAGGCTTACAGAGGCCCATTATCAGCAACCATCAGTCCTGTGTTCCAATGGCACGTTGTGTTTGCTAATCCAAATTTATCATTTTAAAAGGCTAATTGATCATTAGAAAACCCTTTTGCAATTATGTTAGCACAGCTGAAAACTGTTGTGCTGATTAAATAAGCAATAAAACTGGCCTTCTTGAGACTAGTTGAGTATCTGGAGCATCAGCAATTGTGGGATCGATTACAGGCTCAAAATGGCCAGAAACAAAGAACTTTCTTCTGAAACTCGTCAGTCTATTCTTGTTCTGAGAAATTAAGGCTATTCCATGCGAGAAATTGCCAAGAAACTAAAGATCTTGTTCAACGCTGTGTACTACTCCCTTCACAGAACAGCGCAAACTGTCTCTAACCAGAATAGAAAGAGGAGTGGGAGGCCCCGGTGCGCAACTGAACAAGAGGACAAATACATTAGAGTGTCTAGTTTGAGAAACAGGCGCCTCACAGGTCCTCAACTGGCAGCTTCATTAAATAGTACCCGAAAAACACCAGTTTCAACGTCAACAGTGAAGAGGCGACTCCGGGATGCTGACCTTCTAGGCAGAGTTGCAAAGAAAAAGCCATATCTCAGACTGGCCAATAAAATAAAAGATTATGATGGGCAAAAGAACACAGACACTGGACAGAGGAAGATTGGAAAAAAGTGTTATGGACAGACAAATTTAAGTTTAAGGTGTTCGGATCACGAAGAAGAACATTGGTTAGATGCAGACCAAATGAAAAGTGATTGATGCCATCTGTCAAGCATGGTGGAGGCAATGTGATGGTCTGGGGGTGCTTTGGTGGTGGTAAAGTGAGAGATTTGTACAGGGTAAAAGGGATCTTGAAGAAGGAAGGCTATCACTCCATTTTGCAATGCCATGCCATACCCTGTGGACGGCACTTGATTGGAGCCAATTTCCTCCTACAACAGGACAATGACCCAAACACAGCTCCAAACTATGCAGTAACTATTTAGGGAAGAAGCAGTCAGCTGATATTCTGTCTATAATGGAGTGGCCATCACAGTCACCGGATCTCAACCCTATTGAGCTGTTGTGGGAGCAGCTTGACCGTAAGAAGGCGGGACACCTGCTCGTCGAACATCTCATTCCAAAATCATGGGCATTAATATGGAGTTGGTCCCGCCTTTGCTGCTAAAACAGCCTCCACTCTTCTGGGAAGGCTTTCCACTAGAGGTTGGAACATTGATGTGGGGACTTGCTTCCATTCAGCCACAAGAGCATTAGTGAGGTCGGGCACTGATGTTGGGCGATTAGGCCTGGCTCACAGTCGGCGTTCCAATTAATTCCAAAAGTGTTTGATGGGGTTGAGTTCAGGGCTCTGTGCAGGCCAGTCAAGTTCTTCAACACTGATCTCGACAAACCATTTCTGTATGGACGTCGCTTTGTGCAAGGGGGCATTGTCATGCTAAAACGGGAAAGGGCCTTCCCCAAACTGTTGCCACAAGGTTGGAAGCACAGAATCGTCTAGAATGTCATTGTATGCTGTAGCGTTAAGATTTCCCTTCACTGGAACCAAGGGGCCTAGCCCGAACCATGAAAAACAGCCCAGACCATTATTCCTCCTCCACCAAACTTTACAGTTGGCACTATGCATTCGGGCAGGTAGCTTCTCCTGGCATCCGCCAAACCCAGATTTGTCTGTTGGACAGCCAGATGATGAAGCATAATCCAGAGTCCAATGGAGGCGAGCTTTACACCACTCCAGCCGACACTTGGCATTGCGCTGGTGATCTTAGGCTTGTGTGCGGCTGCTCGGCCATGGAAACCCATTTCATGAAGCTACCGACGAACAGTTATTGTGCTGACGTTGCTTCCAGAGGCAGTTTGGAACTCGGTAGTGAGAGTTGCAACCGAGGACAGACTATTTTTACGCGCAATGAGCTTCAGCACTCGGGATGTCCCGTTCTGTGAGCTTGTGTGGCCTACCACTTCGCGGCTGAGCCGTTGTTGCTCCTAGATGTTTCCACTTCACAATAACGGCACTTACAGTTGACCGGGGCAGCTCTAGCAGGGCAGAAAGTTGATGAACTGGCTATGACAGTGCCACGTTGACAGTCACTGAGCTCTTCAGTAAGGCCATTCTACCATTCTATTGCCATTGTTTATCTATGGAGAGCGCATGGCCGTGTGCGGGTGTGGCTGAAATAGCCCACATACTTTTGTATCTATTGATCTGACTGAGGCTATGCAGCCAAGGAATTAAAAAGCTAATTAATCAAATGACGGTTGTCATGGTAATCAATGTAGCCTAAAGATAAAGATCACCTGACTCAGATGCAACGCTGTTGACCAGTGTTCCCCTTTGTCTGAACTTTAAAAGGAAAATCACTTCCATTCAGGTGAGCTGGGGGGCACCAAACCTCTATGTGTTCTCCCTCTTTCTGTTCTCTGCTCTCTCACCCATCTCTCCTCTCTCCTCTCTCCTCACCCCTCTCTCCTCTCACCCCTCTCTCCTCTCCCCTCTCTCCTCTCTCCTCACCCCTCTCTCCTCTCACCCCTCACTCCTCACCCCTCTCTCCTCTCACCCCTCTCTCCTCTCCCCTCTTTCCGTTCTCCGTTCTCTGCTCTCTCACCCTTCTCTCCTCACCCCTCTCTCCTCTCTTCTCTCCTCTCTCCTCTCACCCCTCTCTCCTCTCACCCCTCTCTCCTCTCTCCTCTCTCCTCACCCCTCTCTCCTCACCCCCTCTCTCCTCTTTCACTCCTCTCCTCATCCTGTCCTCTCCCCTGGTTTTGTGCATGCCACTGCTGCCTGTGAGCAAAGATGAATGCTTAGATGAAGGGAGAAAGGAGCGGAGAGAGAGAGGAGAGAGAGGAGGGAGAGAGAGAGAGAGAGGAGAGAGAGAGAGGGAGGAGAGAGGGAGGAGAGAGGGAGGGGCCTGGGCCTGGTGTCAGTGTATGAGGAGAGTTTGATTTGGAGAGGTGCCACTGCTGCCTGTCCTCTGAGCACTTGAGCTCTGTTCAACTGAATGCTGAGAGAGATAGAAAGAGAGGGAGGGAGAAAGACAGAGCGAGAGAGAGAGAGAGAGAGAGAGAGAGAGAGAGAGAGAGAGAGAGAGAGAGACAGAGAGAGGGAGAGAGAGAGAGAGAGCGAGAGAGAGAGAGAGAAGAGAGAGAGAGAGAGAGAGAGAGAGAGAGAGAGAGAGAGAGAGAGAGAGAGAGAGAGAGAGAGAGAGAGCAGATCCACCTGCGGGGTACAGAAGCCTTCTTTCTCATAGCTAGCTTCCAGCTGCGACTGAACTGAAGAGAGCAAAGGACTTATTCTGACTGAGAGAAGCAGCTCGCCTCACCTCACCTGCCACCGGAGAAGAATAACGGAATACTATCGCTTTCTGGAGTAACCTAACCTAACTGGCCTCACTAGTGGGATATAGCCTATAGTTACGGAAAACAGGAATATAGCCTATAGTTACGGAAAACAGGAATATAGCCTATAGTTACGGTAAACAGGAATATAGCCTATAGTTACGGAAAACAGGAATATAGCCTATAGTTACGGAAAACAGGAATATAGCCTATAGTTACGGAAAACAGGAATATAGCCTATAGTTACGGAAAACAGGAATATAGCCTATAGTTACGGAAAACAGGAATATAGCCTATAGTTACGGAAAACTGGAATATAGCCTATAGTTACGGAAAACAGGAATATAGCCTATAGTTACGGAAAACAGGAATATAGCCTATAGTTACGGAAAACAGGAATATAGCCTATAGTTACGGAAAACAGGAATATAGCCTATAGTTACGGAAAACTGGAATATAGCCTATAGTTACGGAAAACAGGAATATAGCCTATAGTTACGGAAAACAGGAATATAGCCTATCTGCTCTTTCTCCGTGGTGGAGGCTAGAGCAGAGAAGCGGAGGAGCAGCAGTTTCTATCTGGCTCTGCGTCGTTAGGGGAAAGGGGGAGCAGTGTGCATACTGATCTGGTTTTAGGGGGGAATAGCGGAATACCGGGATATAACGGAAAAGCAAGAGCGTACAGCCTGAACATCGGAGCTTCAGCGGAGCTTCAGCGGAGCTTCAGCTGAGCTTCAGCGGGTTCAGATGCATGTAAGTGAAAGTCCCTTTCTTCTGTGTATACGTGTGTGTATGTGTGTGTGTGTGTGTGTGTGTCTGTGAGCTCACACACACACAGTGCGTCTCTCCACACACCAAGCAGCGGCAATTGTAGTCTACTGTCATTTGTGTGAATGAGCATGAATGGGGGACGCATTTGCTATATGTGGCAAACCTGTTATCAGGCGGCTCGGTGGGTGCATTCTCAATATAATTCATTCACATTTCTGTGCGCTTTGTTGTGCGTTGATAAAAAGCCTACCGGTAAATCTGGTATGGCTTACTTTTCACCGCATCCAAAAGCTGGGGGGATGTATGGAGCTTTGTAGCGGTGATAAGGGAGTCCTGCAGCCGGGATAGGGAACCTCTGTCGCGGTTGCACTGCAGACGGCTTGACAATGGGGGGGTCCTCCAGCCCTGCGAGAGAGAGAGACTATTGAACTGAGGGCCTGCTACTGATGTAGAGATTGTTCAGACAGCAGCATCCCCGAATATTGATTATTTATCGATCTTTCTTCATAACCAAACCTAGCAGGGGAAAAAAACGTTTAATAAATGCACTGACAAATTTAGCAGAAGGCTTTGAGATGGACATATGGCACATTTCCATAATGCGATTCTAGCTAGATTCATTGTGTATTTGAATTCATTCAAATCGGGCTATTTCTTTAATGCATACTGATCCTGAAAAGCGAATGTATGGTGTGACAGAAATTGATTGTGACCGGGATGAGTTTTCCCCACTTAGATAGTTTCATTGGAGGCAACAGAACTGCCTGTCAGGGTATCGTTACATGCCTGCAGGCTAGAAACATTTCAACCGGAGGGCTTAGTTAAGCACCAAAACACAATACTTGTCTAACCCTCATTGCAGTTAAACGCCACCCACAGACCTCATCTCTGCTAATCAGAGACCGGTCTTTGTCCGTTAACCGTTAGCTACATTGGCTGCTTAAACTTTACCGGCCAGGTCTCAGTCTCTGCAGAAAGACAGATCAGACGGCTCGTTGACGGATTGGTTTCTCGCGGAGAGGCGTGCAAGGCACCCGGCTGTAAACCGCGTCTCGTTCTAATGTGAACCATATGTAGCTTGATTTAGGTATTCTGTCTGTGAGGCCGCTCCCATTACTGGACGGTGCTGAGGGTTTAAGCACGCAAGTTGTAGGCCTAATTGCCCCCATAGGCTCTTTTAGGCTTATTTGTTAGCCACTGAATAGAGCAGAGCAGCTTATACTTTAAATACGTTGTTAATAAACAAACCATAATGTTGAGGGTCATATTCTGGGGTGGGTCATTTATGTTGCACAGCTAGATCGTCCTGACAGGTGGTTGGTGCAGACCCTACACTATGCCTATACACTCTGAAAATAAAATGTTCCTGGAGGATCCTTAGGGATACTTCAAATTGAATCTCTGGGGGGGGGGGGGGGGGGGGGGGGGGGGGGGGGGGGGGGGGGACTGGGTTTTTCAAAAGAACCCACTTTAATGGTTAGTCAAATAACCTTTTGGGGTTTCTTTTTTAAATCCACCGTTTTTATTATTATTATTATTAATAATAATCATCATCATCAGCATAACAATAACAACAACAACAAATAATATTTTATTTGTCAGCGTTTATTATGATTTTAGTGGCAAAGCAGAATTCAAAAATCTAAATATGAGGTAAACTCCCAGCAGGTCCAGTGGGTATATCCTCTGGCCTGTTGATGTTAATGTGTGGATGTCCTCTGTATCCATAGCTAGAATGATTTTGCAGTGCATGGTGATCGAAACAGGTTTCCGGTTGATGTAGGGAGGGTGAAGTAGAAAAATAATAATTATACAGATGATTAACAAAACGTGCACACGGCAGTTTTCATACCTTGGGTTTGGTGGTAAATTTGAATGAAAAGAACTGTACACTGTTGACATAGGTTTTCATACACATATGTTAGGGATTACCAAGCACGCAACGAGAGACAACTGAGTAAGGTGCAAAAAAGAACAGAGATCTAAAGAACAGAACATACAGGCTAAAATCTCTTTATATACTGTAAGTATTCACACTCCTGAGTGAATACTTTGTTGAAGCACCTTTGGCGGTGATTACAGCTTTGAGTCGTCTTGGGTATTTCTGTATCAGATTTGCACATCTGGATGTGGGATATTCTCTAATTCTTCCTTGCAGATTTTCTCAAGCTCTGTTAAATTAGTTGGGATTGCGGCAGTGAACAGCAATCTTCAAGTCTTTCCACAGATTGTCAATGGGAGTCTGGGCTTTGGCTGGGCCACTCAAGGACTTTCACATTCTCGTTCTGAAGCCATTCCAGCGTTGCTTTGACTGTATGCTTGGGGTCATCGTCCTGTTGGAACGTAAATCTTCATCCCAGTCTAAGGTTGTTTGCGCTCTGAAGCAGGTTCTCCATTTATCTCAATTTTTTGTTCCCTCTATCCTGACCAGTCTCCCAGTCCCTGCTGCTGAAAAGCATCTCCATAGCATGATGCTACCTGCCACCAGCAGGGCGGCAGGTAGCTTAGTGGGTAAGAGCGTTGTGCCAGTAACCGAAAGGTCGCTGGTTCTAATCCCCGAGCCGACTAGGTGAAAAATCTGTCGATGTGCCCTTAAGCAAGGCACTTAACCCTAATTGCTCTTGTAAGTCGCTCTGGATAAGAGCGTCTGCTAAATGACTAAAAATGTAAAAATGTAATGCTTCACGGTAGGGATGGTGTTAGAGGGGTGATTAGCTGAGCCTGGTTTTCTCCAGACAAAGCACTTTGCATTCAGGCCAAAGAGTTTTTGTCTCATCAGACCACAAAATAATTTGCCTTAAGATCTCAGAGTCTTTCACATGTCTTTTTGCAAACTCCGGGTGTGCTGTCATGTGCCTTTCTCTCAGGAGTGGCTTCCGTCTGGCCAATCTCCCATCAAGCCCAGATTGGTGAAGTGCTGTAGAGACTGCTGGCCTTGTGGCAGGTTCTCCCATCTCAGCCAAGGAACTCTGTAGTTCTGCCAAGGTCCTTCTTGTCCGGTTGCTCAGTTTGGTCGGACGGCCAGCTTTAGGCAGAGTCTGGGTAGGTCCATATTATTTCCCAATGATGGAGACCACTGTGCTCTTGGAAACTTTCAACACTATAGAAATTGTTTTATTACCTTCCCCAGATACAGTATCGTTCCATTTTAAATCAACCAGAGCTTGAAACTCTAGGCCTATTGTAATCCCATGTAGCTCAGTTGGTAGAGCGTGGCGCTTGCAACGCCAGGGTTGTGGGTTCGATTCCCACGGGGGACCAGTATGAAAATGTATGCGCTCACTAACTGTAAATTGCTCTGGATAAGAGCGTCTGCTAAAATGTATTGGGTTGTCAATTTGTAGTTGAATTTAAACAATAGCTGTTGATGACTGCAAATGTTATATAGGCCTAAATCGCATCATTGATGATATATGAGTGATAAAGTATTGTCACATTTCATTTGCTCTGTTAAACCTACCCTTTGGAGTGACTTCGATAGAAACATTGAATCTATTTAGGTTTTAAGTGGAGATCTCTCAACCAACACTCTCACGATAGCAAATTGGTAATAATCAGTGACAAATATCATAGCTAAACAGGGCTTGTTTAAAACCCTTGATGGGAGACCAATGGATGGTTGTAGATATATCCTCTCTCCAGTAGGAGGTGCTGCATGGGAGACCAAAGGGTGGCTGTAGATAGATCAGTAGGAGGTGCATCATGGGGCATGGGAGACCAAAGGGTGGCTGTAGATAGATCCTCTCTCCAGTAGGAGGTGCTGCATGGGAGACCAAAGGGTGGCTGTAGATAGATCAGTAGGAGGTGCATCATGGGAGACCAAAGGGTGGCTGTAGATAGATCCTCTCTCCAGTAGGAGGTGCTGCATGGGAGACCAAAGGGTGGCTGTAGATAGATCCTCTCTCCAGTAGGAGGTGCAGCATGGGGCATGGGAGACCAAAGGGTGGCTGTAGATAGATCCTCTCTCCAGTAGGAGGCGCAGCATGGGAGACCAAAGGGTGGCTGTAGATAGATCAGTAGGAGGTGCATCATGGGAGACCAAAGGGTGGCTGTAGATAGATCCTCTCTCCAGTAGGAGGTGCTGCATGGGAGACCAAAGGGTGGCTGTAGATAGATCCTCTCTCCACCAGGAGGCGCTGCATGGGAGACCAAAGGGTAGCTGTAGATAGATCCTCTCTCCACCAGGAGGCGCTGCATGGGAGACCAAAGGGTAGCTGTAGATAGATCCTCTATCCAGTAGGGGGTGCAGCATGGGAGACCAAAGGGTGGCTGTAGATAGATCAACTCTCCAGTAGGAGGTGCATCATGGGAGACCAAAGGGTAGCTGTAGATAGATCCTCTCTCCACCAGGAGGTGCATCATGGGAGACCAAAGGGTGGCTGTAGATAGATCCTCTCTCCACCAGGAGGTGCAGCATGGGAGACCAAAGGGTGGCTGTAGATAGATCCTCTCTCCACCAGGAGGTGCAGCATGGGAGACCAAAGGGTGGCTGTAGATAGATCCTCTCTCCACCAGGAGGCGCTGCATGGGAGACCAAAGGGTAGCTGTAGATAGATCAACTCTCCAGTAGGAGGCGCTGCATGGGAGACCAAAGGGTAGCTGTAGATAGCCCACTTTGCTATCATAGCTAACCAGCTAGTGTGTATATTTTTGGTCAATGTATCATTCATGCCATGTGACCTGGCTAGTCTTTAACCGGATAGTACTCCTGAGTGGTGCAGTGGTCTAAGGCACTGCATCACAGTGCTAACTGTGCCACTAGAGATCCTGGTTCGAATCCAGGCTCTGTCGCAGCCGGCCGCAACCGGGAGACTCATGGGCGGCGCACAATTGGTCCAGGGTAGGGGAGGGAATGGCCGGCAGGGATGTAGCTCAGTTGATAGAGCATGGCGTTTGCAATGCCAGGGTTGTGGGTTCGATTCCCACAGGGGGCCAGTATAAAAAAATAATAAAAATGTATTCACTTACTGTAAGTCGCTCTGGATAAGAGCGTCTGCAAAATAATGTAAAAAGGCACTTATTTTCATTTTTTTTTTTATTGTTGTCAAAATAAGAAAGTTGTCAATGAGGCTGCTAACATGCATGGTAATCTGTGCTGCCTATCAGAGGAACAATTCAAGTGATGTCATTGATGATACGTTATCAAGATGGCGGCACGGAGTAGTCAGATGAGGCAATTTTCAAACGTTATAACAGAAATATGAGTTTTTCAGCAGTTTTAAGGGTAGTAACATGCTTATTTATCACATTTGGTCAAAATTACCGAGTGGCGCAGCGGTCTAAGGCACCGCACCGCAGTGCTTGAGGCGTCAATACAGACCCGGGTTCGATCCCAGGCTGTGTCACAACCGACCGGGAGTCCCATAGGGCGGCGCACAATTGGCCCAGCGTCGTCCGGGTTAGGGGAGGTTTTGGGCCGGGGGTGCTTTACTTGGCTCATCGCGCTCTAGCAACTCCTTGTGGCGGGCTGGGCTCCTGCAGGCTGACTTCGGTCGTCAGTTGGACGGTGTTTCTTCCGACACATTGGTGCGGCTGGCTTCCGGGTTAAGTGGGCGGGTGTTAAGAAGCGTGGTTTGGTGGGACGTGTTTCGGAGGACGCGTGACTTGACCTTCGCCTTTCCTGAGCCTGTTGAGTTGCAGCGATGAGACAAGATCGTCATTGGATATCATGAAAAAGGGGGTAAAATACAATAATATAATTTTTTTATTCAACTTAATTTACTAACATCTTCGAGGTAATTTTAACTGTCACCTTAAACACACACACATGTGACACGCCCACACGCGCGCACACACACACACACACACACACACACACACACACACACACACACACACACACACACACACACACACACACACACACACACACAGCGTTGAGTGTTGAATGGATAACAGATCTCAGTGAGAAGCAGAAGTGGTGGAAACACAAATACGATCTTTGTGATCTCTCCATAAGTAGCCTGTGGAAATATTTAAGTCAGCATACACACACACACACACACACACACACACACACACACACACACACACACACACACACACACACACACACACACACACACACACACACACACACGTTATGTCCTTCTATCCTCGTGGGGACCTCAAATTAATTTCCATTAAAAATCCTAAATTCCCTAACCCTAACCTTAACCCGTAACATGCAACCCTAACCCTAAACCTAACCACTAACCTCTAACCCTAACCCTAATTCTAACCCTAACCACTAACCCTAACCCTAATTCTAACCCTAACCCTAATTCTAACCCTAACCCTAAACATAACCATTAAGCTTAAAATAGCCTTTGTCCTCATGGGGACGTAGGACATGTTCCCACCAGGGAGAATTTTCCTTGTTTTACTATAATTATGCGGACTTTTGGGGATTTTAGAACCAAACAACACACTCACTCACACTCACACTCACACTCACACTCACACACACACACACACACACACACACACACACACACACACACACACACACACACACACACACACACACACACACACACACACACACACACACACACACACACACACACACACACACACTCACACTCACACACACACACTCACACTCACACACACACACTCTCACACACAATCACACTCACACACACAGCGTTGAGTGTTGAATGGGTAACAGATGACATCTCGATGTGTGTGTGCGTTCATGCGTTTTTGTGTGTGCGTGTGTGTGTGTGAATGCTTGCGTTTCTGTGTGTTTGTTCCATGTACGAGCGTGACTCCTTGCTAGTGTGTGTATGTGTGTGTGTGCCCCGTGGGTGATGAATGCATGTGTGGCTGTATTTGTGTGTGTAATGATGCCCGTGGTATGTTAACAATGTTTTTATTCCCTGGCAAGCCCAAATCGTCCCCCTAAGCCACAGAGATGAAAACCTCATGGTTCAGTTTACACAACATGCTATAACCGCTGTGCCTCATAATATCCCCACTGCATTAGCTCACAACACCTTATTTATTGTTACCTCCTATTCTTAGCTATCTCTCTCTCTCTCTCTCTCTCTCTCTCTCTCTCTCTCTCTCTCTCTCTCTCTCTCTCTCTCTCGTTCTCTCTCTCTCTCTTTCTGTCTCTCTCTCTTTCAATCTCTCTCTCTATCTCCCTCTCTCCACTACCTCCTCTCTCAGTCTCACGTCAGAATTAGAAGTTCATCCATGTTTTTCAAACTTCAAATTTCGAAGCGTTTAAGGTTAAGTTTAGGCATTAAGTCTGAATGGTTAAGGTTAGGCATTAAGTCTGAATGGTTAAGGTTAGGCATTAAGTGTGAATGGTTAAGGTAAGGCATTAAGTCTGAATGGTTAAGGTTAGGCATTAAGTCTGAATGGTTAAGGTAAGGCATTAAGTCTGAATGGTCAAGATTAGGCATTAAGTCTGAATGGTTAAGGTAAGGCATTAAGTCTGAATGGTTAAGGTAAGGCATTAAGGCTGAATGGTTAAGGTTAGGCATTAAGTCTGAATGGTTAAGGTAAGGCATTATGTCTGAATGGTTAAGGTAAGGCATTAAGTCTGAATGGTTAAGGTAAGGCATTAAATCTGCATGGTTAAGGTTAGGCATTAAGTCTGAATGGTTAAGGTTAGGCATTAAACTAGAGAATATGGTGTTGGTCTCCTGGAGAATATGGTGTTGGTTTCCTGGAGAATACGGTGTTGGTCTCCTGAAGAATATGGTGTTGGTCTCCTGGAGAATATGGTGTTGGTTTCCTGGAGAATACGGTGTTGGTCTGTCACGATCGTCTAATGAGGGAGACCAAGGCGCAGCGTTGCGGGTGAACATATTTATATTTATTGTCTAGATCACACGATCAAAACAAAGAACGAAACGTGAAGTCCTTCGATACACAACCAAAAGGAACAAGAAACCACAAAACACAAAGTGCAAGACAAACAGTTAAATATGGCTCCCAATCAGAGACACCCAGCTGACACTCGTTGCCTCTGATTGGGAGTCACTCAGACCAACATAGAAAATTAAACATAGACTTACACACCCTGGCTCAACATAACATAGTCCCCAGAGCCAGGGCGTGACAGTACCCCCCCCCAAAGGCGCGGACTCCGGCCGCGCCAAACAACCACAACAGGGGAGGGACCGGGTGGGCACTCCGCCTCGGCGGCGGATCCGGCTCCGGACATGACCCAGGCACGGGTTGTGCTGGACTGACGACGCACACCCCTGGCTTGATGCGTGGAGGAGGAACGGGCCGGACCGGGCTGACGAAGCGCACCCCTGACTTGGTGCGGGGAGCAGGAATGAGCCGGACCGGGCTGACGACGCGCACCACTGACCCGGTGCGGGGAGCTTGGACGGGCCGGACCGGGCTGGCGACGTGCACCCCAGACTTGGTGCGGAGAGCAGGAACGGGCCGGACAGGGCTGACGAAACGCACCATAGACTTGGTGCGGAGAGCAGGCACGGGCCGTGCCGGACTGACGACGCACACCACTGGCTTGGTGCGGGAAGCTTGGATGGGCCGGACCGGGCTGGCGACGCGCACCACAGACTTGGTGCGGAGAGCAGGAACGGGCCGTGCCGGACTGACGACGCACACCACTGGCCTGGTGCGGGAAGCTTGGATGGGCCGGACTGGGCTGGCGACGCGCACCACAGACTCGGTGCGGAGCGCAGGAACGGGCCGGGCTGGGCTGTCGACGCACACCGTAGGCTTTGTGCGTGGAGCAGGAACAGGCCGGGCTGGGCTGTCGACGCACACCACTGACTTGGTGGGAATGGCAGGAACAGGCCGGACTGGGCTGACGACGCGCACCACTGACTTGGTGTGAATGGCAGGACCAGGCCGGGCCGGGCTGACGACGCGCACCACTGACTTGGTGGGAATGGCAGGAACAGGCCGGGCTGGGCTGACGACGCGCACCACTGACTTGGTGGGAATGGCAGGAACAGGCCGGGCTGGGCTGACGACGCGCACCACTGACTTGGTGGGAATGGCAGGAACAGGCCGGACCGTACTGGGGACACACACCACTGGCCCCACGCAGGGATCAGGAACGGGCCGGACCGGACTGGTAACACACCCCAGTACCTCTCGCCGTGCCTCCACACTTTCCCTCTCCTCTGTGCCCAGTGGCCCCCCTAACCTGGCGGCCTTCTCTGCCAACGCTTTGCACCGCTCTAACCCGTACACCTGCTGGCCCGACGTCGTGAGCCCCCCCCCTAAAAATTTCCTGGGGGTCTCTCCTCCCCGTGGCCCAGGCCTCTCTCCCTCTTGCCAGACTCGCAATCATCTCCTCCCACGTCCATCCTCTCTCCTCGTCCCGCTGCTTGATCCAGTCGAGGTTGCCACGGAGATCTGCCAGCGATGGCTCCTGAACACGCTGCTTGGTCTGGTTATGGTGGTTTCTTCTGTCACGATCGTCTAATGAGGGAGACCAAGGCGCAGCGTTGCGGGTGAACATATTTATATTTATTGTCTAGATCACACGATCAAAACAAAGAACGAAACGTGAAGTCCTTCGATACACAACCAAAAGGAACAAGAAACCACAAAACACAAAGTGCAAGACAAACAGTTAAATATGGCTCCCAATCAGAGACACCCAGCTGACACTCGTTGCCTCTGATTGGGAGTCACTCAGACCAACATAGAAAATTAAACATAGACTTACACACCCTGGCTCAACATAACATAGTCCCCAGAGCCAGGGCGTGACATGGTCTCCTGGAGAATACGGTGTTGGTCTTCTGGAGAATACGGTTTGGTCTCCTGGAGAATACGGTGTTGGTCTCCTGGAGAATACGGTGTTGGTCTCCTGGAGAATACGGTGTTGGTCTCCTGGAGAATACGGTGTTGGTCTTCTGGAGAATACGGTGTTGGTCTCCTGGAGAATACGGTGTTGGTCTCCTGGAGAATACGGTGTTGGTCTTCTGGAGAATATGGTGTTGGTCTCCTGGAGAATACGGTGTTGGTCTTCTGGAGAATATGGTGTTGGTCTCCTGGAGAATACGGTGTTGGTCTCCTGGAGAATACGGTGTTGGTCTCCTGGAGAATACGGTGTTTGTCTTCTGGAGAATATGGTGTTGGTCTCCTGGAGAATTGTCTTCCATAGCCATCCATGGAAGGTTGGACCACACTGTAAGCATGCAGCCATAGACACACACATGGGTGTGCAAAAACAAGAGTGCTACACACACACAAACACACACACACAGGATCTAGCACACAAACATGCACACACACACAAAGAGAAAGAGAAAGAGAGGAGAGAGAGAGAGAGAGAGAGAGGAGCGAGAGAGAGTGTTAGTGAATGAATCAGCAACAGAGAGAGAGAGAGAGAGAGAGAGAGAGAGGAGAGAGAGAGAGAGAGGAGAGAGAGAGAGAGAGAGAGAGAGAGAGAGAGAGAGAGAGAGAGAGAGAGAGAGAGAGAGAGAGAGAGAGAGAGAGAGGAGCGAAGAGCGAGAGAGAGTGTTAGTGAATGAATCAGCAACAGAGAGAGAGAGAGAGAGAGAGAGAGAGAGAGAGAGAGAGAGAGAGAGAGAGAGAGAGAGAGAGAGAGAGAGAGAGAGAGAGAGAGAGAGAGAGAGAGAGAGAGAGAGAGAGAGAGAGAGAGAGAGAGAGAGAGAGAGAGAGACAAGAGGAATGACAGATGAAAATCACACTATGGTCAGAGTTCCATGGGAATCCCTTATTAATGTCACATGTTAAATCCACTTCAATCAGTGTAGATGAAGGGGAGGAGACAGGTTAAAGAGACAATTGACACATGGCTTGTGTATGTGTGCCATTCAGAGGAGCACCGGTTTGAGTCAAGAACTGCAAAGCTGCTGGGTTTTTCACGCTCAACAGTTTCCCGTGTGTATCACGAATGGTCCACCACCCAAAGGACATCCAGCCAACTTGACACAACTGTGGGAAGCATCGGAGTCAACATGGGCCGGCATCCCTGTGGAACACAACTCAATATTAGAAAGGTGTTCTTAATGTTTTTTACACTCGGTGTATACAGTCTATTTAAGGTTGTGTCTCAGCCACTCCTCACACCACATCTGCTGCCTGACAGGCCAGGTCCCATTCTCAGAGAGATAGATGCTAGAGCGTGGCCCTCAGGCCTCTTCCCCTGTAATTCGCTTTTCTTATTGGGTTAGAAACTGGCAAACGGCTCAGTGGGAAACAGAATTGCTTCAATAAATATTTATGTCATTCCTAAAACAATAACACAGACTTAGGTGACTCTCTGTGACTTTAGAACAAACAGGCCAAGTGTGTGTGTGTTGTCTTCAGCCTGTCTCTCTGATTTTGTGTTGTTTCTCTGATGGTGTGTTGTCTCTCTGATGGTGTGTTGTCTCTAGCCTGTCTCTCTGATGGTGTGTTGTCTCCAGCCTGTCTATCTGATGGTGTGTTGTCTCTAGCCTGTCTATCTGATGGTGTGTTGTCTCTCTGATGGTGTGTTGTCTCCAGCCTGTCTCTCTGATGGTGTGTTGTCTCCAGCCTGTCTCTCTGATGGTGTGTTGTGTCTCTAGCCTGTCTCTCTGATGGTGTGTTGTCTCTAGCCTGTCTATCTGATGGTGTGTTGTCTCTCTGATGGTGTGTTGTCTCCAGCCTGTCTCTCTGATGGTGTGTTGTCTCCAGCCTGTCTCTCTGATGGTGTGTTGTCTCTAGCCTGTCTCTCTGATGGTGTGTTGTCTCTCTGATGGTGTGTTGTCTCTCTGATGGTGTGTTGTCTCCAGCCTGTCTCTCTGATGGTGTGTTGTCTCTAGCCTGTCTATCTGATGGTGTGTGTTGTCTCTCTGATGGTGTGTTGTCTCTCTGATGGTGTGTTGTCTCTAGTCTGTCTCTATGATGGTGTGTTGTCTCTAGCCTGTCTCTCTGATGGTGTGTTGTCTCTAGCCTGTCTCTCTGATGGTGTGTTGTCTCCAGCCTGTCTCTCTGATGGTGTGTTGTCTCTAGTCTGTCTCTCTGATGGTGTGTTGTCTCTCTGATGGTGTGTTGTCTCTAGCCTGTCTCTCTGATGGTGTGTTGTCTCTAGCCTGTCTAAATGATGGTGTGTTGTCTCTCTGATGGTGTGTTGTCTCTCTGATGGTGTGTTGTCTCTCTGATGGTGTGTTGTCTCTAGCCTGTCTCTCTGATGGTGTGTTGTCTCTCTGATGGTGTGTTGTCTCTCTGATGGTGTGTTGTCTCTCCAGCCTGTCTCTCTGATGGTGTGTTGTCTCCAGCCTGTCTCTCTGATGGTGTGTTTGTCTCCAGCCTGTTTCTCTGATGGTGTGTTGTCTCCAGCCTGTCTCTCTGATGGTGTGTTGTCTCTAGTCTGTCTCTCTGATGGTGTGTTGTCTCTAGCCTGTCTCTCTGATGGTGTGTTGTCTCCAGCCTGTCTCTCTGATGGTGTGTTGTCTCTAGTCTGTCTCTCTGATGGTGTGTTGTCTCTAGTCTGTCTCTCTGATGGTGTGTTGTCTCCAGCCTGTCTCTCTGATGGTGTGTTGTCTCTAGCCTGTCTCTCTGATGGTGTGTTGTCTCCAGCCTGTCTCTCTGATGGTGTGTTGTCTTCAGCCTGTCTCTCTGATTTTGTGTTGTTTTCTCTGATGGTGTGTTGTCTCTAGCCTGTCTCTCTGATGGTGTGTTGTCTCCAGCCTGTCTCTCTGATGGTGTGTTGTGTTTCTAGCCTGTCTCTCTGATGGTGTGTTGTGTCTCTAGCCTGTCTCTCTGATGGTGTGTTGTGTCTCTAGCCTGTCTCTCTGATGGTGTGTTGTCTCCAGCCTGTCTCTCTGATGGTGTGTTTGTCTCTCTGATGGTGTGTTGTCTCTAGCCTGTCTCTCTGATGGTGTGTTGTCTCTAGTCTGTCTCTCTGATGGTGTGTTGTCTCCAGCCTGTCTCTCTGATGGTGTGTTGTCTCTAGCCTGTCTCTCTGATGGTGTGTTGTCTCCAGCCTGTCTCTCTGATGGTGTGTTGTCTTCAGCCTGTCTCTCTGATTTTGTGTTGTCTCTCTGATGGTGTGTTGTCTCTAGCCTGTCTCTCTGATGGTGTGTTGTCTCCAGCCTGTCTCTCTGATGGTGTGTTGTGTTTCTAGCCTGTCTCTCTGATGGTGTGTTGTGTCTCTAGCCTGTCTCTCTGATGGTGTGTTGTGTCTCCAGCCTGTCTCTCTGATGGTGTGTTGTCTCTAGCCTGTCTCTCTGATGGTGTGTTGTCTCTCTGATGGTGTGTTGTCTCCAGCCTGTCTCTCTGATGGTGTGTTGTCTCCAGCCTGTCTCTCTGATGGTGTGTTGTCTCCAGCCTGTCTCTCTGATGGTGTGTTAATTAATACTAGGATTCCACCATGGAGTCACTCCATGCAGCCTGGTTAAGTGTGTCTCAAGCGCTGAACGGACATCTGGTGTTTGTGTGTGTTTGTTTTTGTCTAGCTGTGTTTGAGGTTCGTGTGTGTGTGTGTGAGCATGGAAACCCAATACTGATGACATGTTTGGCCCTCTTCCACTTGATGAAACTGATGTAATCCCTGGGAGTTGGGAAAACGCAATGTAACATTCTTGACTGTAGAACGTTATGGAATGTCTTAGAACATTTATCACTCTACTCATTTTATTAATATATAGAATTAACTGTGAATCTTAACATTTTCACTTGCACTGGTTACAGTTTGAAGCTTTTTCTTGAGTGGACAGCTTGATGAAAGCCAATCAATATTATAGGTCACCCAGAAAATATACCTCTTTGTTGATATCACATACATTATCAAGCATTTCACACATGTTATCCAGATACTGACTGTTAGCACTTGGTGGTGTATAGCAGTTTCCCACCAGAATGGGCTTTAGGTGAGGCAGATGAACCTGTAGCCATATTACTTCAACAGTATTTAACATGAGATCCTCTCTAAGCTTTACAGGAATGTGGTTCTGAATATAAACAACAACACCTCCACCTTTGGCATTCCTGTCTCTTCTGAAGATGTTGAAACCTTGTATTGCTACCACTGTATCATCAAAGGTATTATCTAAGTGAGTTTCAGAGATAGTCAGAATATGAATGTCATCTGTTACTAGCAAGTTATCGATTTCAATAACCTTGTTTCTTAGGCTACATATGGTAATATGGGCTATTTTTAGCACTTTTCTGGGATGCTTGATTGTTTTTCTTGCTTTACTGAGCGGCTTGTCAGAAGTGGACATCACAGTGATATTTGTGTTGGAGATGATAGTGCTTTACTGGGAAGCTTAGTGTTATATACCTTGTAAAGTTTTACTTTATAATGTTATAGTATAACTCTGATAGTGCTTTACTGGGAAGCTTAGTGTCTGGTCCCTGAAAGGTTACCTTATCCGAGCCAGAACGGCCAATAGGGCAGGAGCCTAAGACTGATCTGGTCCCTGAAAGGTTTGCCAAAAAAACAATAGTGTTGCTGTGCAATAGTTTACTTCAGGAGTAGGTAAGATGATGAAGTTGCTCTTAAAAGCAGCTCTGAGATCAGTTGATGTTATATGTTCTCTCTCCCTAATGGTTAAGGGTTAGGGTGTGAGTTGGAAGAGCTGATCCCAGATCTGGAGGTAAAGTTGTCGTCAGGGCAACGGATCAGAATCAACCACAAAGCTGATGGCCATTGGTCTTCACCAATCATCATTAATTCAAACATCTATTCTCAAACCAATGACAGGGCTCGGTAAAGAAAGACCAGCCAATAGCAGGGCTTGTTATGTGACTGTTCCTGTGATGGCCAGTAGAGTGGTTCCTAGGTTTGCGTCCAAATGGTACCTATTCTCTGTGGGCCCTGGTCAAACGTAGTGCACTATGTAGGGGATATGGTGCCATTTGTATAGAGCTGAACCCTGGTGCATGTAACTGTTTTAATATTGATAATCTCTCAGCACTGTAGACATCTAGAGTAGGTGTGTGTCAATTAACCCCAATATCCTAACAAGATGTCCTAAGAATTAACCCGGATGTCCTAAGAATTAACCCCAATGTCCTATGAATTAACCCGGATGTCCTAAGATTAACCCGGATGTCCTAAGAATTAACCCGGATGTCCTAAGAATTAACCCGGATGTCCTAAGAATTAACCCGGATGTCCTAAGAATTAACCCAGATGTCCTGACAAGGTAGGAAAACAACACTTTTTTAGAAAAGTCAGGACTTTTTCATGTCTTGAATTTGTTCAAATGCTATTTAAGTTTAGATTTTGGGGTTAAGGTTAGGGTTAGGGTTAAGGTTAGGGTTTTGGGGGTTAAGGTTAGGGTTAGGTTTAGGGTTGGGGGTTAGGGAAAATAGGATTTTTAATGGTCAAACATTTGTACTCCCCAAAAAGTCCTGAAATTTCACAAAATAAAGCTGTGTGTGCATGTATATGTACTGTATGAATATGGATAATGTCTCTGAGTTGTTTTTATACATGTATATTTCAGAAGACTGGCAGACACTGGCTGTCTGGCTGGCTGAGGTAGACTCTCACTAGGGACTGTAGAGTATTTATGTGTAAGTGTGTGTGTGTCTGTGTGTCTGTGTGTGTGTGTGTGTTTGTGTGTCTGTGTGTGTGTGTGTGTGTCTGTGTGTCTGTGTGTGTGTGTGTGTGTGTGTGTGTGTGTGTTTGTGTGTCTGTGTGTCTGTGTGTTGAAGGCATACATAACTCTGTCTATAAAAGCTGTCACTCAACATCACCCGTCTGTCACCTTCACCCCCATGCTGAACAACACACACACACACACACACACACACACACAACACACACACACACACACACACACACACACACACACACACACACACACACACACACACACACTCTTAGAAAAACGGGTTCCAAAAGGGTTCTTTGGCTGTCCCCTTTGAAGAACCCTTTTTTGTTCCAGGCAGAACTCTATTGGGTTCCATGTAGATTCCCTCTGGGGAAAGGGTTGAACATGGAACCCAATAGGGTTCTACCTGGAAGCAAAAGGCTTCTACCTGGAACCAAAAAGGGTTCTTCAAAGGGTTCTCCTAAGAGGACAGCCCAAGAACACTTTTAGGTTTTAGATAAATCAAATCAAATCAAATCAAAATGTATTTGCCACATGCGCTGAATACAACAGGTGTAGACATTACCGTGAAATGCTTACTTACAGCCCTTAACCAATGATGCATTTCTTTTTTAATAAAAAAAGTAAAATAAAACAACAAAAAAGTGTTGAGAAAAAAAGAGCAGAAGTCAAATAAAATAACAGTAGGGAGGCTATATATACAGGGGGGTACCGGTGCAGAGTCAATGTGCGGGGGCACCGGCTAGTTGAGGTAATATGTACATGTGGGTAGAGTTAAAGTGACTATGCATAAATAATTAACAGAGTAGCAGCAGTGTAAAAAGATGGGTTGGGGGTGGGGGGGCAGTGCAAATAGTCAGGGTAGCCATGATTAGCTGTTCAGGAGTCTTATGGCTTGGGGGTAGAAGCTGTTGAGAAGCCTTTTGGACCTAGACTTGGTGCTCCGGTACCGCTTGCCGTGCGTAGTAGAGAGAACAGTCTATGACTAGGGTAGATGGAGTCTTTGACAATTTTGAGGGCCTTCCTCTGACACCGCCTGGTATAGAGGTCCTGGATGGCAGGAAGCTTGGCCCCAGGGATGTACTGGGCCGTATGCACTACCCTCTGTAGTGCCTTGCGGTCGGAGGCCGAGCAGTTGCCATACCATAGGCCTCCCGAGTGGCGCAGTGTTCTAAGGCACTGCATCGCAGTGCTAGCTGTGCCACTAGAGATCCTGGTTCGAATCCAGGCTCTGCTGTAGCCGGCCGCAACCGGGAGACCAATGGGGCGGCGCACAATTGGCCCAGCGTCGTCCAGGGTAGGGGAGGGAATGGCAGGCAGGGAGGTAGCTCAGTTGATAGAGCATGGCGTTTGCAACGCCAGGGTTGTGGGTTCGTTTCCCACGGGGGGCCAGTATGAAAATAATAATGTATGCACTAACGGTAAGTCGCTCTGGATAAGAGCGTCAGCTAAATGACGTAAATGTAAATGTGATGCAACCAGTCAGGATGTTCTCGATGGTGCAGCTCTATAACTTTTTGAGGATCTGAGGACCAATGCCAAATCTTTTCAGTCTCCTGAGGGGGAATAGGCTTTGTCGTGCCCTCTTCACGACTGTCTTGGTGTGTTTGGACCATGATAGTTTGTTGGTGATGTGGACACCAAGGGTCGTGTATTTTGCATCCCTTAGATATGTTCAGTAGAAATATAGAATTTTAAAAGCCTGTTATATTAACTAAATAAATACAAATACACAATAATATCGACCACATGGAGAATTCAAGAAATCTTCATTTTCACATCCCTCCGTCTACCCTGTGTCACTTCCAGGAAAGATTTCAACCCACTTAATCCCGAAATGTCTCCAAGTTTCACCATCATTGTAAAGCCCTAGTTAGTATAGGGTGTAGGGTGTAGGGTGTAGGGTGTAGGGTGTAGGGTATAGGGTATAGGGTATAGAGTATAGGGGTTAGGGTGTAGGGTATAGGGTATAGGGTATAGGGTATAGGGTATAGGGTGTAGGGTGTATAGTGTAGGGTGTAGGGTGTAGGGTGTAGGGTATAGGGTGTAGGGTGTAGGGTGTAGGGTATAGGGTGTAGGGTGTAGGGTATAGGGTGTAGGGTGTAGGGTGTAGGGTGTAGGGTATAGGGTATAGGGTGTAGGGTATAGGGTGTAGGGTATAGGGTATAGGGTGTAGGGTATAGGGTGTAGGGTATAGGGTGTAGGGTGTAGGGTATAGGGTATAGGGTATAGGGTGTAGGGTATAGGGTGTAGGGTGTAGGGTATAGGGTATAGGGTATAGGGTGTAGGGTGTAGGGTATAGGGTATAGGGTATAGGGTATAGGTATAGGGTATAGGGTGTAGGGTATAGGGTATAGGGTTTAGGGTGTAGGGTATAGGGTATAGGGTGTAGGGTATAGGCTGTAGGGTATAGGGTGTAGGGTGTAGGGTATAGGGTATAGGGTTTAGGGTGTAGGGTATAGGCTGTAGGGTATAGGGTATAGGGTGTAGGGTATAGGGTATAGGGTGTAGGGTATAGGGTGTAGGGTATAGGGTATAGGGTAGGGTATAGGGTGTAGGGTATAGGGTATAGGGTGTAGGGTATAGGGTATAGGGTATAGGGTATAGGGTATAGGGGTATAGGGTATAGGGTATAGGGTGTAGGGTGTAG
This sequence comes from Coregonus suidteri, assembly GCA_036851935.1. Lineage (NCBI taxonomy): Eukaryota > Metazoa > Chordata > Actinopteri > Salmoniformes > Salmonidae > Coregonus > Coregonus suidteri. Next base: position 57,399,137 of record CM072227.1, on the reverse strand, counting down.
GGTGTAGGGTGTAGGGTGTATAGGGTGTAGGGTATAGGGTATAGGGTATAGGGTGTAGGGTGTAGGGTGTAGGGTGTAGGGTGTAGGGTGTGTAGGGTGTAGGGTGTAGGGTGTAGGGTGTAGGGTGTAGGGTGTAGGGTGTAGGGTGTAGGGTGTAGGGTGTAGGGTGTAGGGTATAGGGTGTAGGGTGTAGGGTGTAGGGTGTAGGGTGTAGGGTATAGGGTAGGGTGTAGGGTGTAGGGTGTAGGGTGTAGGGTATAGGGTGTAGGGTGTAGGGTGTAGGGTGTAGGGTATAGGGTTGTAGGGTATAGGGTATAGGGGTAGGGTGTAGGGTGTAGGGTAGGGTATAGGGTATAGGGTATAGGGTGTAGGGGTATAGGGTATAGGGTGTAGGGTGTAGGGTATAGGGTGTAGGGTATAGGGTGTAGGGTATAGGGTGTAGGGTGTAGGGTATAGGGTATAGGGTATAGGGTGTAGGGTATAGGGTATAGGGTGTAGGGTATAGGGTGTAGGGTATAGGGTGTAGGGTGTAGGGTGTAGGGTATAGGGTATAGGGTAGGGGTAGGGTATAGGGTGTAGGGTGTAGGGTATAGGGTATAGGGTATAGGGTGTAGGGTGTAGGGTTTAGGGGGTGTAGGGTGTAGGTATAGGGTAGGGTATAGGGTGTAGGGTGTAGGGTATAGGGTGTAGGGTGTAGGGTGTAGGGTGTAGGGTATAGGGTATAGGGTGTAGGGTATAGGCTGTAGGGTATAGGGTATAGGGTGTAGGGTGTAGGGTGTAGGGTAAAGGGTATAGGGTGTAGGGTGTAGGGTGTAGGGTGTAGGGTATAGGGTGTAGGGTGTAGGGTAGGGTCGGGGTAGGGTGTAGGGTATAGGGTATAGGGTGTAGTAGGGTGTAGGGTGTAGGGTGTATCATTGTAAAGCCCTAGTTATTTTTGTTGCTTTGACAAAGTCATTTCTGAAGATTATTATTTAATGTAATTATTGATTCAATGTCACGATCGTTGAGAGACGGGTCAGACCAAGGTGCAGCATGGTATGCGAACATATTTATTAATGAAGATAAACACTTGACAAAACAACAAAAAGCACCGTAACGTGAAGTCCTATGGGCTATACTCACAACAAGCCAAACCAGATCCCACAACTAAGGTAGGCAACCAGGCTACTTAAGTATGATCCCCAATCAGAGACAACGAGCGACAGCTGCCTCTGATTGGGAAACACACCCGGCCAAACATAGAAAGATCAACCTAGATCTACAACATAGAAATACACTAACATAGATCTCAACAGAAAACTCACACCCCTGACCCAACCAACAAGAGTTCTCTCGATCAGGGCGTGACATTCAATTACGTCTGTCCCTCATTTTAAGGTAAACCCTGTTATGTGAACTGAACTCTCATTTTGTTATGGTGAAACTATTCCTTAAAAAAAAAAATCTAAAGACACATTAAACATCTAATAGTCAAATCATAGCAGGTGGAAAACACTTCTACTCTATTTGGCCATTTTCTGGTGTTTTGTGGTGGAAAACTGAGTGGATCCAGAAGAACACGTCAACCCCTTTCTAAAACTAGCCGCCGAAATTGTCGCAACCCCTATTACTAGTCTGTTCAACCTCTCTTTCATAACGTCTGAGATCCCCAGAGATTTGAAAGCTGCCGCGGTCATCCCCCTCTTCAAAGGGGGTGACACTCTAGATCCAAACTGTTACAGACCCATATCCATCCTGCCCTGCCTTTCGAAAGTATTTGAAAGCCAAGTTAACAAACAGATCACCGACCATTTCGAATACCACCGTACCTTCTCCGCTATGCAATCCGGTTTCCGAGCTGGTCATGGGTGCACTTCAGCCACGCTCAAGGTCCTAAACGATATTATAACCGCGATTGATAATAGACAGTACTGTGCAGCCGTCTTCATCGACCTGGCCAAGGCTTTCGACTCTGTCAACCACCGCATTCTTATTGGCAGACTAAATAGCCTTGGTTTCTCAAATGACTGCCTCGTCTGGTTCACCAACTACTTCTCAGATAGAGTTCAGTGTGTCAAATCGGAGGGCCTGTTGTCTGGACCTATGGCAGTCTCTATGGGGGTGCCACAGGGTTCAATTCTTGGGCCGACACTTTTCTCCGTGTATATCAATGATGTCGCTCTTGCTGCTGGTGACTCTCAGATCCACCTCTACGCAGACGACACCATTTTGTATACATCTGGCCCTTCATTGGACACTGTGTTAACAAACCTCCAAACGAGCTTCAATGCCATACAACACTCCTTCAGTAGCCTCCAACTGCTCTTAAACACTAGTAAAACTAAATGCATGCTTTTCAATCAAACGCTGCTGGCACCCGCCCACCCGACTAGAATCACCACTCTCGACGGGTCTGACCTAGAGTATGTGGACAACTACAAATACCTAGGTGTCTGGTTAGACTGTAAACTCTCCTTCCAGACTCACATAAATAATCTCCAATCCAAAGTTAAATCTAGAATCGGCTTCCTATTTCGTAACAAAGCCTCCTTCACTCATGCTGCCAAACATGCCCTCGTAAAACTGACTATCCTACCGATCCTTGACTTCGGCGATGTCATTTACAAAATAGCCTCCAACACTCTACTCAGCAAATTGGATGTAGTCTATCCCAGTGCCATCCGTTTTGTCTCCAAAGCCCCATACACTACCCACCACTGTAACCTGTACGCTCTTGTTGGCTGGTCCTCACTACATGTTCGTCGTCAAACCCACTGGCTCCAGGCCATCTATAAATCACTGCTAGGCAAATCCCCGCCTTATCTTAGCTCATTGGTCACCATAGCAGTACCCACCCGTAGTCTGCGCTCCAGCAGGTATTTTGTGTATGGGTGGTCCTCTGTAGCTCAGCTGGTAGAGCACGGCGCTTGTAACGCCAAGGTAGTGGGTTCGATCCCCGGGACCACCCATACACAAAAAAATGTATGCACACATGACTGTAAGTCGCTTTGGATAAAAGCGTCTGCTAAATGGCATATTATTATTATTATTATTATTATTATCTCACTGGTCATTCCCAAAGCCAACACCTCCTTTGGCCGCCATTCCTTCCAGTTCTCTGCTGCCAATGACTGGAACGAATTGCAAAAATCTCTGAAGCTGGAGACTCTTATCTCCCTCACTAACTTTAAGCATCAGTTGTCAGAGCACCTTACCGATCACTGCACCTGTACACAGCCCATCTGGAATTAGCCCACCCAACTACCTCATCCCTATATTGTTATTTATTTTGCTCTTTTGCACCCCAGTATCTCTATTTGCACATAATCTCTTGCACATCTAGCATTCCAGTGTTAATACTATTGTAATTATGTTGCACTATAGCCTATTTATTGCCTTGCCTCCATAACTTGCTACATTTGCACACACTGTATATATATTTTCTGTTGTATTTTTGACTTTATGTTTTTTTACCCCATATGTAACTCTGTGTTGTTTTTATTGCACTGCTTTGCTTTATCTTGGCCAGGTCGCAGTTGTAAATGAGAACCTGTTCTCAACTGGCTTACCTGGTTAAATAAAGGTGAAAAAAATAAAATAATGATAATAATAATAATAATAATAATAATAATAATAATAATAATAATAAAAAAAAAAACCTGTTACCAATATACTGTGGGGAGAACAAATATTTGATACACTGCCGATTTTGCAGGTTTTCCTACTTACAAAGCATGTAGAGGTCTGTAATTTTATCATAGGTACACTTCAACTGTGAGAGACGGAATCTAAAACAAAAATCCAGAAAATCACATTGTATGATTTTTAAGTTATTCATAAGCATTTTATTGCATGACATAAGTATTTGATACATCAGAAAAGCAGAACTTAATATTTGGTACAGAAACCTTTGTTTGCAATTACAGAGATCATAAGTTTCCTGTAGGTCTTGACCAGTTTTGCACACACTGCAGCAGGGATTTTGGCCCACTCCTCCATACAGACCTTCTCCAGATCCTTCAGGTTTCGA